>CM047805.1:12154999-12754999 GCA_026214975.1 Gentiana macrophylla
AAATTGATGGCACAAGAGGTAGAGGCATTGTGCAATAGCGCTTTTGTTACTGCATATTGGGAGGAAGGCTTTCAATACCATGATGCGATTACCTCACCACGTGTGTAAAGCAATGAATCTGAAGCGAATCATAGCACCCAAAGTTATGGCATATTTTGTAAGAAGTAGTATTCGCGGAATAAATTTGAATGTGACATTGTGGATTCAAAGTTGCCTAAATCAACCACACAAATAATACGGCGAACAACATCTTTGCAAGCGGGTTCATTGAACACTCGTTGATCAAGCTTAGGATTATTGACTATGAATATTTGGCATTTATCTCATGAATCCGGATGCCTTAGTTATCGTGAAATACAACATAAGGATTACGAGATAGAATCGAGTTAACTTGACTATAATATCTGGGAAAAGCGATCGACTTTCAAGCGTTCTCAAGTTCGTTTGAGAATCGTAGAAGTACAAGCTAATATACGATGAGGCATTTATTTGCTTTTAGTGGATTTAGAAAATGGTGCACTTTGCCCTACACTTTGAAGATGTATATGCCTTGCTTGATTTTTAACCAAGTCATTGTCTTTCGGCGAGGAAAGTAGTAAAAAGCTAGGTTGTTATTGTAGGTTCTTACGTGCTTTTGGAAAGAAATCGATTGAGGATCGTTAGCGATAAATAAATCGAATGTCGTGAGGCATTTACGCGATTGCTAACCTAATTTCTCCACCGAACAGCGAAGCAAGGTGGTTCAAGGTAAAAGCGAATAGCATCACGGTATGGGCGGTTAATTTGCCTCGGGTAGCGATGGAAGCCTTTGGGCCAGAGGTTACAAAGAAGCAGGCTATCATATGCATAACGTGCGCGTAGCTTTCGGCTCGTGCATTAACGAAGGATAAAAATCAAAATTAACATATGCTCTGCGAAAGTCTTTCGCAGCGGCAACAGTTGGTGTTGCTGCCGAGATGCATTAGGCATCACGAGTAACATCACTTGTGGATGCAACCAAGTACCAGGTGCGATCCGGGCTACCACACGCATACTCGCCCCGGCTCTGCATCACGAGCACGTCGGCGCTTAAGCAATGAATCTTTCTTTGCTTCACTCGTAGATGCATATGCATTTCGTCTTTTCTCATTCTCAGACTTACGATTGTCATGATCCATAGGGTAACAAAAGAAGGAAACTAAGTTTTCAAAATTAATTGAGGCCACGACTGCTATCGCCGACAGTTGTTACACCTCAGCGACATGAACAGAGCAACTACATAAAGCAATCAAGCCATTTTATACTAAAGGTGTATACGTTACAATTACCTACAACTAGAAGATTTATCGTTGAGCTGAGAACATGGAAACTGTAATTGTACTATTAACTTTCCAAATCAGCTAAGAAACACAAATACTGAAAACAATGCAACCTACAAGGTTTACTACTCTACGGAAAACACGGAGACTGCAATTATAGAAACAGAGACAAGTACATACCTGAAAATAGCGTTCAAATGCAGCATCGCAATTCACGATAGTAACTGCATATCCAGTGAGAGGAGAACAAATTAGAGATCAAAAAAACAAAAACAACGAAGATAACAATCTGTGAACATAACCAGTATACTGCTATTTTGGGCATCAATCATAACAGTATTTTGTTAAAATAATCTAATCCTTACTCATATATTGAGATTAAAGAGTAAGAAAACTCTAACTAAAGATACAAGTAAACATGGCCACAAAATTTAGGAAACTATCTAAGTCAAGTAAGTTTAGTAAAGTAGCTAAGTAAGAAAGTTTAGGAGGTTACCTTACATTGATATTGTTTTAATAAGCTTCAATAGATTCTTAAAAATTAAGCTGCATTCATGTATAGAATACAATCTATACGAAGTGTCAAATTTAAAACAAGAATTACAATCATTATCATTAGATCACTACTTTAATTAAAATCCATATGCATGTTAATTGGAGAACTTCATTCAAACATGTTATTAGATTTTGAAATAAAGAGTTACTTAAAACCTAGCTTTTGCAAGAACATACTAATGAGTAATTAAATAAGCCCAAATTTAGAAGCAGAGCATCAATAATGAAATAGGCATAAAGTAAGAAATGCCTCTATGAAAACATTAATTTAACACAATGTTTAGGTATATAAAGTAATCGGGAAAGTCAATTTTCATTTGTATCCAAATATCAAGTAAAGTACCACTCGATTCAAGCTTCCTATGATTGAAAAATGATGAGAATTCATCTTATAACACTCATATGCATATTAAGTAGTAAAGCTTGGTTAAAACACATTATTACACCCTAAATAAAGACTAATTCAAAATCTAGCTTTTGCAAGAAGACACTAATGGGTAATTAAACGTGTTCAAATTAAGAAGCAGAGCGCCAACAATGAAATACTAATGAAGCAGAGAATCTTATATAAAAACATTACTTTAACACAATGTCGGCATATCTAAAGTAATCGTAAAAAGTTAATTTGAATTTGTATTCATTAGATAAGTGATGTATTCATTGATTCAGGCTTCCTCGTAATTAAAAAGTAACCAACAATTCATCTTTCCTCTCTACTACAAGAATGTAGAATACCAACAAAAGGTAAGAAATGAAGCATAGATAAACTCTAGTCATATATACTTTAAGAAACTTAATACATATAGCAAAACAAATACCAAATATAATTACACGTTTAAGTGCAAGAATTTAAAATCAACCACTCGACACAGAATGAAGAATCCTTGAATCTGGTAAATGAAAACACATTTATAAGAAGTCAAAGGAGCAAACAAAATAAATCCAAGGACTAAAGAGATACATAGACAACAAGGTATTTATAAAAGTAACATGTCATTTTTCACCAAAGAAACAGCTTCAAGGCAAAGTTTTTTTGGTGCATTATTGAAACACATTGAATAACGACAATGAGTTAGACCAAATATTCATTGCTCCAAAAGAACGTAACGTATGAACAAAATGCAATCCAAGAGTCCGATTCTATACAAGATTACATCTACACTTTGAAGCAAAGGTTTGCTAATAATGAAAGTGAGGCCAAACATCGGGATAAATTCATTAAAAGACAAGACCTAAAGTAAGTAAACAGTAAGAATCAAATTTTTTTTGAAATTAGAGAATGCTTTTCATTTTGGTCATTTTCTCACCACGATATTTTCACTCACAAAGCAATTTTGGGGAAGAAAATTTGAATCTTCCTAATACCTAGAAATAATCCAACAAACGCCATTTTCCACTTTTCCTCGAATCATATCCCCTAACCCTTTATCCCTTTCTACCTATTGCACCCCTTTCGCACTCAGGAGCGCGACGCCACTTAAGAATATCTCTACCCCGAGACAACTCCGACAAAGGGCAGCCTCAAAACCAACAATGACCACATTTGGCAAATGAACAAAAACAACAACAAGCATCAATGGTGACAAAGTAAAATCGAGAAAGATGCACTTATTAAATCACACATGACAAACTGCACTAATTAAACCAAAAGTAGCATACATTCCCAATAAACGGCGCCAAAAACATAAGCAAAGAATACAACCTGAAATCGACACCACTACAAAAAAAAGTGCAAGACGAGACAGAGAGGCAGAGTAATCAACACCATATACAAGAAAAAAAAACATAACAAACAATGTACTACAAACAATAACCTACAACAAAGATAACACCTTGCATTTCCAACATCATAAGATTAGACCCCAAAACAGGAAAAAGCTATGAAACACTCAATCAAAGAATGTGATGATGAAATGAGAAATTGCACATACAAAATAACATATCGAGAGAATGCAATCATCGCAAGAAAAAGCGCATGCATTCCTAATAAACCACATAAAACACAGAGGAATAACAATGAATCTTGGGCGGCCCGAAACTTAACGATTGCGAGCAAAAAGGAAAAGTTTACTGTCCCAAAGTGAGAACGGAAACACAACAAGGAAAGACGATAATTGAAGACGATGGCGGTCCGGAAGCGCTATATACACGAGCCCACTAAATGCCAAAGACGAACAAGGGTGGAAGGCGACCCATTGGCCTTGGCGAGCGGTGGTGGAATGGCATTCTCTGGGTTAAAAAAAAACGGCAAAAGTATTTCATTATGTAAATATAAGACAACAACAAAAAAAAACAAAAAAAAAAAAAAAAAGAAGAAGAAAACAAGCGCTAGAAAACAAAATAGAACGACCAACATCCAAATATATATAAGTACTTCAAATATATCTATATACTCATAATAAAAGTGCGATGATGTGTTTCCCCCCAAAAATGTTTCCTACCCTCGGTGTTTCACCCAAAAAGTGTTTCCTACCCTCGGTGTTTCTCCCATATTTTTTTATTTATTAATCTATTATATATTATATTATTAATTTATAATACAATGCTTAGCGTGTGTAGAAATACCATCATTATCTTTTTGATAATCTACATGCTATTAACTATAATAAAAACTATAATAAAGAATTTGTTACCAAAAAAAAAAAAAAAAAAAAAAAAACAAGCGTGCATCTTAAAAAAAACGTGGAATATATAACATATGGCATGATAAATTTTTATTTAATAAAGATAAATATGCTTTTATTTTTTGAAAAATGATAAATATGCTTCTAATAAAAAATAAATGTGTATTCTATCGATTAATAATAATATTTTATTATATAATAATTAAAATTAGGTATACTTTATCGGCACTATGATTACTCGCTACCTTATAAATCACTTTGGCACTGCATTGAATATTTTTATTATTTTGAATCAAGATAACGTCGCCATCGACGTCGTTTTTATGATAAAGCGTTACTAGAAATGATGTTGGTTTTCAATCCCAACGCCGAGAATAATCGATTTTACAGCTTATAAATGTGTCATTGGTGTAAAACATCGGAACCACCGACGCTTTGTGCGGGAAAAACGCCGAGAGCTATGAAGCGCCACGCAGTGCCAAAAAGTGATTTGGTGGTGTGATGAAGTAAATGGAAAAAATGGTGTCAATAGTAAAATCGCCGTGTCAATAAATAATCGCCTAAAATTATTAATTGCTCCATGCTAATCCTTAAAAATATACACATGAAGCTACCTTTGGTACAATTAATATTAATATATTAAAAAAATTACCTCGGTGTGCTCATCTCACATATAGATGAATTCTAAGTTTAATTGAAAATCAACTATAGAATTAATCTAAAGTCTAACAATTCATCAATGTTAAAATATATATACAAGATAATAATTCAGTAAATTTAATCATACAACAACATGAAAAGTAATCACAATTGATCAAATATGTGAATATTACATCGATTAAAGTTTGAAAAATAAAATCTTACTAAAACGGATAACAATTCATCGATATAAATATATGTATACAAGATAATAATTTAGTACACATTTTTCTCAAAAAAGTAAATATAATCATACAACAACATAATGAGTCCCCGCTTGTTTTTGTAAGTCATACTTCCATTGCTTAAAATTGGTTAAATGAATTTAGATGCACTTAATAAATTAATGATATCTGAAGTGGTTATTAACTACTATAGTACTTGATTTATTCAGATTAAGTAATGAGTAATGTAAACAAATTGAGTCAAATGCAAAAAGACATAATATTTTTAACTGGCAAAATATGGTAAACACGACACACAGGTATGAAGCTAACTTCAAATTAGCTAGAAATGAGAAATTTGAGGCGGAAGTTGAGGTTCCTAATGTCTATTCTCCCTTGTTGCAAGGAGAATCGCCTAAGGAATGTGTACGACGTAGTTGAAGATACTTACAGATGCATGATGTTTTGGATGATCAGAGAATAGGCTTAGCAGAAATACATTTTTGAGGAAAAGCATATGTGTGGTTTGGCAATTCGAGATCAAGTTTTCTAGCAATTAATTGGGAAATACTGATAGAAGAAGTTATGAAACGATTATGAGGCCTTTAGAACTGACGGTAGATTAATTGCATCAACTACAAAAAACCACAATAGAGGAATATCTATCGGAGTTTGGGGGAATTAAGAAGCTTGGTGCAATTACAAAACCCTATGTTGACAGAGACTTACTTCCTCAAATGTTTTATAAGAGACCTTAAGACTGAAATTAAGTATATGGTGAAATTGGTGAAGCTTGAGGGTATGCTTGTTATCATTGATATTGCCACATGCTATGAATATTTTATAATGACATTGAATGACATGCATGGGCAGAAAAATTACTCTAACCTTAGCCAATATAGGTTCTCTCCATTCACCAGTAAGGTGACTGATAAAATACCCAACACTTAGAATAAACCAACGATACATGAAGAAATTACTCCTAAGGAGTTGCAGGAGAAGAGGGCCAATGGGTTATGTTTTCGGTGTGATGAAAAATACACATGTGGCCAAGTGTGCAAGCAGAAACACAAACACTTTTGGGTACTCTAGGATGATGGAGTTTGGGGAGAGATTGAAGTGGACAGTGGGGATAAAGAGGATGTGGATGCCCGACCATTTGAGCCTACTGAGTTATCCATGCACCTTATATAGACAGGTCACCTCCAACACCATCAAAAAGGCCTTTAGAAAAAAATCCAATTTCCATCCTCGATAGACAGGTGGTGCAACTCACACTTTCCTAGACCATCGATTGTCAATGAGGTGCAATGTGTGATCGAACCAAAACACTATGTTAATCACAACATAGAGATGGAAACAGAATGGAGAGTGAATTTAAGTATCCTAACAAGATGCTAGACTGATCAAATTGAGAGGTTGTGACATTGTATTAGGGGTGAATTGGATGAAAAAGTATAGTCTTTGACTTCAACAAAATGGAGGTGGTTTTCACTAACGAGAGAGAACAAATTAAGATGAAAAGTTACACAAAAGAAGTTCAAATTAAGACAATCAATTGCAAAAGCTCAAATCAATTTAATACATGAACATGCCCTGAATCACGTGGCAAGTGAACCCGACTCTTGTCCTGAAGAGTGTCAGGAGTGTTTGCAAATTCCCAAGGATTGCCACCAATGAGGGGCTATGAGCATATCATACTTTAAATGAAGTTATTGAACCTTTGTGAAACTAAGCCTTATGGGTGTGCTTTCATCGAGGAAGGATGAAATAGAGCGGATGGTGGATCAAATGCTACAACGGGGATTATACAACACAATAATAGTCAATATTCATCACCCCGCCTCCTTGTGATAAAGATAGATGGAACTTGGAGACGTTGTATGGATTATATAAGGTTACAATGCTCCTAATTGATGAATTGTGGATGATTTAAGGAGTACTAGGGTATTTTGTAAAATAGACTTAAGGTCTTGATTCCATCAGATTTTTGTGAACGAGGATGATGTCCAAAAGAATGTCGTTGTAACTCATCATGTGTTATTTTGTTCTCTAAGTAGATTGGATTGTTCATCAATGAAGGAACTCCTAGAGTCCTCGGGGAAGTAATTAGATGGAAGCCATGTGTTCAAGGAAGGCACTTTTTCATCGAAAGTCATCAACGGAGTCCAAGTTCATCCGATCCGAGGCCACTACTAAAACAACAAAAAGGAGTGACTAAAATTGCTGGGTTGGATTTCACTATTGAATACAAAAAGAGAAGTGAAAATACAACGGTTGATGCGTTGTTTATGTAAAGTCATGATAAAGGACTATTGTCTGTTGTGTGCACAATCTCCATTCTTGGATGTAAGACGTTACTTCCAAACTACAAGAGTGACTGCTTGTTGAGGAAAAATTAGGCAATCGATGATTAGTATACCCCATATCCCTACTACACTTACAGGCAACAAGGGATTCTTAAGTACAAAGAGAGAATATATGTAGGAACCCATGAAGGTCTAAAATCCAAATCGATTGCACTCAAATCCAATAGGGGGCCATTCAAGGGTCAAGGAATGTTATAACATGATTAGGACTTGTTTTATTGGCGCAACTTAAGAAGGATGTTTAGAAATGATACAAAGGTGTATTACTTGTCACAGAAGATACAAGAGTTTATATGCTAAACCTCAAGGACTACTCCATCCATTACCAATCCTCATGGCATGGTCCCAACTCAACATGGATTTTATAGATGGATTTCCCAAGTCTGAATGGAAGGAAGCCATCATGTGTAAGAAGTGGACATCTTTGGCCAAATTCAAATACTTTATTCCACTTGAGAAGAAGAGGCATATAGCATCACAAAAGCGTGAAATAAAGAATGAATAATACTTAAACGATCAAAATAAATATCTTCAAATTAATCCGCACGGTATTTTGCTTGTATGCAGTTAGTTTTATCAAGAATAAGTATAACCCATTACTATTCAAATGACACAATTAATGATTCTTTGTCTATATGATTATTAAATTTGATTGACATGAAATTATTTAACAAAGAAAGTATTTACCGTTGTAATGTAATGTTAGACTAAAAATATATCTAATTAAAACATTACACAATTTTTTGGACACATAATATTTGATGATGTTTTTTAGGTTTGAATGAACTTAGGTATCTAAAAATATACCATATACTTGAGACAAATTTTCATTTGATAACAATTAAATGCATGATTTTATAACTTAAAAAACTTATCATATTTAAAAGAATGAAAACGTAACATGGCGAGTTTAATTCAATGCGTACAAGTAAGATAACTGTTTTTCAAAAAAAAAAAAAAAAAAAAAAAAAAAAAAAGATAACTAAAATAATTTTACCAATAATAAAATCAGTGCATAACAAATATTAACATTTAACATATACTTTGCAAATTTATTTTTTTGACCAATAGCATCTATTTATTTTATAAATTAAAAGCATAGTCAAGAACCACATACATTTGTAACTGAATTTTCATCACCACTCAATCATTAAAGGTCACATATATGCCCACACCCCTAAAGAATTATAGACCCATATTTTGGAGAATTCTTCCATGACCATTCCTCACTCCATATGAGGAGTGACTCACTGTGATATGACATGATCCTGATCACAAAATATATTTGATGAGTTACTGGCTGTGGTCAGGACGATGTCATATCGGATTAGGAGTGACTCGTTGGAACATCATCCTGACCACATAATATATTTGATGATGAGTTACGGACCATGACCAGATGATGTCACATCGGACTAGTCCTCGAATGGAGTAATACCAACAAGGTGTTTGGGAATACCGAGGTCATCTAAGTCTAATCTACTCGGACTATCGTATAGACTTATAGTTATATTATAGGACAAAAAAAAAGAAGTCAAACAAATTTATATTTCGAGAAGAAGGAGCTACATAGTGTAAAAAAATCTTTTTTTTTTTGTATTAGTCAAGTACATAATATAAAATAAAAGATAAACCTCAAGTCAATAACCCACAAAAATTCAATAATACACAAAATACAGGCATTTTGAGTCCACAAATTCAAATGCTTTGAAACACTCTTTTTTCATTCCTTTTCCAAAATCAAACTTTTCCATTGATATAAACTTGCCCCCTTTTTTTTTCCCCCTTATTTCAATTCCTCAATAATCCCTGAAAATCCCCCAATTATTACAAAAGCCTAAGAAACTTGTTTAGCTGCTGCTATAACCGCCTCTGCGGTAATACCGAACTCCTTGTAAATCTTTCCTGCAGGTGCACTTGCACCGAAATGATCAATCCCGATCGCTTTTCCTTTCGATCCCACGATTTTCGCCCATCCAAACGTCGACCCGGCTTCGATACTAACCCGCGCGGTTACGCCACTTGGCAAGACGCTTTCTTTGTACTCGCCTGATTGGTCCTCGAAAGCTCCCAAGAAACAAAGGAAACAAGTCTAACTGTTTTCCTTCCTTTCTTAGTTCATCTGCAGCTTTATACGCGATCTCGAGTTCAGAACCGGTTCCAATCAAGATCACATCCGGTTTGTTACCGTTGAGTTGTCTCAAACGATGTATCCGCCTTTTCGACTCCTTCAATGGAGGTCCCGGGAAGATTCGGGAGTTTCTGACGCGAAAGAGCAAGAACCGAGGGTCGTTTCCGGTTGAGGACGGCGACTTTATAAGCACCGGCTGTTTCGTTTCCATCAGCTGGACGGAGCATCAAGATGTTCGGCATTGCACGGAAACTCGCCAAGTGTTCGATAGGTTGATGGGTGGGCCCGTCTTCACCGAGTCCAATGGAATCATGAGTCATCACATAGATGACACCGCTTCGACAAGGCAGAAATCCGCATGGCGGCTCTCATGTAGTCGGTGAAGACGAAGAAAGTTGCACAATGAGGGATAAAACCGGGCCATGTAGAGCAATCCCGTTACAGATGGCGCCCATACCGTGTTCACGAACACCGAAACGGATGTTACGTTCTTGAGTGTTCTTCTGAAATCTCCGAACGCTTTTGAGGAGTGTCATGTTGGAGGATGCCAGGTCAGCACTGCCACCTATTAGACCAGGAAGGACTTTTGCAAGGGCATTTAAGTTTTGTTGAGAAAGGTTTCTTGTGGCATCACCGGGGGTCTCTGGTGTGTAGGTCTGAGGGCAAAAAAGACAATAAATCATACAAGAAAAAGACGATGCATAAATTTACGTAATTTCAATTTACGTAATTTCGTACGAGAAAAAGACATAATTGGACATAGACAATGCTTACAGGAAGAGCTTTTTCCCATCCAGCAGGAAATTCACCGGTTAAGAATGACTTAAACTCTGCAGCTTCTTCGGGATACTTCTTTTCGTATTCAGCAAATTTTGCGTTCCATTCAGCTTCATAAGCGGCACCTTGAGGAACATGGCGGCTCCAATGCCTACAAACCGTAAAAAAAAAAATATATTAAAACATTGTACTATCGAGATCCACACATTTTCAACCGAAGGGACAAAATCGTACTTTTTCACGTCCTCAGGTACGTGGAAGGGCTCGTAAGGCCATCCAAGGTTTTGTCTAGTGGCTTCTACTTCCTTGGTACCAAGAGCAGCTCCATGTACACTGTATGAATTTGCTTTATTCGGAGATCCAAAACCTATCGTCGTGGTCACCTGCATGAATAAAAAATTAGCAAATGAAACCGGTTTCTATTATGTATGGCCATAAAATCCAAAAGGGCGCCTTTAGTAGCATTACAACTAGGGTGTAAAACGAGTTTGGCTCGTTAAAGCTCGTGAACATTTCAAGCCAAGCTTTCAAGTGCTCGGGTTTGGCTCGTTAACTTTGATGAACTGCTTGAGTTCGGTTAAGTCATACTATTGGAGCGAGCATTTCACGAGCCCAGCGTTGAGCTGCTCGTGAGCGGCTCATTATATTCTATCAATATATATATATATATATATATATATATATATATATATATATTCTTTTGTATTTATTTCACGAGCCGAACTCGTGCACCCTAAAGCTTAACATTTTTTCGAGCTCTAGTTCGAGCTTGAAAGTGCTTTAAATTTTGTCAAGCATAATCAAGCCGAACTCGAGCAATTTTTCCTTGCTCGAATGAACTCGAGCAGAGTTTTCGAGCATCACAGATTCAAGGGATTTCTCGACTCGATAAGTAAATGCTTGATTCAGATCATTTACACCCCTAGTCCCACTAAAAACACTCAATCCAAAAATGCAATGTATATGACCTTGATCAAAGTTGGCTTGTCTGTCACAGCTTTAGCTTCTTTAATGGCAGCACGGATCTCATCATAACCCGTGTTACCGTTCTTAACCCAAATTACATGCCAACCAAGACCTTCGAACCGTGTATCAACGCTTTGGTGAAAGCAATCTCGGTGTCACCGTCGATCGAGATGTGATTATCGTCGTAAAAAAGCAATGAGCTTCCAAGGCCCCAATGACCAGCAAGAGAACATGCTTCATTTGAAATGCCCTCCATTTGACATCCATCACCAAGTATCACATACCTAAGAAAAGTAGGTAAATCAACATCATGAAAACTAGATACGGGTACGAATGGCATATACGTAAATACGGGGCTTAACATAAGTAAAACTGTTGTCAGCAAGGTTACACGGGTGCAGATACGTGCTGATAAGCATGCGCATGCTTTTCGAAATAAAATGTAGGATACGGGTACGGAAGGTATACACGTAAATATTAAAGATATAAGGACTACATTGTACAAAGTAAAACCGTAAGGACCAAATAATAAACATTATAACACATAAGAGAACATTATCTCACGATTTTTACTCAATTTCAAACAAGATTCAAATTCAAAATGTCACATAAGCTATGATATGCATATCCAAATCCGTATCCAACTTTTCAAAATTACGAATTTGCCCCAGGTGTATATATCTTAAGTATCTTATGCATATCGATTATCGATCACGTATCAAATACGGGACACACTACCGTAGACAAAGCAGTATATGTGCATCGTAGGAAATGTTGATAACCCTTTAAGTCAACTTACGTGTAGTGGTCAACTATTTCACTATCTGGTTTGTTGTAACGAGCAGCCAAATGTTTCTCAGCAACAGCCAAACCAACAGCATTAGCAATACCTTGACCAAGAGGACCTGGAATTTCCAAACCAAAATCATAATCAACAATAATCATTGCAGATCACAATCTCAGGCAAGGGGAAACGTAAAACGGCTAACCGGTGGTGACTTCAACACCAGGTGTCTCAAATTCTCGGGATGACCCGGGTTTTACTTCCCCATTGCCTGAAAGATTTCAAATCTTCTTCCTACATTTACAGTAGTAACACATACAATTGTGAGTATATCAAGTGTCTGAATAAACACAGCCACATGAAGTAGATCACTACATTATGCTATATTGATAAGAGCTTTAAACATAAAAGTAGAGACAAAAGCGTGCACATGCAATGAATTTAAGGCGTCTTTAGTAGCACGACACCGTTTTACCATGGCACCACAGTGAAAACAATCAAGTGACGGAAAGTCGATTCTCAGTTGTAGAATCGAGTGTGAAAAGTCGATTTTCATTATAGTTCCACAACACTAAAAACAATCAAGCAGCAGAAAGTCGATTCTCAGCTCTATAATCGACTTTTCACCCATTAGACTAGCAGAAAGTTGATTCTCAGCTGCAGAATCAACGGTGAAAATGTCGATTGTCACTAAAAAACGGTAGAATTACAGTGTTGCTACTAAAGACGCCCTTAAATTCAAGGCAAGTTTTGCTACTATCACCAAAAGCATGATAACAATAACAATGATAAGAAGAAAACACAGAAATTAACAAATAAAAGGGATAAGAAAACCATCTAATTAATCTAAATTAAAATCAGCACTAAACTGATTTAAAATGGAAGTAAGCTGATATAACAATGTTCTTGTTTTAAATTTTCTTTTTTTCAATCACAAGGCTCCAAAATGAGATCAAATTTGAGCTCCTAACCACTAACCCAACATTTTCTCTGGGCCAACAAGATGCAAAATTTATACTAAAAGACAGCATTGTAAACAATTTCAAACAGATCTAATCAAAAGAAAAGTACCTTAACAGCGTCATAGCCAGCTAAATGAAGCAAAGCATACTGAAGCATACAACCATGTCCAGCAGAAAGAACAAATCTGTCACGATTAAACCAATAAGGATTCTTGGGATTATACTTCATGATCTCATCATAAAGTATATGACCCATTGGTGCACAACCCATGGGTAAACCCGGATGACCCGAATTAGCTTTCTCAACAGCATCAATCGCCAGAAAACGGATTGTATTCACAGACTTATCAACCAAAGCAGTATCCGTCTTCTCAACCGTTTCAACTGCAACTGAAGCAACGACTACTTGTTGTGGGCTTCTCCTGGTGAATGATGATGATGATGATGATGGGATTGAAGTCCTGCGACGGGCAGCAGATGAAGTGGTGGATTTGAGCCCGGAAAATGTGGGTAAAGAAATGGGATTTGGTGAGGAAATGGAAGCAGATGAAGAAGGGCCATGGCGAGGACGGAACGGGAAAGGATTGCTTGAGAAAGAGTAAGGGAAGATGAAGAAGCCATGGGTGATGGGATTTGAGAAATGTTGAGATTTTTGGGGGGATGAATGGATAAATAAAAGGATGAGATTATATCAAGAAATGAGAGGAAAAAAAGAGTGGTTGGTGGTGATGGGCTTTGGTTTTAGGGGATATTTTCACCATATATGAGTACAGTGGGTCGTTGATAACGAGGATGGCGATGATGAATTAGTAAGAGAATTTTTTTTTTTTAAATTTAAAATAATTGAAAATTTATGTTCATTTTATGAAATATTGAAAGAAAAAAAAAATATATATATATATATATATATATAATACTTCGTCCCAAAATATAAATTTTTTCGTTTTGTTGTTGTTTTTACACAGATTAAGAAAAATGATTCCTAAAAAAAAAAAAAAATTGTTGAATATCATAAATTTGAAGGTTAAATGTCTAAAATATCCATTAACTATCATTAATGCAGTAGTTGTTAAGTAAAGAAAGTTTTGGATTGATAATAAATTAGAAGTAAGATGGAGAAATGAGTAATAAATGTTGCATCAGTAATGTAAAATAACTTATATTGTGAACAAATCCAAAAAGATAAAATGACTTATATTTTATAAAGGAAACATAGAGTAATTTCTTCATTCTCTTAGTGTACTGTTAAAAATTCACATATGTTTTTTAACTAGAACATTGTTTATAACGTGTAATTAACGATAATAATATCATTAGCGCTAGAGTTAGTAGCTTGATGATTATTATTAGAGCAAACTAAAGATTGATTTGTTTGGTCAAAGTTATGATGGGTCGAGAAAGCGGTGCTCCTTCATGGAGGCCGAAGGGGCAATCCCCCTTTGTGGCGGTGAAAAGGCAACGTCTTTTCACGGAGGTATGGGGCAATGCCTAATCATAGGGATTAGGGTTAGGGACAAGCTTCGAAATGGATTTTGAATTTTAGAGTTGTGTATACGATAGAAAATGTATGTATTTAGTGACTTGCAAAGCGTGAATCCATTTTTTTTTTTTTGTATTGAGGTATGAATTGTTTTGTAATTGTAAATCTTTGTATCCTATGTCAATTATGTTATTGTTTTTTAGTGTCAAAAAGCATAACATTATTCCAATTTATTTGTACTTCCTATATGGAATCTTGGTTCTTTAATGTGTTCTAAACGTTCTTTGGACAATACCGATATCAATTAAAGCATGCATCAAAATGGTAAGTGACGTAAGAATCTTAGGAGATCACCGGTTTAATTAACCTCTAGAGCGTATTAAAAGAAAGCTCTTTTCATGATGCAGACACGACCCAAACCGAACTTCGGATTAAGTCGGATCAGTTAGTTCCGGATACCGGAGACTTTCAGAAAAGAAAAAAAAAAATGCAAAAAGTAAACATTCTTTGGACAATGCATGCTACTGCTGCCTAAAAATATCAATAGGAGAGATAGAGACTTGCTATATTAAAAATATATATATATGTTAAGGACCAAAGATGTAATTTTCCTTAAATTTTATGTCCATTTTGAGTTTTTTATTTATTATTTTTTTTAATGGCCGAAGGATATTTCACGAATCAAGGCATATTCTGCTTTATGTAAGTATCTCTTTTATCATAGGAAAAATTTTATGGTCTGGCCAGATGTATGAAGGTTGTGCAAGATAAATCTTTCTGCCTTTCATTTCTAACCTCTCACACACGCCAAAAATATATTATGTGAAGAGAGTTAAAATGAATGGGCTAAAGTATCTTGGCAGTCTAACCTTCCTACAACCGTTGCAGTGACCATAAAATCACTCTTATCATAGTGGGATAAACCTTATGTAACAAACTAACAACCAATATGTATATACAAGAAAAAAATATATGTATATACAAGAAAAGACCTTAATAAGTTGATGCAAATCAAATAATTGATTTTCTAAAAGTTGATTTTGATAATCGATCTTTCAAAAGTCAATCATCACCATGTAAAATCGAGCGTCAAAAAGTCAATTCTACGAATTAGAATCGGCATTCAGGTTGATGGAACTTGACATGAACTTCCACATTGATGAAGAACTATCAGAAATGCAATAAAGAACAGATACATGAACCGAAACAGGTTGGCTTGGCTCAACTCAACCGATAAAAACGAGTCAAATTCATCTACAAAATCGTGGGTTCGATTCAAACCGAACCGAAATCATTCAAAATCTTATTTAGAGCAACTCCAATAAAGAATGGTTGAAGCTACAACACACCTTTGAGAGCACACACAAGTTCTCCCTACAAAAGAAAATGATTTTCTTCTAAAAAATTATTCATTTACAACAATTCAATATTATTTACGGTAAAAACCGGATACCTTGATTTTGCCCGTTCTTGGATAAAGACGATTCTGCCCTTTCTCTACCAAAGCAAGACATTTGGGGCTCCCAATCTTTGCATATAACTGAAAATTTTATATTACAGGATCAAACAGCAAGCTCAAAACTTAAGTAAAAATAAAATAAAAAAACAGTAAGCACAAATTGCAAATAAAAACAAGATTAGGAAGCACAAATTTACAACATGTTGAAGTGTCAAACATTACCTGAAATGGGATGCGACTGAAAAGAGTACATAATATACAAAGGAAACTCGAAAAAAATATGCGTGAAAAGTTAAGAATCTGTAAAATATGCTTCGTTTTGATAAGATTGTATGTTTTAACAGCATTTCGTAATGACATTATGTACCTTTTTTTCATACCATTTGCCTTTTTCGGTAACATTTTGTATCATATTCGAGCCATTTCATACCTATTCCGTACTTAAGATATGAAGCATATGGTCCGAATGTCAAGAAAACAGAGCGTATTTGACAGATTTTGAACTTTTAATGCGTATTTATTCAAGTTTCCCTACAGAAATCTTTGGCTTTGATGGAATAGAGAACAATTCAAATGACCAAATGAAAACGCGTAGGGATAAAGCACAAGAGCACCAAATGAAAACGCGTAGGGATAAAGCACAAGAGCTTAAATCGTTTAACCAACAAATGCAAATACTCAAACTCATTACTCTAATACTGGTATCACAGAGAATACTTAAAACCAAAGTCATAAATTCATTACCTCGTGTACCAGCCATGATAATTTCTCCGTTGCACCAGCATAATCGCGCTTTCAAACACGTTGATCATGTCTAGTTTTAAACACTCGGATCTGTTCATCTAGTACTTAAACGAATCCAAGAAAAGACCGAGAGAAAGCCCGGCTTTCAATAATTAAACATGGTGATTAAACTCTTAATCCTTCCAGAAAGCGAAAATTTATACATAAGTGCTCCAATACCCTCGACAATTGCAACCGCTAAAGCAGCGGATAAAATATCCCAATCACCGGTCTGCCCTATCACAGTGGCAAAGGCGGTAGCACAGTAAAATCCCACCAAGAAAAACATTAGCTTCATAGGTAAATCCTCTCTTAATGCCGTGATTTTTGACAGTAAATTGTTCCGAATCTGATTGATAACCTTAATAAGACGAGTCCTACCGTTAAAACTGTTTTTAGGAGAAGAATTAATCATGTTATCATCTGCATTGCTTCTCACTGACCACTTCCATGTCCTGAAAGAAATCAAGAATGAAATCGAAATTGAAAATTGCGCAACAGATACCGATTCATCATAGTCAAAGTGATATATGCTACATGGATACATAATACGTGGGTGCGAGGAATTTTAAGAATATAGGATACGGGTACAGGAAGCATATGTGTAAATATTAAATATATACGGACCAAACTGTACATAATACAACTATAAGACCAAATAACAAATATTATAACACACAAAACAAACTGATCTTTAGTGGTTTTCTTCATTTGTGGTAGTTTTTCATCATTTTGAATAGTTTTTCCTTCATTATCTAGCGTTTTTTACTCGATTTTGAACATGGTTCTTCATTTCAATTTTGACATATCCGAATTATGGATATGCATGTCTGAATACCGTGTCCAACAATTAAGAATTAAAAATCACAAATTTGCCCATCCTACGTATATGGTGCGTATTTGTGTCTTATATGTATCACTGTATCAGATACGGGACAAGCGGCCAAATAAAAGTATCCGGGCATCATAGAAATTGTAACCCAAGAAATTTGATGGAGGACTTACTTGAAACTATTATGTAAAGAAGGTTGTGCCGAGTGAAAAAGTTGAAGCCGATGATCCATACGGCAAAAGCGAATACAGTTCTATGAACAAAAAAGCCAGATAAATTGAAGAAAATCTTGATATAGAATCCTTAGAAACCAGAAGTCTTGAACTAGTAGGATAGATCGGGAATAATCGCACTTTGGTCCCTATCATCGAGTTTCCTGCAAGATAAACGATCAAGATTTAAGAATGGCAAGTGCGAGAGACGTAAAAACCACGAGATTCAAAGAATACAACACACATCATGTTCTGAAACATACAATCAAGAACTTGATCACTGCCATGTATTAATTCGAAATCCGAACTCAAAGAATGGAAGTACTGAACTACTGATTTGTTTCTTGCACAAGGGGGGTTTCGTTTGAGCCAATGAAATGTGCGTATTCTATACAAATGACACTCATCCGACGATCAAAAGCAACACATACTCTATACAAGGAAAAGATTCTATGTACAAGACAACCGCTTTTTGCACTTCATTCGGTTACCGTTAGCAAAATCGACTATCATCAATACAGTAATATGTACATAAAGAATTTGTATAGAGTGGATGCATCGTATCCCATTCATCGTGTATACTCTTTCACATAGTAGAGGTATATATGTGTGAAAGAGGGTAAAAGATGGAAATACATCCACTAGTACACCTTCCTACCAACACAAAGTTTCTCTTACATATATACTGATGTTTCTGCAGGAAAAGGGAGTTTTTATTTGCACCACGTCCTACCAGCCACAACACAACATCTTATCGGCTTTTTGAAATCCTCGGATTCAGATCCTCGGCGTCGAGGAGCCCAGCTTTCCCCAGCTTTGAGGACGTGGAAGCATCGGGGCCGCTCGATCCAGAAGCAGGAGAGAGCACACACTTTTGGGCGGTGTCGATCACTCCACGTCGACAAAAGCAGGGTTCATGCTGGGGAGCAAAAGCCGAGGATCCACTTTCGTGAAATAAGTACACTAATTTTGCATATATATATATATATATATATATATATATATACACACGCGTATTAAAACGCAACGCGGATAATCTACTGTGGCACCACCGCTTCGAGTACGTTTCAACTCTGTAGAGGTCAAAATGGACATTTGATTTCTGTAAAGTCGAATTTGAGAGGTGGAAAGTTCATGTGGTGGAAAAAACTTTCCCCAAATGAGCATCCCCAACAGAAACTAATCATCATAACACTATACAAAAGAAAGAAACTTGAGCTAAATCCACAGTATCCCAATTTATTCAGAATCAAAATGCCTCTTTTTGGCAATAAAATCAAAGAAACATCCAGAATTTATTCAGTAATTCTACCCTATACTCCTATCCAAATTTCTGTACTCAGCAAAATGCCAAAGTTTCCTACTTGTAAAAGAATTATTTTGAATTGTGTAATTAAAAGAAAATACTCGTTCATTGCAAATAATTTAGCTGGTCGCATCCACAAAATGAACAATTGCAAACCGTATGATTACCTGAAGAATGAGATTGATAAGCTAATTGGAACCGATTGGGAAGAGCTTCTTATCGGCCAGAATCTGGGATTCTGGTCTTTTTGGGTTGATAATATGTTGATGATGAGAAAATATCAACAGTTACTCGGCATATAGATAGATAAATTGTTTTTAAGGGAAAAGTAAGGTTTTTTTTTTTTTTTTTTTTTTTTAATAGGGGAAAGTAAGGTTAATTGTAAGAGTAATGATTTAGGTACATAATTTTGTATAGAAAGTGTATCTAGTTCATTTTGTTTTTTAAAAGCAACCAAACCGAAACAAATTGAAACGTTTATATGGTTTTAAAATTATGAAACCGAATCCGTAAAAAAACCGAATCGGATTATTTCTGGTGGTTTGGTTTTGGTTTTAACTAACAGAACCGAAACTGAACCGATAACCATAAAAGTAAATATTTCTATTTTTATGCACACAAAAAATACAATTTAATGTTGTTAAAAAAATTTATGCTTTTGAAAGAAAGTCCAAAGTTTTACTTCAACAATATTGAGCCAACAAAATGTACATCACGTTTGAAATATTTTTATTTTTTGAAATTGATGGCTTTTATACAAACTTGTTAATTTGGATCCAAAATTAAGAAGAAAAAATGTTTGAGCTTTTTTTTTAGGTGGGTTATTGGCGCACGAAAATACTCACGACAATGCGATCACTTTTGACACCTTATAAATCACTTTGCGCGTTGAATATTTTTATTATTTGCACAATACAAACGTTTGTGGAATCGACGCCGTTTCTCGATGTCGAGCGTCATTACTAAATCGACATTTGTGTTCCAATCCAACGTCAAATGACAATCGATTTTACTGATATAAATGTATCGCGGTGAAAACGTCGACCATTGGCGTTTTGAAGCGAACAAAAACGTCGATGACTTCACGGCCCGTAACGTGTTGCCAAAAAGTGATTTGGTGGTGCGAAAAAGTAAATGAAAATAAAAAGAAAAAAAGGAGTCAAGAGTAATTTGGTGGTGCCAATAGAACCCACATTTTTTAAGGAATTTCTCACCTGCTTGGTTTCTCTTTCTCAAGTTATAAAAGGAAGTAAAAAAATTATATGGAATCAATTTTGTCTATAATCGGGTAATATATTTTTTCAGGTTAACTTAGTACTATATTTGGCTGTCGGATTCTTTGTATTGTAGACCGAGAAACCAAACCGCATAAATGACAAACCGAACCAAACCAAACCGAAGTAAATATGAATGGTTTTGGTTTCATCTTTTGCAAACCGAAATTGTTGGTTTAGTTTTGAAAATTTTAAAAATCGAATCAAACCGAACCGTGAACACCCTTATTCTACATTACATAATGTGCTTTGTGATGTAAAATAAAATAAAATGGAAAAACACACGACCATCATGATAGGGTGGGGCAGGATAGTGTGGGGTAAGGTAGGGTGGGACATGTAGTTGGGTCGGGTAGCATGTGGTGAGATAAGGGTAGGGTGGGGTATTATAGGGTGGGTATGGTGGGTCAGGTAGGGTATGGTAAAGTAATGTATGATAGGGATATGGGTAAAGTGGGTGTGGTATGGTAGACTAGGGTAGTGTGATATTGTATGGTGATGTAGGGTATGGTGGGGTGATGTAGGGTATGGTAAAGTGATGTGGTATTGTAAGGCGGGGTAGGGTATGGTAGGATGGGGTGTAGTATATTATGGTAGGGTGTGGTGTGGTATCATATGACATGGTAGGGTATGATAGGGTAGGATGAGTATTGTAAGGTAATGTAAGATAAGGTAGGGTGTATATAGTGGTAAGCTAGGGTAGGGTGGAGTGGGGTGGGGTATAATAGGGTGGAGTGAAGTGTAGTATGATAAGATAACGCATGGTAGGGTGGGGTGATGTGAGGTGAGTTATGGTAGGGTAGGGTGGATGGGGTGAGTGACGTAGCATGAGTATGTAGGGTTTGGTTAGATAGAGTAAGACATGTAGGTATGATAGCGTGGTAAGGTAAGATGCGTATGGTAGGGTGTGAGATAGAGTTGGGTAGGTGGTGGTAGAGCCACCCAACCCACCCTACCCTACCCTTTCCACTTGATCTTACCTTATTCAATATATCATATCCTACCCGGCTCTCCCAACCTTAATTCATCATCGTGTTCTTATTCATCATTCATATGCATCGCATTTTATATAATTTGTTTAGTTTTATTCTTTCACACATTCCAAACAGTAATGGAATGAGTTTATATCATTTCATTCTTAAAATTTTATTATTTCTTGCATAACAAACGTGTCATAAATATTTTATTTCCTGTTGCATAAGAATTTCAATAAAAAAAAAAGGGGTGAACACCTTTTACCCCCCTGTGGTTTAACAATTAGACCTTTTACCCCCCGTGGTTTTAAAATATATACTTTACCCCTTGTGGTTTTCATTAAAGGGTCAAACTTAAAATCCGGTCAAATCAAGGAATATTCCGTCGGAATATTCCTTTTAAAGGAAATGCCCGTTTACCCTGTTTTATTTATTATTTCTTTTTGACTTTTTTCCTCCTTTTAATAACATTATTTTGTTTTTTAAATGGCTTTTAATATCCCAATGACTGATATTACATTACATTCGGTTTCCAATTCCAAAATGAGGCCCGACTTCTTCTCTTCTCCGTTGATTTTTTTTTGAGTCCGTTGAATTAGAACAACAAACATCACAATGATTCTCACTCCCTTTCTAAAAATCTTGAATCATTTCATTGAAGTGGGTTTATCTCTACTAATTGTTTGTTAGTTGCTAAATTTGTGGGTTTAAGTGGCGGATTTCGTGGGTTTTGCCGGATTTCATGGTATTCAACGGAAAAGCCATCGATTTTCTTGTTGACGAGGTCATCGGCATTCTCCTCTTCATCGAAATTTCTCTAGGGTTGTAAAATGAGCATCGATTTCTTCACTCCTTTTCTTCAAAATTACTTAATCCAACGATTAAGGTGGAAGTCAAGAAATTGGAAGGCCGATCGCTGGAGTTCGGCCGGTCTTCTTCCCGATTTCGTCGTGGTGGGGGCCGATTTAGTGGGTGGGTGGCGAGGCCATTGATTTTCCAATTTGAAAGGTATGTAAGCAATCGCTTATATAGTGGGTTTCTCCAATCAATTTTGTTTATTTAGTACATATTTTGCTTTGCATAATTCATCCATTCCACTTATTCGATTTAGTATAGTGATATAATCTTGCATTTATTTTCCGGTGAAACAAACGGAATCGTAGAAAACTTAATGCTGCATTTTTCCTGGTGTTTATGAGTTTATGATTGAGGAATGTGATTTTAATGTATTGCATTGACTTATTCGAATAATGGATTCCTTTTTTGGAAGTTCAAAGTGCATAATTTATCATTCTACTTTTCCAAACTATGTGTTCCACTAATAGATATGGGTCTTAGTAATTTGTTTGTTAAAGCATATCGCGCTTCACAAAACGATAGTAATCGTGCAGGTATGGCATGTTCTTATGATGCTTATGTGTTTTGTGCTTGTTCGTAGTTAATGCAGATTTATGTTATTTGGTAATCGTGTCTTAAATTTTGTTAAATTATTCTAATTACGATGTTATGTTATGACATTTTCCTATGGTATTTGTGTGTGTATGCCTATTTTGAATGGTAGTACAAGCAAGTTTGCGGTAGTTCTTTGAGTAGTCCGGCTTAGGTCAAAATGAAGCGATGTTTTGTTTAAATTACTAGTCTAACGAGTTTTGGATTTACGATAAAATCTTCAATATATTTCGATTGCAATGTCCACCAACAATTAAGCGTGGATGAAAATGGAGGAACTCGTGACATTACTGTATGAGTATAAAATGTGTTGTGGAAGGAAAGCAACTTTGAAAATCGTTGAAATAAGTAAGCCAAACAAGGGGAATGTTGTATTTCAAGTGTGATGTTTGCGGCTCTTTTGAATGGTGCAACCCGATTTGTAGAGGTGTCTATGTAGCTGTTGAATAATCTATGGAATGTCAGGTTTTATGTTGAGTTTTTTATGATGGCTGTCAAAATAGCATTTAGGTTGTCGTTTAAAAAAAATTGTATGCATTTGGTGGTTTTATATGTATTTTGGTTAATTCTGGGCTTAGCATATTAAGGGAGTTGAGAATACACTATCTCTCTGGAATCTTTGATATTTTTTTTGAATGTCCAAAAATGTTTTTGCTTTTTTTTTCTACCCAGTATAGTGAAGGTGGTTGTTGATGTTCAATTTTTTTTAACAATTTTTTTTAAAAGTTGAATTCCATAATTGAATGTCCAATATCATTGTCTAAGCATTCATTATAACCAAAAGGCATACACTTACTGTTTATAATTGTAACTAGATTGGATGAGCTGTAGTTTCCAGCTCATTAAGTTACATCCTTCCAATCTGCCAATGACATAAAACAGTTACCACAACAAAGGATACATAAAACAGTTACCACAGCAAAGGATACATAAATGCGTTTCACAATCGCATTCAAAACATAGCTTACATATTATAATAGTACCAAGACACTTTCGGTAACAAAACAGGTTGAGTCCAACAACACATCAATACGATTACAAAAGAACTGTTACACTTCCATAGCCACAACTTTCCATGTTTTGTCATACCGAGAACTTATTTCGATTGTGTTTTGCTAAACTTTTGAGCCAAGTTCATAGCAACTCCGGGTTTGTGTGGCTTCAAAGGTACTTGAATTGTGCTTACGGCAATAGACCCTCTAGGTGACCGTCTTGGTGGAAAATTTGCTTGTGCAACCATCGTGGAATCTCCAAGTTGCTTACTCCTTGCCTTCGATATTACTGTCAACTTTTGCAACCTTGGTGACCTTCTTGGTGGGAAATCCTATACCAAGTCAAAGAAAATGAGAACATTACTTTCTAAACTTGTAATGGGAATAGTTAAAAATTGGATCACATTTGACATTTTATAACATGGCACTACAAAACCGCCACAAAATCAACACCAACTACTTACATGTTGCCCTTTCTGTGTAACTTCTTCAATGTTTGATCTTTTGGGTGTCACTTGAGTTGGTTGCTTACCACTTTGCTTGGACCTTTGTAGTCCGCAAAATCAAAATATACATTAACTTTTAAGAAATAACATGTAATCTTAGATGAAATACAAGTGGCCTTGGAAACTAAGAGAAGGGACCGGAGATGTGAAGGCTTTAAAAGAAGCATTATTTGCCCTTTCTCACTGTATTCATTTGGCTTTCACATTAAACACAATCTGTTCCCCACCAATCATGCCTTTCAGAAAACAACCATCCAAGCCAATGACGGGCCTACACCCACTTAAAAAGCCTCTTTTGCATGCAGATAAACAAACATAAAACCTCTCGAAGGTCCTTAGTGGTGTCTCACGAAGAATCTGTCCGTCACTATTCACTAAATCACCCACACCATTTGTTTGCAAGACCATACCTTGAAACTTAATCTTGCATGTAGTTCCCGGATTTGTCTTGGATAGGGTGGCACAAAAATCATGCAATCTCTTATATTGGTCAGCATCAGTCCCATTAATCATCTCCACTGCTTTCCTCTTAGCCTTGCAAGCCTGAGGGTAAGTGCAATCCACATTTAAATCCCTCTTCACCGCTTTCACCAAATTCATCACTGAACATGTAGGGTCGTCCCTCACCTTTTCCACATATCTCTGTGCAATATACCTTGAATTACAATGCTTATTCTTATATTGCCTACCACAAGTATGTTCGCCATGTAAGGATTTTACTTGAAAAAGTTGACCACCTTGCATTGGGGATGCATGAATCCTCCATGAGCACCCCTGATTACATTGAGCAGTGATCCTTTTATTCTCATTCTTTATATATCTTACTTCATACCCATGTCTGACATTCCATTCCTTCAATGCAGTCCTAAACATCTGTGGGCTACTAAACTTCTGTCCAACTTGGAAAGTAAAGTTCTGCTGTAAAAAATCTTCCTCTTCAATTACATCTTCTAACGGATTCCCATAGCCATCAAGTAATTGCTCTTCCATATCGACTATGTCGTTCCAATCATCTTCATTAATCTGGCTAGTCTCACTTGGTCCTACATTACTTGGACCAACATTTCCTGATGCACATTCAGTTATTGTTGGCTCAGCTGCACCTAAATTTGATTCAACATTCACCGACCTTTGAGTCCCTAACGGTGGTTCATTTATGTGTAAGGTTGTGGCTACGTCATCTACATCCCCCACATCCAAATCAATCTCATCAATAAACAAGTCCTTCGGTTCATCCTCCTCACTAAGTTGTTCATCATCAGTATCCGCATCATCATCTGTTTGCTCTTGATCGATTATCGTTGTTCATTTCGCCTACATTTTCATCACTTACAACAGCAAATAACTCTAGAAAAGGCATATCAAAATACTCAAAATGCATTACATGCAAGCACATATCATCTTTGACCTCAGTCAAACCTTGTTCCAAGTCACCATTAGGTTCTCTATAGTAAAATCTAGCATTATTCTTTGCATCCAGGTGTTTATGGATCCTATGAATAGTGCTTATCTTTAACACTTCTTCAATTGACATGTCTTTCATTATGAAACACCCACCATTCACATATTCGATTTTTGGATCCTCAACAAAATATCCTCCAAAATGCATCATCAATTCTATTCGTTCGGACATCCACAATTAAAACATTAAACAAACGAAATCAAATAATGAAAATTGGAATAAAGTGGAAACAAGCTTAATATGCAATAACCCTATATATACTTATTAATGCAAAGAGCTGCTAACGTAGCTTATTTAGTATATTAAGCTTCCACTACCCAATTAAGATAGCAAGAGAAGAGGATGAATCCACAAGAACAAATATTAAACCCAGCAAATGGGATTGTGATGTTTGAACTTAATTCATTTTTTTTTTCTTGTTGGTGTTGTTGAGAACTCCTTCATTTATACTAAAAAAAAAAAAAAAAAAGAGAACTCCTTCATTTGGGGTAAACACGGTGTAGTTTATACATCAAGCAGTGATTAATCAATACGATTTTAAACCCTTTAAAGATAGAACGATCGAGAAAAATTTAACTATTTGCCACAAATTTAACCCTCAACCTAAAAAGCTCACACCGGAAATTAAAAGGAGAAATCAGATGGGCATTGCATCATAAAAAGTAAATACCTTTCAACAAGAAAAATCAGATGACTTTTCCGTTGAATACCATGAAATCCGGCAAAAACCCACGAAATCCGGCCACGAAACCCACAAATTTAGCACCTAACAAACGATTAGTAGAGATAAACCCACTTGATGAAATGATTCAAGATTTTTAGAGAAGGGAGTGAGAATCGCTGTGATGTTTGCTGTTCTAATTCAACGGGCTCAAAAAAAAAAAAAAAAAATTCAACAGAGAAGAGAAGAAGTCGGGCTCCTCATTTTGGAATTGGAAACTGAATGTAATGTAATATCAGTCATTGGGATATTAAAAAGCCATTTAAAAAACAAAATAATGTTATTAAAAAGGAGGAAAAAAAAGTCAAAAAGAAATAATAAATAAAACAAGGATAAAACGGGCATTTCCTTTAAAAAAAGAATATTTCGACGGAATATTCCTTCAGTTTGATCGGATTTTAAGTTTGACCCTTTAATGAAAACTACAGGGGGTAAAGTATATATTTTAAAACCTTGGGAGAGTAGAGGGTCTAATTGTTAAACCATTGGGGGTAAAATGTGTTTACCCAAAAAAAAAATAAAAAAAATGATATGATAAATTAATAATAAAGTAAGATTAACATCTATAATAATATAATGTGCCAATATTTGAGATGTTCATAGCATTTCATCAGTGTAGGGTTTGCTTTTCATCGGGACTAGTAAAACTCAGCTTGCTCACTCGTGTTTCCGATCACTTTATCGGCACCAGTGTAATATTCCGGCATCGTCTACGTTCAGGTACTTCCCTTTCGACCACTCGCCGCTGTCCATCCACCGATCACTCTCTTCTACCTCAGTTGTCTCTATGTTTACTTGCTAATCTCTGATCTGTCATTTAGTCATTTACTTATGATAGAACTGAGATCGGTTAAAAGTAAGAATAAAAATGATGATATTTCAATTTTATAATAGAAATAAGACTATTCCTGTAAAGCTTTTGTTTTTTACTTTGATCTTTTAGTTTTCAATTTCGAAAGTATATGCCGCCTTGTTGAATTAGTTGCTGATTTGCTTCGATTTGTGTTCAATTTGTTGTTAAACCAGCTTTTATCTCTTTGATTATCTTGTGTACTGGCAGTTTATATCTCCCAGTCGGTCTTATTCGCCGTTTTATTTGATTTTAGTTCATGAAATAGATGCACAAATAGATTTCAATCAGATCAGAAATGTAAATTACAATTTTTTGGAAAAAAGGAAACTACCTGAAGCCTGAAGGCTTAGAATTGAAGTAAAATAACGTTTTCCCTTTATGATAATGAAACAGATGAGAAGTTGAGACGACCTAGTTCACGATATGATATTGTTAGTTGATACAAGGAACGATAATGGCCTAGATAAATCATGCTTAGTTGTGTGAGGGTGTTGTGGATTGTGCAAATCGTCATTTACGGGGTAATAGTAGAGATAGCTTCTGCAGAATTTGCACTAAGGAGAGAGAGAGAGATAGAGAGAGAGAGAGAGGACATACATAATTCGCGAGTGCGGAAGCATCAAAGGATCGAATGTGGGAGAGGGAGAGAGGCATCTCGTTTTGAAAGATTATGTGACTTAGGTCATAACATATTCAAAGTCATTGTAATCTTTTATTTCCTCTGACTGAAGTCTGAAAGCCATCTTTACATAGTGTTCTGTTGCGTTAATCTATGAAATAGTCGAGGTACATGCATGCATTCTATGAATCTTTTTATGTGAATTGTCTGAATTTGTGAACGTTTTCTTCAACACCTGGAGTGAGAACTGATTATTTAGCAAGACAAATGATTTGACTCAATGTATCTCCAAGTTTTATTTTTTATTTTTTATTTTTACTGCAGTTGAGTGACGTAATATAACCAATTTGGATCCATGTTCGTTTCTGATGTTCTGATCGCTTTTAGGGCTTTGCAACTAGCAGAGATTTGCATCAAGGCTGACATTATCAGTTTCCATTCCGGATCGATAGTGTTATCATGCTTTCTGGGGTATGTTATCCATATTTGCTTAATGGTATCTTTGTAGAGTACTATTATCCTTGCTTCACTTTGTTGGTTGACTTGCTACTCTTTTGGCTTCATTTGATCTATTTTGTTACACTCTGGTCTTGAATGCAAGTCTTTTTTTCTATAATTGTTCCTTTCGAGAGAGAGTTTTCAGTTGGGCAGTCGAATCTCTCGGTGCTCTCTTTTTATTTTGCCACTTTCGATTAGTACAGAAAATTTCCTTAAACGGAAAAAAAAAATAGAGAAGAGTTTGTATCTAGTGTACTTTAGTTGAAAAGATTCATGTTTGATGTTTTTTTCGTTACGGTATTAAATCTTTGTAATCTCTGTCGTCTTTTTTCTTTGTAGGCTTTGTTTCATCCGCTTTGTAGTACAGCAGTTTTCTGATTTTCCTTTGTGTCGTCGGAGTTAGCTATGCAACCCATAGGTGGCAAAGATACCCAAGTTCGTGACTGCAATAACCAGAAAGTACATCCACAGCCTATGGACGAGGCCACTCAAAACCCCGAAGCTGTTGAAGCACTAATTTCTCGGATTTTCACGAATGTATCCTCCCTCAAATCGGCTTACATCCAATTACAATCTGCTCATACCCCGTATGATCCTGAAAAAATCCAGGCTGCTGATAAGCTCGTGATCTCGGAGCTAAAGACTCTGTCTGAACTCAAGCATTTTTATAGGGAGCACAACCCGAAACCTGTTTGCGTTTCTCCACAAGATTCTCGTTTAGCTGCAGAGATCCAAGAACAGCAGAGTCTGTTGAAAACTTATGAGGTTATGGTGAAGAAGTTTCAGTCTGAAATCCAGAATAAAGACTCAGAGGTTGCTTCGTTGCAGCAGCAGATTCAGGATGCTAATCAGAAACGGGTCAAACTCGAAAAGAACCTCAAGCTTAGGGGGCTGTCAGCCAAAGAGTCAGTTAATGAAAAAGGTAATGTGTCCATCGATTTGACTCCAGATCTTTTCAAAGAAACTGTAGAAGCTGCTTATCGAGCGATTCATGATTTCTCCAAACCGTTGATAAATATGATGAAAGCTGCTGGGTGGGATCTTGATGCATCAGCAAGTTCTATTGAGCCAGATGTTGTTTATGCAAAGCGAGCCCACAAAAAGTACGCGTTTGAATCGCATATATGCCAAAGAATGTTTAGCGGCTTTCAAGACGAAAACTTCTCTCTTGAACCCGTAAATCCATCAAAACAAGACTTTTTTCAGCAGTATCTCGACTTGAAAGAAATCGATCCACTTGATTCCGTTGGTCAAAATCCAGATTCCATGTTTGGAAACTTCTGCAGGACAAAGTACCTTCAAGTTGTTCATCCCAAGATGGAAACTTCCTTTTCGGCAACTTGGATCAACGGAATTTCATAATGGGTGGTGGGCACCAGCGTGCACCTTTTCTATCAAGCGTTTCTAAAGCTTGCCAAATCTATCTGGCTGTTGCATAGGTTAGCATATTCCTATGATCCTAATGCTAAGGTTTTTCAAGTGAAGAAAGGAAATGAGTTTTCGGAGGTTTACATGGAGAGCATTGTGAAGAATTTCATTCTTGATGACAACAATGATGAAAAGCCTAGGGTTGGCCTAATGGTTATGCCTGGCTTTTGGATTGGGGGTACCCTTATCCAATCCCAAGTCTACTTAACCGGTGTGAAGGTTTCCGAATGACTTGTTCATATATGACCCTCTCTCCGGGCATTTATGTTTGTACTATGACGGATGCGACCCTTTATCTCGTACGAAGAGTCTTGGATGAGCGACGTGTGTGCTTTTTATAACTGCCCGGATCGAGGTTTTTATACCCCCGGTCTAGTGCTATAGAGACTCGGTATCCAAGACTTTTCCCACTATCACAGGGTATGTATGTATGTATGTACTATGTGTTTGTGTTTAATTTTATTCCTCCCACTTGTTTAGGGGAAGTTTTTGGGTAGGTTATCCGTATGCGGATATATACGCCTTTTACGTGTGTATATATCCGCATACGGACTATCTACACAAAAATTTCTCTTTGTTGAATGTCCTGCTATTATTTCTATGCTTTTGTGTAGTTGAAACTGTATGTACGTTGATAAGATATGTACTGCCTTTCATGGCTTGGCTTTGCCCTTATTTTATTTTTGGGGTCATTGATATGTTTCTAATTGGAAAGGTTTCCCATTATAGTCTATAGACATAGTTTCTTGTTTATTTTAAAATAATCTTAAACAATGGTATGATTCTTTGCTATATCTATTTGAAATATATCAAATATCGGAAATTTTATCTTTGGTCACGACCAAAGTATGACTTTAGTGATCCGGGGCCCAATAAATCCAGAAAAACACACTCCGCCCAACCGCCAGAAAATATAAATCCACGCTTTTACAAATTTGTCCCTCTTTTAAGAAATCCTATTGGAGGACAAGTATGACATGGTGGTCCTGGACCACCATAAAACTACTGATCAAATATTAGTGAAACTGATGATAGGGGTGTAGTCGAGCCGAGCCGAGTCGAGTCGACTCAGGGCTTGAGCTTGACTCGACTAAAAATATTGTTTGAAACTTGGCTCGATCGAGCTGAGTTGAGTCGGGTCGAGTCGAGTCGACTCAGGGCTTGAGCTTGACTCGGCTAAAAATATTCCATCTTGAAACTCTACTCGAGCTCGATCGAGCCATAAGCTTGATAATTTTCTTAGAATTCATTTATTTTTTTATTATAAAATATGGTCAGATTGAGCTCGACTCGTCTAATACTTGACTCGAATAATAATTTATCGATAATAAAAATAGTATTTAATGATAAATTTTGTAGTTATAATTAATTAAAAAATTATTTAATCAAGCACGATTAACTTGTGAGCTACTTGATTAATATATTTTAAAGCTTGAGATCGGCTTGGTTAATTATTCGTGTAGCTTGACTCAAGCTCGAACTCGGAAAAAAAAAAATGAATGCAAACAAGCTCTCTTGCAAGTCGAGTACGAGTAGCTCACGAGTAGTCCGGTTCAGTCACAATCCTAGTCTCATCAGAAGTGATCGTGACAAAATTAAATAAGTATTTACGATATATATTAAATAATACAAGTGCAAACGTGATAAAACTAAGTATTTAAAGATGTATCGGATTTAATGCGAAAATTCCATTTGGAGGCAACCACAACCAAATTCCCAAAACACAATAAGACTCTCGAAAGAGCCGGAAATAGGTGCGTCGACAAGTCAATTTCGTGAACACAATGACTCTGAAAGATGTAAAGTTGAAACCGCCAAAGTAGCTGAAGGCGTATTTGGAGAAGATACTTCTCAAAAGATCTTATATCAGCTGATGGCAATGAATGAAAAGATAGATGGCATGCAAGATCGCATAGCCAAGGTTGAGAAAGTTCAAGAGATTGAAACAACCAACACTGAGGACGTGAACTATATAGGGAGGCAAGGAAATCCTTATGGGGGCGGATATCACCCAGGTTCTAATGACCACCCTGGTTCTAATGACCACCCTGGTTTTAGACTGAGTGACCCTGCTGGGGGTTTTCGACAAAGTGATTCAAATGGTGGAGAGAGACCGAGACAAACTGGTGGATTCATGCCTCAATTCAATAAGTCCGGTGGTTGGGAAGCAGCCATGGATGAAATGAGCTCAACTGTGACCGACACGATCAATCAACTTACGAAATCCATGACTGAGCTGAATACAAACTTCACCACATATTGTCAGAAGAATGATACAAGACTGACCAATCAAGAAGCCTTAGTGCAGAATCTGTCGCACCAAGTGGGGCAGATTGTAGAACAAGTGTCAGCCTGTCCTCCATGAGGATTGCCAAGTAATACTGAGAAGAATCCGAAGGACATAAATGCAATCATGACTAGAAGCGGAAAAGGAACTGCCTGGACCTGTTATACCAACTATCCAGGTGGAATCAGAAAGCAGTCAGCAGCAGAACGCCGTAGAATCTAGAGAAAAAGAGGGGCCGGTAACCGGGACACTACTCCGTAAACCGAGTCTCAAAATTCAACAGACAAGCGAGCGAGCGGCAGATCTGCGGAGTAAGTCTTCACTGAATCAGAACTATTAATCTCGCTACTTTACCTATCCCCTAGAATATAAGCCGAATAATGATGATGCGCATTATAATTTTTTTATAGAAATATTTAAAAAGCTGCAAGTGAATATACCTTCGGTAGAAGCTCTGGCCGGAATGCCAGAGTATGCGAAATTCTTGAAAGAAGCAATTTCTACCAAAAGGAAATTGTTAGACCATGAAACCATTTGCCTGAATGAGGAATGCTCGGCAGTTTTGCAACGCAAATTGCCTCCCAAGTGTAAAGATCCCGGGAGCTTCCTCATACCATGCACAATTGGAGGAGTATGTCTGAACAAAGCATTGTGTGATCTTGGAGCTAGTGTCAATCTGATGCCACTCTCCATCTTTCATAAATTAGGCATGAAGGAGTTGAATGAGACATCTATAACCCTTCAATTAGCAGATAGGTCTATGAAGCAACCTTGTGGAGTGGTGGAGGATGTTTTGGTGAAAGTCGATAAGTTTGTATTCCCTGTAGACTTTGTGGTCTAGACATGGAAGCTAATCACGATGTTCCATTGATCTTAGGAAGACCCTTCCTAGCTACTAGAAAAACATTGGTAGATGTTCTTAAGGGTGAGCTGATTCTGAGAGTGAATGAGGACAAGGTAGTATTCAATGTGATGAATTCAATGAGATATGCTAAGGATGAAGGAGAAGCATGTTACATGCTAGATGCCATAGATTACTTGTGTTGGAATTATATCAACAAGTGGCACTAGACCCTGAAGTAGCTGAGACTTTTCTCTTGAAAGGAGAAGAAAGTTATGTGGGAACCTGGCCTGGGTGTAGTGAAGGTCAAGTGTGAGAAATAGAGCCTATATCCTCTGTGGATTTAGGAGGAACCATTCATAGACCTTCATGGCACAAGTTCTTTGACTTACAATTGACTGGCAAGTTGTTAAAATCATCGTTAGAAGATCCACCAAGGAACTTAATGTTAAAACCTTTGCCTTCTCACCTGAAGTATGTATACTTACAAGATGATACTCTCTCCCTTATAATTTCAGCGTCATTATCATTTTTAGAGGAGGATAAACTTTTAAGAGTACTGAGAGAGCATAAGGGAGCGTTTGGGTGGACGATTGCAGATATTAGAGGAATAAGCCCATCAGTTGCATGCATAAGATCTCTGTAGACCCTGAGAAGAAAGCGGTAGCACAACCTCAAAGGAGGTTGACGCCATGTTCGCGGTTTTATACAAAGCAAAAGATAACAAGTAATAAAATAAAACCGATGTCAGCCCCAAGTGCGAAGGCTCGCAGCTAGTGGTGAAACCGGATCGTATCCGCAGGGACTTGTACGAAAAAGAGTCTTTGCCTTCGATTTCTTTTATAAAGTTGATGATTATGATCTCGGATTTTCAATTAACAAACTAAGGTAGCAAACGTGAAAAGAAAGACAATACGTGAAAATTTGTTTAAAGAAAGATTAAAATAACTAGAACACACCATTGATCCACCACCCCACCGAAAATAACAAGAAAGACACATATTCATTCGTAAGTTCTTGGATTATTATCTGCTAAAGAGGCATTTTCCTTTCGGTTCATCGCTTTTAATTAGTTCACCACTCTCGGTACAACTAAAGCATTTACGGATCAAAGATATGGATATAAATCCTAATCTAATAACATTCACCCTCAACTTACGTATGTTGGAAGAATATTATCATTCTCCTTCACGGTAATCTACTGAATTCATCAACTTCCGTATCTAAATTCGAATATCATGCAACACACATATTGTTCATACACATTGCACTTAAACAAAGTAAAACATGAAGGAAGAACAAGATAACTTACGAAAATGAATTAAAGCGAAATCCTTATTTATTCCGGTGATGGTGGCTTCACAACGATGGTTCTAGCTTAGAGACCTTAGCCAATCATCCTCGATTATGATTTCGAATCGTAATCGTAGCTCGAAAGATTACAACAATTATTACTATTCTAATTTATTCTCGGCATAACGCCTACAGAGTATTTACATAAAAGACGGGAAAAGTAAAAGCTTGGCCAAAAGTGACCAAGGAGGGGCGCCTTTATGGATGGAAATGAGGGAGTTCTTATAGGGAGAGTTGAGGGAGGTGTATAAGGGAGAGGTTGTAGTTGAGGAGATATTTTTGGGAGAATATGCTAAGGAATATTCTCAAGTTTGTTATAAGCGTGTGGGAGGTGATAATGACTTTGCATGTGAAGGTGAGGAGTCACTAAAATAGCATGTGGAGTTTGTTATGACTCATCATCATCATCATTAAGGAGCACATGGAGTAACATGCATCAAACTTGGCCAAAATATCTCCGGTTCGTCCGTAATTCCAAATTAGCCTCGTAAAAAATCATAACTTGAGTTGTAGACCTCCGATTGACGTGATTCAAAATGCGTTGGAAAGCTCATTTTAGTATCTACAACTTTCGTCAAGAACTCTTCCCTGAAAATGCCTCTAAGTCGGGTAAAATTTCCATCGAAAAACAGGTTACGGTAGAAATCGTTGGAAAATATTGATCCGTTGATCTCGTAAACTCGTGGCATCTTCTTCTTTTCCTCAAAATCCATCTTTTAGGCCTCAAAATATAATGTTACGTGGCATATTTTGAAATACTTGATCACCAAGTTTGGGCCGAATCGAATCGAGCTTTCTTTATTCGAATCGAGCTTTCTTCTTAATCTTCATCGATCTTCGTTTAAGCTCCTCATTTAACATGCAAGCGTATCTACATTCATGATAACATCGTGCAAAATGTAACATCTCATATTCAAAGATTTTTATCAATGAAACCACATAATTAACACAAATTTGCACTTAACCACTTTTAAAACTCATTTGCTCAATAATTCGATTAAACCCTTGATTTCTATGCAAATTATACGAATATGGAGAAATTGTTATAAAATATAACATTAGAAATCGTATAAAATCACCCTAAACAACTCCCCACACTTAGCTTTTGCTCGTCCCGAGCAAAACAAAACAAGAATCAAGGCTCGAAAAGATAGACACCTCAAAGAAATACAACATATACTCAATAAATCGAGGTTCACCCGATGTGTGTGCATAGCCATAGAAAACTTCCACTAAGTCCAAACTTGAAAAATTCAAAGCAAACTAGCTAATACCCCCTTCAAACTAGTAATAATGATACTTATAAGATGTACCCTACAAAACGTGACATATCCTGAAAAGAATGATAGAATATATCTAGGGCCATTCTGATATACTCAGAGGATAATCCCTACAACATATCTGTCAGTTTATACTGGGGATAAGGTATACGATAACTAAGTCCTTAACTTATTCATAATAATAAATTTTTCGATTTTTTTCACTTTTTTTTTCACACTTTTTTTTTTTTTTTTTTTTTTTTTTTCAACACACATCGAATGAGCTTTTGCCCGTCATACTAGAATAGGAAATTTGAGATAATCCCTATCTACTCAAATCATAAGGCGACTTTTTCTCACTGTCGTGAGCTTTTGGTCATCATAGTGGTATAGGAAATTTCGAGATAATGCCCTACCGCACTCAAATCATCGACCACCTTCGACTCACACAATTGATTACTTTTTTCGAGATTTACGGCGAGTGGTGGTTAACATGCTAAAAGCAATTCAAACCTCATCGAGCATAACACCTCAAGCAATGATTTATTTGTTAATTATTGTGCAAGAACATTAGTTATGTTTCACTTATCACATTCAAACGTTCGATATTCACAATATATCATACTCGCTATAAACACAAACTATCATAATTCTCACGATACGCGCGTGCGTTAGCACTAAGCACATGACTTTATAAGATAATCAAAATCACTAATCAAAAAGGGTATATAGCTTTATAATTTAGCTCATCATTCACTATGGCTCGTGAAAAATATATTGGGTGAAACAACTAACTTATCGAACATACGGAATATAGCATTAATGACTATAAAAATAACGAACAAAGATATGCATTGTTTACTCAGGAATAAACAAAAATTTGAAAATTTAGCCCATTTAGCATAGAATCAAAATAATTTAAGCAAATGGTAGATACATATAACCGACTATTCCTCCCCACACTTAAATCACAACATGTCCTCGGGTTGTGCGAGAATGTAAAAAGAAAAAGAACACTTAGTGATTGTGGTTCAAAGTGGCAATTCGGAGTGGCCTAGAATCGACTCGAATGCTCGATGAAATCAGTAGACTGTGGACCATCCACCGGTAAACTGATTTATCTAAAAGCTCACAATCGCTATCGCAAAAATCCTGCACATCATGGGAAAACAAGACGTACCTCGGGGATAGGGGCACAAAAGATGATAGACAAAGCAATATCATGGAATAAAGATGAAATAAACTACAGACAAAAGGAAAAGATATCTAGGTTACCGTCCTAGTAGGGCTTAATTATAGTCGGGAGCTCGACTAGACAATAAAATTTCAACTCGGGTTAGCTTTGAATTTCCTATTCCCTTAGTTGCATAGTAGTTAAACTAATACATGTCACACATTATTTGAAAATTTAAAATGTACTAGGTCATGATATGAAATATGTGACAAAGTATTAACTATGAGTCTTTTATACCCGGATCCTCAAGGGTTATTTCAAATTGTTCTAACAACCTAAATCTAAGAAATGATGCATTTGAATTTTTCTTTGTACTCCTCGATTTTCGGATAACCTCCTAATCGTTCCTTTAAATGACATTCAAACATTCATCCCGAGACTTGGTGAAACAAAATGAAAATCAATTCAAGTATTTGAAAACTATTATCCAAAGTATGAGTAAAGTATAATGCAAAATGTAGAGTTTTGTTTTTTTTTTTTTTTTTTTTTTTTTTTTTTTTTTTAAACGGGTTGCCTCCCGGTAGCGCTTTTAGTTAATGTCGTTTGCTCGACAACCCAAAAATTTTCAACCCGGTCGTGCCGGTGAGGCCTCTTTCCGAATCATTCTTGATTTCCTCGGGTCAATAGTATGGATCCCACAAAAACAAAGTCTCGCCAACGTATTGGCCATATCGATAAACTTCAGTATCCACTTAGTTCCTATGATTCTTCTCTTCTTCTTTTTAGGTTTCAGTTCCACAAGTCGAGGTGTATCATCGAGAATCACAATATCATCAAAGAATTCACGAGAGGCGTAAATCATCGGGTTCCAAAAGATCGGAGTCATCTTGACTAGGGACGTCGTTTAGATGGAAAACCAGTCGTTCCTTTTGTTGACCAATATAGTGTTTCAACCGATGACCATTCACTCTGAACAACTCTCCTCGCTTATTTTTCAATTCGACGGCTCCACTAGGAAAACTCCTGAGAAATTTCAAAGGGCCGGACCAACGGGTGCGTAGCTTACCAGAAGCAGATGTAACCTGGTATTATATAGTAAAACCCATTCGCCTCTTTGAATTCTCCATGCTTGATTTTCTTGTCGTGAAGAAGTTTAGTCCTCTCTTCTCGATTCTTGAGCTCTCGTAGGCACGAGTCTCGAACTCATCAAGCTCCTCGCAAATCGCAACAATCGCTTTTCTCTGCATATCGGCCGTCAAAGTTTAAGAATTTAATAGCCTGAATGCTCGTGCTCAAGCTCGATTGGCGGTGTGGCGTGCCTTACCATAAACCATCCGAAACGGAGACGTGCCAATAGGAGTTTTGAAAGTCATCCCTGTAGCCCGAGTACATCATCCGATTTACGCTCCAATCCGTCCTATGAGAATTCACCGTCTTCTCAAGAATGCTTTTCAGCTTCGATTACTTACTTCAACTTGTCCACTCGTCTGAGGGTGATAGGGGTAGCGCTTTTTGTGTTTCACCCATATCGTTCTAAAATCTTTTCTAATGGAGTATTGCGTGTGAGTTCCTGCCGTCATCGATGAGAGCTCGTGGACAACCAAACCGTGTAAAAATGTTTTTCCTCGGAAGCTCTTGACCACCTTGTGGTCGCTTTCCGCGATGTTGCTATTGCCTCTACCCATTTTGACACGTAGTCAACGCATGAGACGAATGTACTTGTTCCCATACGAGGATGGAAACGGTCCCATAAAGTCAATACCCCATACGTCGAAAACCTCACATTGTTGAATGGGGTGTAGGGGCATGTCCATTCGCCGAGAAAGTTTACGGTCTTGCCGGCACCGTCACAACCTTTACAAAACTCTCAGTATCCTTAAAATTGTCGGCCAAGAGAAACCGGATGAAAAATCTTCGCAGCTAGCCTTCCCAGCTCCATAATGACCTCCCACAGGTCCGTCATGGCATTGCTCTATAATGTCCCTCTGCTCGAACTCAGGGACACACCTACGGAGCAATCCATCCTTACAACGCTTGAAGAGAATAGGGTCGTCCCACACATAATAGTTCAAATCCGAAAAGAATTTCTTCTTTTCTGGCGATATGTCGGTCGGGTCCGGATATCGCGCTCAAGAAGTTTGCAAAAGGTGCAAACCAAGGAGAACCTTTTCGAAGATGGCGTGGAATAACCTCGCACATCAATAGTCATGAGTTGCTCGGTTGGAAAATCAATTCCAATCTCATCCGACTCTATTTGATGATCATCGGTCAGCCGAGACATGTGATCAGCTACCACATTCTTGCTACCCTTCTTGTCCCGGATATGAACATCAAACTCTTGTAAAATCAAGATCCATCTCATCAAACGAGGCTTGGCATCGGCCTTGCTCAACAGATACTTCAATGCGAATGGTCTCATCCCGGTACAGTAACTTCCGACCCAAGCAAATAGCTTCTAAATTTATCCATGGCAAAAACTACTGCCAACAACTCCTTCTCAGTTGTTGCATAATTTACTTGCGTTGGGTTTAAAGTGTGACTAGCGTAGTAGATGGGTTGGAACACGCCGTCCACTCTCTCGACCTAGCACCGCTCCGACTGCATAATTAGAAGCATCACACATAAGCTCGAAGGAGATTTCGATCGGGTGCTATAAGAATTGGCGAGGTAACCAACTTGTCTTTTAATTCTTTAAACGCTCTTTCACATTCGGGGTAAAAACAAACTTCACATCCTCTCTTAAGAGAGTTGACAAAGGCTTGGCTATCTTAGAAAAGTCTTTAATGAACCGCTTTATAGAATCCAACATGACCCAAGAATCCTCTTACTTCTCTTACATTTTTTAGGGTATGTCATTTTTCAATAGCTTTTACCTTCGCTTTGTCAACCTCTATACCTTCCTTGGACACCTTGTGTCCAAGAACAATTCCTTCTTCCACCATTAGTGGCACTTCTCCCAATTTAAGACTAAGTCCTTCTCTATGCACCGACGTAACTTTATCAAGATTGTGTAAACAAGTGGTGGCTGTCCCCGAATACAGAGAAGTCATCCATAAAAATTTCCATCACCTTCTCCACTAAACCATTGAAGATAGCCAACATACATCTTTGAAATGTAGTGGTGTGCGTTCTGAGACCAAATGGCATCCTTCGGTAAGCGAAGGTACCGGAGGACAGTGAAGGTAGTCTTTTCTTGATCAATGGGGTCGATAGCTATCTCAAAGTATCCGAATAGCCATCCAAAAACAATAAAATTGCTTGCCACTAAGCCTCTCAAGGAGCCGTTAATGAATGGCAAGGAAAGTGGTCTTTTAGAGTTACCTCATTTAGTCTTCGTAGTCGATGCAAACTCTATAACCAAAGTGACTTGTCGTAAGGCAATCTCTTCCCTTTTTCATTCTTTTCAATAGTAATCCCTCCTTTCTTTGGCACCACCTGAGTGGGGCTCACCCATTCACTATCGGCTATTGGGTAGATGATACCCATGTCAAGCAATTTGATGATTTCCTTCTTAACGATTTCCTGCATGTGAGGGTTTAGCCTTCTCTGCGAGGTCATCGCACCTTCTTCGATCCTCAACAGCCCGATCTTATGCATACAGATATCGTGGCTTATCCCCTAATATCTCCCACTTGCCAACCAAAGGCGAGGATATTATCTTGCAATGACTTTGATAAGCTTTTCTTCCTCCTTCGGTTCTAACTTAGATGAAATGATCAAAGGAGCTTATCACCGTCCTCGAAAAATGTATTTCAAGTGTTGAGGCAAGGGGTTTCAACACTAAATCGACGGTGGCTTCTCCACACTTGGTCTCAATTTATCTCCCTTAAGCTCTAGATCTCCAAGCTTATTATAAGGGCTATGAAGCATCATGGCCTCCCAAAGTGACAGGGGCCTCATCTCCTTTTTGCAAATCTGGGCATATCACCATGCCTCTCCTCATCTTCTTTCCTACCACCTCGTGGTAATCGAACTTTCCTTGTCAATCTCTTCTAAAAATTTTATCCACTCCTCATTAGTCCAAGTTGCGAGATAGTTTATTGAATTCTTCCTCATCCCAACTACCCATGAACACTTGTTTATCATACTCATCAGCTGAAATCGCGTCCTCAATAGCTAAACAAGTGTTCTTTGGGCGGGTGCTTCAACGCATTACCCACATTGAACTTTATACTCTCATCCTCCAAATGTAAGGTCACTTCGCCATGCTTGTGGGAATCTAGTAAGGCACGGGCGGTTGCAAGAAAAGGTCTTCCAAGGATCAAGGGGGTTTTCTTATCGTTGGTCATATCCATGATTACCCAATCAGCTGGGTATATGAAGTTTTTAACCTTGACCAATACATCTTCTACAATTCCCCTTGCATATTTCACACTTCTATCTGCAAGTTGAAGAGAAATAGGTTTAAGCGTAATAGATTGATCCAATCCAAGAGATTGGAAGATTGACGTAGATCGAGTTGATTGATGCTCCCGAATCGCACAAAACATTGTGGAAGTCCTGTTCCCAATAGTACACGAAATCGTAAATCTACCAGGGTCGGGGCACTTCACGGGAAGTTTAGTCTGGCTGATTCTTTGAGCATTCTCCATTCAATACTATGTGCTCGAGCTCTTGGAGCTTCTTTTTTCAACTCACTGCGTCCTTTATAAACTTTGTATACTTTGGCATTCTACCAAAAGATCAACTAATGGAATGTTTGCCTCGGTATTCTTGAGCAAGTCGATTATCTTCTTATACTCTTTATCGATCGTTAATGACAACTTGTTTTTGCTAGGTGGGTAAGGGAGATCAAGAAAGTCTTCCTCGATAAAGTGCTTCTTTGCCGTCTTATCATTGATTGCTTTGTCTTCCTATCCTTCCACCTCACATGCTTCCCAGAACTTAACTTAGAATCTGACTTCTTCTCAGCAGTCTTCTCTTTATCATCAGTATTCTCAACTTCCACATTTTCTTTAGAATTTTCTCTTTCACTTGGATCAATAGTAGTCCCAACATCCTTCTGAGGAGAACAAAGATCTTCCCCTCCTGCGTCTCTGCTCACAGGAGGGGCTACTCGTTTCCCTGGTTGGCTTGACTGCCAACCGCTTTCCCACTCTCTCGATTTATAGCATTCACTCATCTTGACCATAGTTCCATGGTGCAATGAGATCGGTGCAAGAATTACGTCATTTTGGACCAGATTAACCCCTCGGGGGTTCTTCTCAGTAAAACTCGGCAGCTGACCTTGAGGTCGACTTGCTTGCTGCCCCGAAATTTGTCCATTTGCACCTCCAAATTTCTCACTTGGTCTTGGTCGAGTACTTAAAGCATTTGCCAATTGAGTGTTGGCCGTGATTTGCTCGCTCAACTTTTGTTCTAAGATCTGAAATGATTGATTTTGATTTTGCGGTGGATTGGTGTTCCATCTTTGGTCGATAGTTGGATTGAAAATTGCTTTGATTAGGCCTAGGGGCCTGAAAATGATGGGGTTTGCTTTGCCCCGTGGAAGGTCACTCCATCGGAAACCGGGGTGGTTCGGTTATAATTGAATCCTTGAGTGTTTTGATTCTCGACCGAAGGTCGATAATTTTGAGAAGTGAATGTATTCACTTCTTCCGAATCTAACAATAGATGACATCGATGGAATGCGTGCCCAACGGTATCGCAATTTTGGCAAACGACATTGTTTTGAAACGACTTTGACCTGTGAGATCGGGTCAAGTCGGCATTGATTACTACGATGGCCTTGGCCATGGCAATTGTCACACACAAGACTTTGAACATTCATTGCCGTCACTTGCTTCTGTAGTGCGGCCAACTGAGCTTTTAGAGACGTGGTCTCATCTACCTCATACTTCCCTGCAGTCGAGCTTTTCTGATTGGACGCACCTGCATAGGTAGGGGCATAATTATACTTTGCAATATCTTCAAACAACATCCATCCTCATCGTGTCTTTCTCGAAATGCACCTCCAGTGAACTATTCACCATTCCCTTAGTCAATTCAGTCAAACCACTGTAGAAAGTGTTGACCAATCTTTGTTTATCCAGCCCATGGTGGGGGCACTTTCTCAAGAGAGTCTTAAATCGTCTCCACGCATCGTAAAAGATTCCTTCTCAGTTGCACAAAAGTGAATATCGATTCGGAAGATGAGCCGTCTTTGCGGGTGGAAAATCTTGGCTCAAAATTCTTTCTCCAACTCCTCCCACGAAGTAATGGATTCGATTGGTAAGGATTTATACCATTCTTTCGCTTCTCCTTCAAAGTGAGAAGGGAAAAGTTTCATCTTTAGGGCGTCCTCGGTGACCCTTTGATTAAAATAGTCCCGCACGATTCTAGAAATGAGTGAATGTGATCGTCATGGGTCCTCGATGGAAAATCCATGAAATGTGGAACCTCTTACCAAATTGATTAAAGAAGTTTTGAGTTCGAATTATCGGCCGTGATTTCGAGAATCACGACCGCGAGGATTAACTTTCACGATAGATGGCATGGCAAAGTGCGCCAATGTCCGTTGCTCTGCCATTTCTTCAACCTGGGCTCCTACTTGAGCTTCTCCTCAACGTATCCTTCGAGTTGTTTCCTTCCGTGGTTCCTCGTCCGTTGGTCCGTGAGCCGGGCCAAACGTCTGTTTGGTCGGCGATGGTTCGCTCTATCTCGGATTATACAAAAGTGGTCCCCGTGAGTTCGAGTTTGCATAAACTACGTTTGGGCACCAACACCTAAATCACGAGGTTTGGGATTTTATCCTTATGCTTCCAGAGTGGGATTCACCGAGAATCCATCACCCAACCTCAATGATTGAAAGCGTGTTCCGTGTTTCTTTTCTCTCTTTCTCGGTAATTACCGAATCCACTCGGTATTTATCGAGAATTTTTTTAAAATTTTTTTTTAATTTTTTTTAGAATTAAAAAAAAACTATACTAAAACAGGCTCAAAGCAGTCTAAACAAATAAAAAGAAACAAAATACTATAAAACTAATACAGAACAGAAACAGAACGAAAAGAAAATATTTTTTTCTCTCTCTCGGTAATTACCGAAAGATTTTTTTTTTTTTTTTTTTTTTTTTTAAGGCGAAGACGAGATAACTTAGTTGACAAAAAAAAGCAAAAAATTTTCCGTGCCAAGTCCCCGGCAACGGGCGCCAAAAACTTGTTCGCGGTTTTATACAAAGCAAAAGATAACAAGTAATAAAATAAAACCGATGTCGACCCCAAGTCACGCGAAGGCTCGCGACTAGTGGTGAAACCGGATCGTATCCGCAGGACTTGTCTGAAAAAGAGTCTTTGCCTTCGATTTCTTTTATAAAGTTGATGATTATGATCTCGGATTTTCAATTAACAAACTAAGGTAGCAAGCGTGAAAAGAAAGACAATACGTGAAAATTTGTTTAAAGAAAGATTAAAATAACTAGAACACACCATTGATCCACCACCCCACCGAAAATAACAAGAAAGACACATATTCATTCGTAAGTTCTTGGATTATTATCTCTACTAAAGAGGCATTTTCCTTTCGGTTCATCGCCTTTTAATTAGTTCACCACTCTCGGTACAACTAAAGCATTTACGGATCAAAGATATGGATATAAATCCTAATCTAATAACATTCACCCTCAACTTACGTATGTTGGAAGAATATTATCATTCTCCTTCACGGTAATCTACGAATTCATCAACTTCCGTATCTAAATTCGAATATCATGCAACACACATATTGTTCATACACATTGCACTTAAACAAAGTAAAACATGAAGGAAGAACAAGATAACTTACGAAAATGAATTAAAGCGAAATCCTTATTTATTCCGGTGATGGTGGCTTCACAACGATGGTTCTAGCTTAGAGACCTTAGCCAATCATCCTCGATTATGATTTCGAATCGGGGCGTAGCTCAAAGATTACAATGAAGATTACTACTTATTCTAATTTATTCTCGGCATAACGCCTACTGAGTATTTACATAAAAGGCGGGAAAAGTAAAAGCTTGGCCAAAAGTGACCAAGGAGGCGCCTTTATGGATGGAAATGAGGGAGTTCTTATAGGGAGAGTTGAGGGAGGTGTATAAGGGAGAGGTTGTAGTTGAGGAGATATTTTTGGGAGAATATGCTAAGGAATATTCTCAAGTTTGTTATAAGCATGTAGGAGGTGATAATGACTTTGCATGTGAAGGTGAGGAGTCACTAAAATAGCATGTGGAGTTTGTTATGACTCATCATCATCATCATTAAGAGCACATGGAGTAACATGCATCAAACTTGGCCAAAATATCTCCGGTTCGTCCGTAATTCCAGCAGATTCGGTAAAAAATCATAACTTGAGTTGTAGACCTCCGATTGACGTGATTCAAAATGCGTTGGAAAGCTCATTTTAGTATCTACAACTTTCGTCAAGAACTCTTCCCCTGAAAATGCCTCTAAGTCGGGTAAAATTTCCATCGAAAAACAGGTTACGGTAGAAATCGTTGGAAAATATTGATCCGTTGATCTCGTAAAACTCGTGGCATCTTCTTCTTTTCCTCAAAATCCATCTTTTAGGCCTCAAAATATAATGTTACGTGGCATATTTTGAAATACTTGATCACCAAGTTTGGGCCGAATCGAATCGAGCTTTCTTTATTCGAATCGAGCTTTCTTCTTAATCTTCATCGATCTTCGTTTAAGCTCCTCATTTAACATGCAAGCGTACTACATTCATGATAACATCGTGCAAAATGTAACATCTCATATTCAAAGATTTTTATCAATGAAACCACATAATTAACACAAATTTGCACTTAACCACTTTTAAAACTCATTTGCTCAATAATTCGATTAAACCCTTGATTTCTATGCAAATTATACGAATATGGAGGAAATTGTTATAAAATATAACATTAGAAATCGTATAAAATCACCCTAAACACGCCACAACTGAAGGATGTTGTTAAAGAAGAGATCATAAAGATGTTGGAAATGGGAATCATTTTCCCAATTGCAGACAGTGAGTGGGTAAGCCTGATTCATGTGGAGCCCAAGAAAGGAGGATTCACTGTCCAACCTAATGAGTTTGATGAGTTAATCCTTGTGAGACTAATTACTGGTCATCGAGTTTGCATAGACTTCAGGAAACTGATTGATGCAACTCGTAAAGATCATTTTCCCTTACCATTCATTGATCAGATGTTGGAAAGATTAAGCGGTCATGCGTTTTATTGTTTCTTAGATGGATATTATGGTTACTATCAGATCCATATTGCCCCCGAGGACCGAGAGAAAACAACTTTCATATGTCCCTATGGAACTTTTGCATATAATCGCATGCCTTTTGGGTTATGTAATGCACCAAAAACTTTCCAAAGGTGCATGATGACATTATTTGCGGACATGGATGAGGATTTTCTAGAGATTTTCATGGATGTTTTCTCTGTATTTGGAGATAGCTTTGATAAATGTTTGGACAATTTTGAGAAAAGTGTTGAAGAGATGTGAAGAGACCAACCTTGTACTTAACTGGGAAAAATGCCATTTCATGGTTACAGAAGGAATAGTGTTGGGTCATAGAATTTCAAAGAAAGGAATGGAAGTTGATAGAGCAAAGATAGGGGTGATAGAGAAGTTACCCCCTCCAACGAACTTAAAGACGTTGCGAGCCTTTCTTGGCCACACAGGATTTTATAGGAGGTTTATCAAGGACTTATGTAAAGTTTCGAGACCTTTGATTGAATTGCTTGCAAAGGATGTACCTTTCGTATTTGGAGAAGAGTGCAAGAAAGCATTCAACACATTGAAGCAGATGCTTATAACGCTCCAGTGCAGTAGCACCAGATTGGAACAAACCTTTGAGCTTATGTGTGATGCAAGCGACACGGTAGTTGGAGCAGACCACAGGACAAAGGGGAGATAAAATCTTTAAGCCTATCTATTATGCCAGTCGTACCCTTAACAGTGCCCAGAGGAATTATGCGACTACATAAAATGAACTCTTAGCTGTCATCTTTGCATTTGACAAGTTTCGACCTTACCTGGTAGGATCGAAAGTCACTGTATTCACTGACCATGCCGCTTTGAAATACCTTCTAACCAAGCAAGACTCCAAGTCGAGACTGTTAAGATGGATTCTACTCTTACAAGAGTTTGATGTGGAAATCAAAGATAAAAAGGGATCTGAGAACCAGGTGGCTGATCACCTGTCGAGATTAACTTTGCTGGAAGAAGAGCAACCGACTGAGATTAGGGAAAGCTTTCCTGATGAACAACTTTTTTCCGTCTCAGTGGTAGCTCGAGTTGAATCTCAGACCCGATACCATACATCAAGAGTGGGCAAGGTATACCCTTGGTTTGCCAACATTGTGAACTACTTAGCAGGAAAGTACCTACCACTAGAATTCAATAATGCAGATAAGAAGAAGTTTTTCACATATCTGAAGTATTATCATTGGGACGATCCTACCTATACAAATTGTGCCTGATGCCATTTTTAGGAGATCGTCCATGATGATGAGATTCAAGTATTTTGCACATGTGTCATTCTAGAGAAGGCTGGAGGTCACTATGGACCCGGACAAGGCAATGAAAAAAGGTGCATGCGGTGTGGATTTTATTGGCCAACAATTCATAAATCACACGAGTTTACAAGATCCTGTCATTCTGTCAAATGGCTGTAATAATATTTCTAAGCGGAACGAGATGGCACTGCAGAGTCTCTTAGAAGTGGAAGTATTCGTTGTTTGGGGAATTGATTTTGTTGGGCCATTCACATCATCAGAATCAAATCGTTACATCTTGGTAGTAGTAGATTATGTTTCCAAATGGGTGGAAGCAGTAGCTTCACCTACTAATGATGCCAGGGTTGTCCTGAGATTTCTTAAGAAAAACATTTTGACGAGGTTTGGAGTGCCCAGAGCCATAATTAGTGACGGAGGGAGTCATTTCTGTAATAGGTTGTTTGAGAAGTTGATGATAAGATATGGGGTTAGACATAAGATTGTAGCAGCATATCACCCACAGACGAGTGGACAAGTGGAGGTCACGAACAGAGAGATTAAGAGGATCTTAGAGAAGACTGTGAATCCCACAAGGAAAGATTGGTCTTTGAAATTAGATGACGCTCTTTGGGCGTCAGAACAGCTTATAGGACCACGATTGGGATGTCACCATAGATGATAGTGTTTGGAAAATCATGTCATTTACCGGTAGAACTCGAGCACCGAGCGCTGTGGGCTACGAGGTTTCTAAACATGGATGAGGATTTAGCCGGTGAGAAAAGAATGCTAGAGTTGAATAGATTGGAAGAGTTTAGACTTCAAGCATATGAAAATGCAAGGATTTACAAGGAAAGAACGAAACGCCTGCATGATAAGAAGATTTTGAACCGCACATTTCAAGTTGGAGATAAAGTGCTGGTGTAAAATTCGCGTCTTCGTCTTTTTCCTGGGAAGCTGAAGTCTATATGGTATGGACCACATGTAGTCACGAAAGTCGATCTACAATTCAGGTGCATGTGAAGTTAGACATGAACACTCTGGGCAAACTTTCACAGTTAACGGCCACAGGCTGAAACATTACCTAGAGCACACATATAACCCTGAATTGGAAGTCTTTACGTTAGAGGAGCCGGAATATGAATGAAGGAGCCCTATTAGTACAGTCGAGCTGACGACTATAAACTCAGAACTATTTCTAAACCCTTATTTATTGCTTTTGTTTATTTTATTTTGAGTCGATAAAGTAGCATTGCAATCGCAAGTTTTTTTTCATCACATATATCTCCAGTCACCTGGCTAGAGATATATGTGGTTTTTTCCTTCACGATTCTCGTGTGATACCCTCGTAAAGGTTTTCGCATCTTGCTTAGGCCGATGAAAGAATAAAGTGGCTTAAACTGTTTTTGCGCATTCCCCCGGTATGCACAATTACCGCCACCTTATTTTCTTGTTGCCCTTCGCATGTTACTCACAGTTTTTGGAAGAATTTTTGGGAAATTAGGTAATAACTTGGAAGAGGAATGACCTAGGAGCTAACTATTATGCTCCGGGATTCGTTTTGACTCAGCCAACATTTCCAGAGCTAAGTACCTTTTCTTTTCTTTATTATTATTCATTGGGGAAAATGCCTATAATAAGTGGGGGGTAGGCGTCTTAGCTGGATAATCGGACATGGGAATATTTTTGAAAATTTAACACTGTTTTTAGCTTGCTATTTGCACGTTTTCGAGTAAGGAATCGGTAGAAAAGGAGCCCAAGTTCAATTTGAAGTGAGCTATAGCATATTCATTTTAGTTAGGAAGAACGAGCATATGTTATGTTGCGTGAAGTAGTAACTTATTAATTATTATTCTGTCATTGCAATCAATGTCTGAGAAGTGTTTAAGATTAGATGATGAGTTATTTTAACCGGGAATCATTATTTGTCTGTCTATATACTTTAACAAATTGTTTTAAGACAAGGGAAGCAACTTGGATGACGAAAGGTGACCGGGACAGACGGACTTGTGAGAGAAATAGAAAAAAGTGAGGAAATCTGCCAGAGAAAAAAAATGAAAAAAAAATGAAGAAAAAATATAGATATGCAATAAAGGCAGTGAGGGAAGCGAACTCGTGTAAAAAAGGCATGACCCTCGCATCAAAAGAAACAAACGAGGACTTAAGAGCGATGCTCAGTCCCCGAGTCCGCCTGAACCAATTACGGTACCATGTTGGGTAACCAAGTCTGAAGACAAGATTAGCGAGTGTATGCAAAAGCAAGTTAAGATTGTGTGGTTAATGCAACTTGATTCTTCTCACGAACGCACTATCACAACTGATTCATCACACGACACATTGATGCGTGATAAGTAGTGATTAATGGGGAGCTTATGGATTGTGGCTTAATGTATGTTTCTGCCGGAAATCTTTATTGAATATGGGATAGTTGATGGGTAGTTGTTCTTGGAGGTACATTCCGCCTTGATACTCTGCTCGCAGACGAGCAGAAGGATAGTGGGGGGTAGTTGATGACGGTTAAAATTGTCTATCCTACGGCATCAATATTCTATCCATTATGAGCTAAAAATAGTTGTTTCGACCTATAAATATGAACCATTTACGTTGAATATCATATGTCGGGTTCGTGAGACGAGAAATCTGCACTTAGCGTTTATTTTCCCTATTTCGATATTATTTCGTGCATTATTTGATGATTTTCGAGATCACGGAATATTGGGTGAGCATGATGTACGAATGCTGAGTGGGTGAATGAAAAGAATGGGCCTAGGGTATTCTAGAAGCATACAAGTTAAGTCGGTTGAAGAAAAAAGACAAAATTACCCTCGGTAACCCGAGGATGGCCGCCGACTTACTGAGGTCCCAGAAGCTTCCGAAACGTGTTTTCTTGGACCAGGGGTCGAACTAGATGATTCTAATTCGGTTTAGATAGCTATAAATAAGAGGCTTCACCTCAGAACACTAGTGTACAATTATCGAGACAAGCATTATGCAATAAAAGTTCTTTGTTCTTTATTTTATTTATTTTATGAGTTCTGGTCGGAGAGACGATGGAGTCGCTACCTAGGGAGAGATCCGAAGGAGATCTACGTTTGTCCTCGAGGGTATGATTCTCTGTCTTTTCCAAGATGTAGATCTATCATCGTTATATTCGACTAGTATGTTTTAATTGCTTATTTAGTTTAATTATGTGGTAGTTAGTTTATTTTACCCCATGTGTTATAGATCTGATTCGTTGGTGAAGAAATCATGAAATAGTAGTTGCGTTCTTCAGATCTGCGACGGTCTATATCGCTAGATCTGAATACCTAATAAATTACTAATTCATGATAATCGGTGCAGCTACATTGATCAATAGATTTTATTTACATGTTAGTAGCCTAATCAACTATTTGCATGTCATCGTAAATTAACATGAAGGACTTTTAGTGAAGTGTTAATTAGGACATTATCTTGATGGACCCTAGGAAAGTGCTGGTCAATGTCGACAGCTGTCTAGGTGGGTTTGCGGTATGAGTTAGTGCTCAATATCGGCAGCTCTAGTTCTTTATGCGTATGGGCTATTACGGACCAATTAAGAATGGTAGCTTGCGTATAGATTGTCTACTGTCATTGTCGGAGTAGATAGGGTTAGGAGTTGTACCCGTAGCTGAACAATGAATAAATTCACCAATAGGGAGGACTGTTGCATGTGTGGGAGAATAACTAATTACTCATAATTGAACTAATACCTTAGAAACTCTAGTTGCTTCGTTGAACTTGCATAATATTGCTAGTTGATTTTTACCAATTTTACTACTGTCTATATTATAGTTGGTCGTAGACCGTTATCGTGACAACTCAATCTTGATAATTAGACGTTCTTACGAGTCTCTATAGGATTCGACCTTGACTCGCTAGTACTCTCCTACGATAGACCTAGTCCTATTGCTAGTAAGTGCCTTGCATGCGATCAGGACTCGACAGTTAGTGCAGGGGCATGGATACCGGCCCCGCTCAAAGAATCTTTGGTAAGTCTCTTAAGAGAATATATGGATGTGTTCGCATGGAAAGCGGAAGATATGCTAGGTTTTTCCCCAGACCTGGCAGTTCATAGGTTGAATATAGATCCGAGCAGGAAGCCTGTTCACCAAAAGAAAAGACATTTTGCCTCCGAATGCATCTCAGCCATTCAACAAGAGATAACAAAATTGTTGCATGCCAACATTATTAAAGAAGTGCTATGCCCCGAATGGCTAGCAAACCCTGTACTAGTCAAGAAGCCAGATGAGAGTTGGAAAATGTGTGTGGATTTCACGGATCTCAACAAGGCATGTGATAAGAGGATTTTTGCAATCCGGTTAATCAAGTAAAAACTCGAAACCTTAGCAAAATCTACTTTCTAACCGGCAGTGGACCGGATCGATTGTAGGTAGTGCTTGAGAGTCGAGTCGAACCCATAGAGATTGGCTTTGAGTACCACGGTGACTTAAGCACTCGATTCAGTCAACCAAGTTGGTGAAAAGTTTATACTAATGCGTAAATTAAAGATTATACTAATCGGTTCCTTTTACGATTAAAGAGTGCGGCCGAACTACGATCCGGTGATTTCTCTACCCTCGAGACAAACTACCCCGGAGTGTGCTCTACCTTCCTTGTCTAAAACGATAAAAACCCTGTATTGGAATGGACTTAATGACTAGAGTGTCAATCTAGTGAGCGGGTAGGTGTCAAACTACCTTTTTAAAGCCAAAACGCTCTACGGTCCCGAAACCCGGTTCCCACACTTAGCCGCAACATACATTTATAAGCTAGGTGTGTGTGATGATGAATGACTAGGTGATCAAGCTAGCATCGATTCACGATTAAAAGCGGTTTAAGTGATATGAATTATTGATTAGAACGTTTCATTCGTGCTACACTACCTCCGGTTCATTTCCTAATGGCGTTTCATCCGCTTTCACATAATTCGCCCGTCTGAATGATTTAGCTATTTATTATCGGATTGAAACAATAATTGATAAAGGAATTCATGATATAAAAGAATAAAGAACAGGAAATCATACCCACTTTATTGAGAATTGATGAAATACCCAAGTGTGCTCACAAAAGATCAAATCTTGACAATCGAGACGTAACAGATTGATATTGTAATGTATTTAGTGTAAAAGAAGATTGAAGGACGAGAACAACGGTATATGGAACTTAATTCTACGCTTCCGGACGAAGGAAATCGCCCAGAAAAGGCTACAACTAGCTAAAATCGTAAAAGTCTGCTAAATAAAACGTTTGAGCTGCCCTTTAATAGGCTAGGGCAAAATTCATCTCATTAGTACGGATAACAGGCTATCCGTACGGATGGTTCTTGCTTTTCCAGGTTGTCCGTACGGCTGGAGGATTGTCCGTACGGATATATCTCTGATCAAACCTTCTGTTATGTGTTCCCAGTGTCTGTCCGTACGGACATATTCCTATCCGTCCGGATGTCTCTCTGTTTCTTCATTCTGTCCGTACGGATAAAGTGAGTATCCGTACGGCTAATTCTCAGTTCAACATTTTTATCAGTGAGGGTGTCCGTGCAGACGAGTTTTGTCCGTCACGGATAGGTGCCTTGACTTCCAAAACTTCACTTTCTTCATTTTCGGCCTTCGTTTCGCTTCGGACATGTCTAATCTCATAAATCATCACTCTCCGGGCTCCCAACTCACCTAAATCCTGCATAAATAAAGGAAACAACAAGAAACGCATAACCCCGCAAACTACGGGTGCTCGGGAAATGAGTAAAAAGTGCCAAAAGTAGGCCGAGTTTACGGAAAACCGACGATTACTCGACATGCAAAGAAAACCTCATTACACTCATTATAGGGTCTAAACTCACCCCAAAAACATGCTAGAAACATGATAACCGTGGGTTAAATTGTACAGAAATGTACAGTAAAGTTGGTTCCCATCACCACCCCACACTTAGCCTTTACTCGCCATCGAGTAAATCAGGCGATCAAACAATGCCAAGGAATCAACTTTAGGGTACATGCATGCATTTCAAAATATCAAAGTGAGAGAGAGTTAGACAAGTGAATGTAGCACATTGACTCCACAATGTCACGAAATGGAGTGACCGTGTGATTTAATGACGACGACTTATATTCAATACGGTTACCGGCTTGGAATACCGGACGAATGACTGCACACAATCCTGCCCTTCCTAGAGTCTCCACTAATCGAGGTTCACCAGGGCCAAAGATCCGGTCAGGTAGGACTTGAAAGGTTATAACGTTAGGCTCGGACGGGGGCTATCGAAGGATAATTTGGGACTGGAGAAAAGAAAGTACGAGTGAACCTAATCAGCTTGTGTACTCCCACAATCTCGAACATATAAACACCACCAAATTCTTTCAAATTTCATTTAAACTCATAGTCCAACCTCAACATCATACTAGGCTAGTAAGCACATCCCTTTTTCCGGCTTTCTTCGGTTCAAACTCTTATTCAATCTCTCTCTTTTTTTTTTTTTTTTTTTTTTTTTTTTTTTTTTTTTTTAGCATTTTCATTCTTCACTTTCCTTGAACCGAAGGCCTTATAAAGACTTCCCGAACTCCTCCCCTTCTATATGTTAGCTCAAAACTCCCTCCTCATACCATCTCACATACTCTCTCCCACCCCAAACTTGCCTTCGCAAGTGTGTCTAAATGAAACAACTAAGTCCACTCGTAGGGTAATCAAAGAAACGTGACCAATAATAAAGCTCAGGGTTAGGGATAATATAGGCTACGTAACCAAAACGGCTCATTTTGGACGGTGGTCATACCGTCCTATCAAGGCTTAGAGGGGTTACGAGGGTAAAATGGGATTTTGGCTTTTTTGGCTCTGGTTGTGTCAAAGAAGCGCCAGGACTCTCATCCCGTGTTTAACCAAGGTCAATCCTTCTATTTCGCCTCGAAGTTACAAAATGGGATCTAGGCAGTCGAATTGTGCTCAAGTCTACCATAATCGTTCACTAGATCCTAAGGCCTATGACATTGAAGCTAAACGTGCGTAAGGAATTCCGTTTATAAGATAAACCTAGCGTCTTGCTATAAGCATTTACTACTTCGCTAAGTCGTTTACCAAGCAAATGTGAAGTTTAAACATGCAAACGGACGTGAAAACCTTGGAAAATTTTAAAATCTGACTCGAAAACGGACACGGACTAAGTATATTACTGAACTGGCATATTTAAACATGCAACTCAAACCAAGCTAAGTCTACCACCCCACACTTTGAATGAAACACTGTCCTCAGTGTGTGAATGAAAGAGAAAGAAGACTTAGCTTTAGACCCGGCAGAAAGGTGTGAACGAATCTCGTGACATCTTCTTATAAGCGCATCCCGTATACCTAAAGTCAAATAGACATAAAACAACGCAAACACATACACGGTACGTGGTCCACGTGCCAAAAGTATGCAACAGATACACTGGGGATATAACATAAAGAAGCCATGCCACATCAGTAGACTCGAAACACAAACAATCACTCAACATGGACCGTAATAGATGGAAAAATAACCATAAAGGTAAAAGAACAGAACATCTACGCATATCATATAAAGGCCACAGAGGGTCACATTAAAACATCCATGTCAAGTAGTGAAAGCATGTATCACAATCAAATACTCCTCACTATATTCATCGCGAATTCCTCTTAGACACACCTAAGCTTGCTTCATTCAAAAAGAAAAAAAAAATTCTGCCTTTTAATTATTTATTTATTTATTTTATTTTCTCCTTACTTCTTTTATTCTCACTACTATTTCCTTCTTCTATTTATTTTTTTTCCATTTCTTTGCCTAAACGGCAGCCTAGGTTTTTTTTTTTTTTTTTTTTTTTTTTTTTTTTTTTGGTATGACCCCTCACACACACACACGATATTTTAGACCCCTCAAAAAATCATGGTAGCCAAAGGCCCTAAGCCCCAGTTCTAGCCGGACTTACAAGATATCAACCTAACATAACAACCCCATAAAGGGATTGGTTTGAGTACCAAAGTCGTATTCAATCCGAGTTCAGGCCAATATCACTTCAGCATCCCATGGCTCCTATCGAAATCTAAATAAAACAAGATGATAAAAACCTAGGCCCATGTTCTAGGACAACCTACAAGATATCAACCTAATATAACAACCCCATAAAGGAATTGTGTTGATTACCAAAATTGCATTCAAACCTAGTCTAAGCACATAATATCAAAATGTTTTTGTTTTTTCTCGCTCTCTTGACCTAACACAATTTTTAATATTGACTTTTAAACAATCTTCCCCGGCAACGGCGCCAACTTGATAAGAGGATTTTTGCAATCCGGTTAATCAAGTAAAAACTCGAAACCTTAGCAAAATCTACTTTCTAACGGCGGTGGACCGGATCGATTGTGGGTAGTGCTTGAGAGTCAGTCGAACCCACAGAGATTGGCTTTGAGTACCACAAATTGACTTAGCACTCGATTCGAGTCAACCAAGTTGGTGAAAATTTTATACTAATGCATAAATTAAAGATTATACTAATCGGTTTCTTTTACGATTAAAAGAGGTACAACCGAACTACGATCCAGCGGATTTCTCTACCCTCAGACAAACTACCCCGGGAGTGTGCTCTACCTTCCTTGTCTAAACGATAAAAACCCTGTATTGGAATGGACTTAATGACTAGAGTGTCAATCTAGTGCACGGGTAGGTGTCAAACTACCTTTTAAGCCAAAACGTCTACGGTCCCGAAACCCCGGTTCCCACACTTAGCCGCAACATACATTTATAAGCTAGGTGTGTGTGATGATGAATGACTAGGTGATCAAGCTAGCATCGATTTACGATTAAAAGCGGTTTCGTGATATGAATTATTGATTAGAACGTTTCATTACGTGCTACACTACCTCCCGGTTCATTTCCCTAATGGCGTTTCATCCGCTTTCACATAATTCGGCCGTACAAATGATTTAGCTATTTATTATCGGATTGAAACAATAATTGATAAAGGAATTCATAATATAAAAGAATAAGAACGAAAGAAATCATACCCACTTTATTGAGAATTGATGAAATACCCAAGTGTGCTCACAAAAGATCAAATCTTGACAATCGAGACGTAACAGATTGATATTGTAATGTATTTAGTGTAAAAGAAGATCGAAGGATGAGAACAACGGTATATGGAACTTAATTCTACGCTTCCGGACGAAGGAAATCGCCCAGAAAAGGCTACAACTAGCTAAAATCGTAAAAGTCTGCTAAATAAAACGTTTGAGCTACCCCTTTATAGGCTAGGGCAAAATTCATCTCATCCGTACGGATAACAGGCTATCCGTACGGATGGTTCTTGCTTTTCCAGGTTGTCCGTACGGCTGGAGGATTGTCCGTACGGATATATCTCTGATCAAACCTTCAGTTATGTGTTCCCGATTATGCGGCGTGCGGACATATTCCTATCCGTCCGGATGTCTCTCTGTTTCTTCATTATGTCCGTACGGATAAAGTGAGTATCCGTACGGCTAATTCTCAGTTCAACATTTTTATCCAGGCTGAGGGCTGTCCGTACGGACAAAGTTTTGTCCGTACGGATAGGTGCCTTGACTTCCAAAACTTCACTTTCTTCATACTCAGCCTTCGTTTCTCGCCTCGGACATGTCTAATCTCATAAATCATCACTCTCCGGGATCCCACTCACCCAAATCCTGCATAAATAAAAAACAACAAGGAACGCATAACCCCGCAAACTACGGGTGCTCGGGAAATGAGTAAAAAGTGCCAAAAGTAGGCCGAGTTTATGCGAAAACCGACAGTTACTCGACGTGCAAAGAAAACCTTATTACACTCATTATAGGGTCTAAACTCACCCAAAAAACATGCTAGAAACATGATAACCGTGGGTTAAATTATGCAAAATGTCAAGAAAGTTGGTTCCCATCAAGATGTCCCAAAGATCGCATGCCACTACCCAAGATTGACCGTCTGGTGGATTCAACAGTAAGGTATGAAGTGTTCGCATTTCTAAATGCGTACAGAGGTTACCATCAGATTCTAATGGACCCGAAAGATGCAGAGAAGACCGCCTTTGTAACAGATTTTGGGACGTACTGCTACGCCACTATGCCCTTTGGCCTGAAGAACGCGGGAGCGACCTATCAGAGGGCTTTTAACACAATTTTTGCCGATCAGATCGGAAGATGTATGGAGGTGTACGTGGATGACCTCCTGATCAAGAGCAGGTCTCTTGACCTATACCTGAACGATGTTAGGGAAGTGTTTGAATAACTAAGGAAAACTCAGATGAAGCTTAACCCAAAGAAATGCACTTTTGGGGTCAAATCAGGAAAATTCCTGGGGTACATGATATCTAGAGACGGAATTAGAGCGAACCCATATAAGATTGATGCTTTAAAGTCTATGTCCCCACCAAAAAACATTAAAAAAGTGTAGCGGTTAACAAGACGAATAGAAGCCTTGAATAGGTTCCTATCAAGATCAGCACAACGTGCCTTGCCCTTCTTCAAAATTTTGAGAAGAGCTAGTCCATTTCAGTGGGATGAAGACAGTCAGAAAGCCTTGAAGAACTGAAATTGTACATGGCCGAACTGCCCACTTTGACTGATCCTCAGGTAGGAGAACCGCTGTTTGTTTATTTGGCGGTGTGTGAAGAAGCGTTGAGCGCAGTACTGGTTAAAGAGCAAGATGGATAGCAGATACCAATTTCTTTGTGAGCAAAGCACTCCATGGACCAGAGGTCAGATATTCAAATGTGGAAAAGTTAGCATTGGCGTTAGTACATGCCTCAAGGAAGTTGAGACCTTACTGCTGGATATACAGAAACCCGAATCCGGATCCGATCCATAATTGGATCATCGGATCTAATTCACAGCGACGATCGAGACACTCGATCTTGCACAGCGGAAGCTACGAATAAATTTGCATGCGATTTTACCACGATTCGATTCGCATAAACAATTAATCTAACTATGAGCAGGTTGAAGATTTACCTTATTTAAAGAGGAATAATAAATCGACAGATAAAGAAGCCACAATCTTCCGGATTGTATCTTCTAGCGACGACTGGTGGACGTCGATCCTCGCCGTAGAACCTCCTCGAATATGCCTAAGAAAAACCTTAGTTTTTCTCCTCTTAATGACTAGAACAAGAAACTAATTTTTCTCTTCTATTTTGTTGAATAGTGGCGCCAATAATGTTGTGTGTATTGTGCTAGGAGGAACTCTCTTTGTATAGGAAAATAACTAGTCAAGAGAGTTATCATTTTCACACCATAATTACCTATTGCCATAAGGAAAAGATATTTTTGCCAAAAGATAAGAGATAATTCCCAAAAAAATCAATCTCTTTATCTCTTTTCCATTAATTATCTAACAAATAAATAATTAATTGCACATGTGACATAATCTAGAAAATTTCTTTTCCTAATTATCTCAACATGGGGTGCCACTTTTTAATCATTTTTTAATAGAAAATGTCTTTTCTATTTTACATATTATTTACCAAATAAATAATATTGCATATTCATTAAATAGACCAACTATTTATTTTATTCTCGAGGTTCCATAAAACGAGAAAACACTCGCGTGTTAGGAGCCAACCTGGGGACCATGGACCTACAACCAGTAGCTACAATAAATTAAATAAAATATTCATCGAACATAATATTTCTACTTAACTTATTAATTTCGGAATTACGCCACCATAAATCCGAAACTGAACTCTATCGATTATAGATATAACTTATTCTCAAAACGTTGAGTCGATAAGTGTCTATTGATATAATCATTACATACAGGCTAACCCTCCATAGACTATCCGTAATGAAGCAGGATTATTTCCGTAAACCTTCTTCAATACATCTTATCCTTATTTACCATTAACCCACTAGTGATCAATTAGTTCATAACAATACGAATTCTGCGGACCGATCAGTTTCTAGGATTAACAAATAAGGGGATTGTCTTTCTACTTCCCGCAGGAAGGAATAGATTCCATATCTGTGAAACACACACTTCTCACTTATTCCAGAATAGTGCCAACATGAAAGTGATTCGGAACGCGCCTCTTAGAGATCCTTAACGAACACATCAAACCCCATCCTGAAACCAGTTGTAGTATGAAATCACTTCAGGATTAAGGTTAATCCATATATGACCATCTTGTGATTTAATAGGATTTCTCAATCACGAAATTATATGAGAAACTCATATTAAATCGGTCCAGTCCTATATGACTCTTATTATATATAAATGCCCCACTTAGACAACCAATGTCGACGGTCCGGATAAGACGGTCACACCATAAAGTGTTTTGGGCGCATTAATGGTGGTTTAATCAATAGACCCCATACTTTGATTAAGTTCACCACGGACTAATAGTTCAAGTGTATCACCATAAACATAATCCGTATGTGTGACACACACTAAGTTATATGGATACATATGATACAACTTGGGTGTATTACTTATAAGCACGAAGCAAATAATAAGATGAGTATAAATCTGTCATTTATAAATTATAAAAACAATTACATAAATTGTCTTTCGGGCGTTACTTCCAACAATCTCCCACTTGCCCGTAAGGACAAGCAACAATTGTCTATTGGGCACACTATATCTAACACTTACTTCCAGGCACATCCGGTTATTATAATCACCGACCAGCTATTACGGCAATTTTAGGACGACCAGAAACCTCAGGCAGGTTGGCAAAGTGGGTCGTCGATTTGGCTGAATATGACATTGATTTTCGTCCCCGAACTGCCTTCAAAGCACAAGCCTTAGCAGACTTCCTGGCCGAAGGGATAGCTGTTCGCCTAGAAGACGATAAGCCGCAATAGGATGAAAATAAATGGACTTATATGTTGATGGTGCAGCAAGCAAAGACGGAGCAGGGGCATGTCTCCTACTCGTCAGTCCAAAAGGGGAAGAGTTCCCTTATGCATTACGGTTTGATTTCAAGGCTACTAATAACGAAGCAGAGTATGAAGCCTTAATTACAGGGCTAAAGTTGGCGAACAAGCTCGGGGCAGACAAGTTGCAGGTGTACAACGACTTGCAGCTCGTTGTAAACCATATAAACGGGGAATATGAGGCTAAAGAGGAACCCATGAAAAAGTACTTAACGACGGCTAGAGCTCTATTAGGAAAGTTTCAATGGGTCTAGGTCGACCAAATACCCCGAACTGAAAACAGAAGAGCCGATGCTTTATCAAAATTGGTCTCAAACTTTGTGCAGAGAAAAAGGTGCCGGTAGAGCTTTTAAATGAGAGAAGCTACGATCAGTAAGTTGTCTAGCCGATCAGACAGGCTAGTATGTGGATGGATCCAATCGTGTTGTATTTTAGAGATAACGTTGATAACGGAAAAATTCACAGTTATTTTTATAACTTTTCACCCCGTTTCTGATATCATTTTAAGCACTTTTGTATCATTTCGAGTCTTTAATTCCTATGTTTCATAAAAATATATAAGTAGTAAGTATTACGTAAAATATCGTGTTTTTAGAAGTTTTTATTAGTTTTTGTACCGGTTTAATAACCGGAGTGTCGTGTCGGATTTACGTTTGGTATTTTGGTGGTTTATTGCAGAATTATAGGTTGACCAAAATCCCGAGTAACGACACGTTTTGAGGCCTAAAAGAGGTGTTTTTAGGGATATAAGAGTGTGCCACAAGCTTAAAAGGTCAAGTGGATCAGTGGTTCGTAGTACCACTATCGAATTATATCTTCGACGAACAAATGACCCATCAAAAACGCATTTTCTGAAGAAGTGTCCTTCATGAAAGTTGTAGATCTTTGAAAGAGCTTTCCAGCGCACTTTGAATCACGTCAATCGGATATCTACAACTCAAGTTATGGCCATTTTACTGAACTGCGATACTGTGTAGACGAATTTTGACAATTCGGATCAAGTGAATACGATACCGGATCGATCCGGGACTTTTCGAGATCGATCCGGACCGTATTTTGCAGCAGATCTTCATCAGATTTCTCATAGATACGGGAGATATCCATAGATATGCATATATACATATATATATATATATATATATATATATATATATATATATATATATATATATATATATATATATATATATATATATATATTCTCCTATATATATACCTCAATTGCATCAAAGAGAGTTTGAGTTGGGAGAGGGAATAGCTCTCTTCTCTTCTCCATCTTCTCTTCTTCTCCATCTTCATCTTCTCCACTTTTTCTCTTCATCGTGATCATCATCATCATCATCAATTTTTGTTTGTTTTTGTTTTGATTTTTGTTGAGAGATATATATATATATCTCTTTTCACCATCTCTTTCTTTCAACTTCCATGATCACCATCTTCAATTTTTTTTCTTCATCGTCAACCATCATCTTCATCCATGATCATCATCATCAAGATCTTCATCTTGTTTTGTTTTTGTTTTGTTGATATATATAACTATATAGATCTCTTTTCCATCATTTTCCATCTTCTTCCATCTTCTTTTCATCTTTTGGGCTATATATAAGTAGATCTATATGCATATATATATATATAAATTAGCTAAAATACCGTTGTAATGGGATAATTATCAATAATTTGTTGTTTTCGAGCTTTTATTTACTTAACACATTTACTTTTACGCATTTACTTTTTTTTCGCATTTACTTACGCATTTACTTTTACGCACTTATATATATATATTATATTTACTTTTACGCACTTATGTATATATATATGTAAATTATCTAGTACTTATATATATATAAATATTAATTACGATAGTATATACTATATATATGTATATGTATATATATATGCTTTAATTTCCATTTCAGTATCATCATGAGTAGCTAAATCTACGTATAGTCGAATTATGTAAAAACGAGTAAAAACGCCCTAAAGGGGATTAAACGGGAGTTGTGTAGCACGTAATATAATGTTTTAATGATTAATCCACGTCCTAAAACTTATTCTAAACGTCTTTGAATTAAACTGATCATTTAGTTCACTGTCACACATATCGAACCTATAAATGTATTTTGCGGTGAGATGTGGGAAAAGGGGTTTTAGGATCGTTGCGTAGATTCGGCCTAGTTGTTAGGACCGTTTCCAATACAGAGGTTTCTCATCGTTGTTCGAGCGACTCTAAGAGCGTAATCATGTTAGGTTAATCGGTTTTCTAAAGGGAAAATTAATTAACTTCACATAGGGTGTTGAGTGAGAGTTGTTCAGATCTTAACACCAGAATTAGGAGTTGGCACCCGTGGATGTCGTTAAAATACTGTGGAAAGGTAGGTTGGTTAAAACACGCTCATGTCAAGTCTTCCTTAGGGTAAAAATAACTCGTTGGATCATAATTCGGCTATACCTTTTAATCACTAGAACTACAATCGTTAGTTAAACTTTACTTTTGCATTAGTATAAAACACTCCACCTAAACTTTGATCGCTTAGACTAAGTTCGACGTTCATTTTGGTACTCACAACCACATTTCTCTTGGGACGACCTCGTACTCCAGTAGCTATCCTAGCAATCGACCAGTACTCTGCCAGCCAGAGAGTTAGTTTACCACATTGCCATAGTCTTTATAAATGTATTTTTAGTGGGTGAATTTTTCGCTCATCAAAAATTGGCGCCGTTGCCGGGGACCAATATTTTAGTGGGTGTATTTTTCTCTCATCAAACGTCTTACCCCAAGACAAGATTCAGGCCAAGAAGATAAAACTCTTAGCGACTAGATATTCACTGTTCGAAGAGGTGCTCTATGGCAGGTCGTATATTGCACCATGTCTTAGATGCGTAACAAGTGAATAAGGGAACTACCTTCTCAGAGAAATACACTTAGGCATTTACGGAAATCATCCTGGAGCTTGGACCTTAGCAAGGAAATGCAGGCTGTTTGGTTATTATTGGCCAACAATGTTGGAAGATGCCAAAGAATTTGTGGAAAAGTGAAAATCATGCCAGGTGCATGATAACCTGTCAAATCGGCCATCCCAAGCCATGGTCCCGGTGGTATCCCCTTGGCCTTTCGACCAGTGAAGGGTAGATCTAGTAGGGCCACTCCTAAGAGCTCCAGGAAATGTCCGATTCTTAATCGTAGCAGTAGACTATTTCACCAAGTGGGTTGAGGCTGAACCGCTAGCTACAATAACAGGGAAACAGATACCAAAATTCTTGTGGAAGAGCATAGTGTGCATGTATGGAATACCGAAAAACTTTAATTTCAGATAATGGGACTCAATTTGAAGATAGCATTGTCAGAGAATGGTATGCCGAGTTGCACATTACCCAACACTTCACCTCAGTTGGTTATCCTCAAGCTAATGGGCAGGTCGAACAGACCAACAGGCAGATCAAGACGGGACTGAAAAAACGTCTAGAAGAAGAAGGAGAAAGTTGGACCGAGCACTTGCCTAATATCTTATGGACGTACCGAACAACACCCAACTTGTCCACTGGAGAAACTCCCTTCAACTTGGCCTATGGCTGCGAAGCAGTAATTCCAGCTGAGATCGGCCTATCATCGCGACGAACATCACTCTACTCGGAAGATCAGCAGTTAACCGAGCTCTGACACTCCAAAGACGACTTGGAAGAAGCACTCGTATTACAACTCCCAAGTTAAACACTCATACTTTAAAGATGGAGTTCTAGTGCTCAGAAAAAATATGGTTAGCAAGCAACTGCCTCAGGGCAAACTTGATCCGAACTGGGAGGGCCCGTACAAAGTGGTTAAGGTACATGGAAATGGTGCCTATCAACTGGCTGATGCCAGTGGCAGAACTATACCACGAAGCTGGAATGCATCCAATCTAAGGAAATTCTATGTCTAGAACAGGTTTCAGGTTTTATTTAAAGTATTATTTACTTTTTATGTCTCAATAAGATGTATTCACACATCAGAATTTAAAGGAATATTTTTCTTGCACATGTGCATTATTTACTTTTGATTTATTATAAGCTGCATGTCGGTATTAGAAAAGGTTTGCAAAGGATAATCTTAAAGATCTGAACCGCAGGTCGGTCTTCAAAGAAGTCTATAGTTAACTGAACCGCAGGTCGGTCTCATAAAAGGTTTGCAAAGGACAAGCTTAACGAACTGAACCGTAGGTCGGTCTCAGAAGAAGTCTGCAAGACAGACCCAATTAACTTAACCGCAGGGCGGTCTCAGAAAAGGTTTGCAAAGGACAAGCTTAACGAACTGAACCGCAGGTCGGTCTCAGAAGAAGTTTGTAGGACATACCCAATTAACTGAACTGCAGGTCGGTCCCAGAAAAAGTTTGCAAAGGACAAACTATAAGTCTGTAGGACAGACCAAACGAACTGATCCGTAGGTCGGATTCAAAAAAAAGTTAGCAAATGACCCAAAGAACTGGTCCGCAGGTTGGACTCAGAAAACTGTTGTAGATCCAGAGTCATATCAAACTCAGACAATCATCGCTGAAGTACGCGGAAGAACAACACTTGGACAGTTTGAAATACTCAAACTGTCTAAGTCTGCAGGACAGACGATCAGCACGAAAACACTGAAGTACATCGTTAAAAAAGCAAAGCTTTGTTAAGGACGTACTTCAGGGGGGTAAAGGGGCCCTAAGCTATGCTATGCTTAAAAGCCAAACATCAATAAATTGCTGAACTCCAAAGAAGAAAGTCTTTACAGAACAAGTGCCTAGAAGGCACAAATACTCAAAGCAGAAAGTAAAAAGTCTAAAATTATTACAACATTCTTTGAGAAGGAAAAACAATAAAAGACTGATCCTAAGGGTTGGCAGCTAAATCTATTTGCTGGTCTGAGGGTGTACCAGAGGGCTGAGCGGATGACGTACTACCCTGTTGAACAGTAGGTCTGCGACCATACCTTTTAGCCAGATCCTCACCGGCTTGAAACTCTCTTAGTTTGGCTTCGTAGAGCTGATTGCCACCTATCTTGCAAAGCCTGCCATGTTGAAGATCTGAGATGATCAGCTGAGGGCACTGCGCTTTGGCCTGATTCACACCCAAGGTAAACCTATGGCTTAAAATTGAGCCAAGTAAAACCTTCAGGGCCCCTGTTAAGTGATCAGAGCTCTTGTATTCATGGATGGCTTGGGAAATCCGAGCAGGCATCTCGGCCTCAATTCCCTCACGATCAGCCTGAAGTTTTTCCAGGGCCTCCTCTTGTGCAGCTCTGGCAACACGCTGTTCTGTCAACTCAGCCTGCTGAGCCTGCAAGATCTTTTCCATCGCAGCGATCTGAGCATCCTTGGACAAGGATTCATCTTTATGCTTGTTGCGGCTGGCAGAAAGGTCAGCAATCCGCCTCTCTATAGAGGCCTTCCAGGTGGAGAAGTCGTTGAGCCTGTGCAAGACATCATTTCCAGCTTTAACGACCTGGAAATAACAATAGTCGAAAGCGAACAGGGTCAGTACAATCCAAGGATAACAAGAGCAAGATTCAAGAAAAAATACGATAGGGGAAACTCAAAATAGAAGCCAGATCCCTATCCGGCAGTTCCGTCAGGAACTCAGCTAAAGAAGAAGAAGTCCCCTCAGATGCATCCTGACCATACCCGGGCCTCTTCCGCCTAGATCGAGAGCATTTCCGGGCCTGTTCATCAGGATCCGAGACGTCAAGGATGATCAGGTTACCATCCTCCTGTTCAGTCTGCTATGTGCCGGCACTTGGATCACCCTGTTGAAGATCCTCTATTTGAAGATCCTCAGGATTGACCTCAGGATTAGCCAGATCAGGCTCTGGCTCAGCATCATCCCTATGAGCCTCCAGGTCATGAAGTGGCTCATTCTGCTCAGGCATGCCTTCCTCCTCCTCCTCCTCAAATGCTTGTTCGAAGATGTCAGCAAAATCAGCCACTGAAAAGGAAACATAGGGATTATCAGTACAGAGCAAGGAGATGGTAAAACAATATAAGTGCATGAAGAAAAAAAAGCAGAAACCAAGCTCCTACAGGTGTCATACTCCTCTTGGGTAAGCCTCAGGTAAGGCTCAGGCCCAGAGTCAGAAAGACGAGCTGCCTCGATCAGTTCGACAGGCCACTGTTCGTGATCCAGTGAAATGCCAGAAGTAGCGATTTTCTCTAATGTATCCTCATCAACCCTATTGGGGCACTTATTAGATGGAAGCTGAAGGTAGTTCCAGCCAGCCAGTTCAGGGTGTCCGTCGTGGCGGATGAAAAAGAAGTGGTTCTGACACTCGTGAATGAAAGACTTCCCCTTAGACAGTATGTGAATTCCCCTCCGGTGGTCTGTTCGGCACGGGAAATAATACCACCCGCTGTGGTTTCTGACCTTCTTGTGTTGATAGAACGTCCTAAATAACTCTATGGTGAACTCGATGTCCATCAGTCTGCAGTAGATCACAAAACCTATGATCGCCCTAACTCCGTTAGAGGCGATCTGAGCAGGGCTCAGGTTGTAATGCCTCAGAACGGTGAGGAAGGTAGGGCAGAACGGGGTCCTGAGACCATAGGTAAAGTGCTCCTTGTACACAGTACAATACCCCTCTAAGGGATGATGAGCATATATGTGTGCCCCCAGGCAACATGGGTGCATAGTGGTTTATATCAATATGATATGCGTTGCAGGTTTCCAGGATATCCTCCTGGGTGATTTTGGATCTAACACCAAAACAACCTATCGCTGTCCTAGCAGTCATTTGGGCTCTGAGGCACTGGCGTAAAGAAGTAAATCCAAAGGCTGAATAGTGCCAGGAGGGTTAGAAGGAGGCTGATCTATAAAGACACCGCTCAATATTGTTGCGGCAATGATCGTGTTAAGCGAGAATGTCTATTGGACCCCAGGTTGGATAAGCGGTTTTCGACTCGAATAGGACTCAAACTCCTTTTCTATTGAGCTACTAGACGCAGATTTGCCCTCATCAACCGGAAAGGACAGAAATAAAGAAGAACTCAGAAAATTAAAGAGAGAACAAAATCTTACTTGAAGAATGCAAAGTCTTGAGAGAGAGAGTAAGTCTTCGATTTAATAGCAGAATGGGAGAAGTGGGAAAATCAGATACGAAAAGACAGGTTATAACCCCTAGACATGCAAATGGCTTCAGTTAAGAAAAGGAGAGAAAAACGGCTCGTATCCCGCAAAAGTAATGATGGCCTATTAAATAGACTACTAGCTGGCAGTTAGATAATTCAAAATGCGAGATCGAATAACGACCAGCCGAACCGCCAAGTGATGCAGATCTGATCAACTAAAAGAGCAAAATCAGTTCTGGGGGGCTTATGATGATATCCAACCCGAATTATGCCATGTGTCACGCTTGAGGATGCATAATGAATGATTAGGCCTTAACCTTAGGGCATTAAGGGCGAGGCCCTAAAACCGAACAGAGGCGGCGTCGTCAACCCTGTGTCGGTGATCGGCATAAATTCCTCCTCCAGCCACCGCAAGTCTGCCAGGGTCTGGCGAAGAGGAATTGCCCAGTTCGGCCATAGTGGCATTGGGGGCTGAGCGCAGGACACTCCACACAACCCGGCTGTTATTCCACGTGAGGGATAACTAAAGATAAATAAGGAAAGAATCCTAAGTCATTAAGACTCCAATCCTGACATTTAATATGTCCATAATTTTCTCTAAATTATAGGGATTAATGCGTGTATATCCTTAGGGAATAATAATAAATTATAATACTTGCATTACAAGTAATAGGGGCGAGATGCCACCTATATAAACAACCATAAGGAACTACGAAGGACTTGATTCCAATTCAACTATTGGATACGTAGGCAGCTCTCAGAAATAACTTGAGAGCTCAGTCTAAAGACATAACGAAATCCATTCTACTTTAAATTAGGGTTCTTAGGGTTTACGATCTTTATCACATAGGAGACTGACCCGTATTAATTCTTAGACGATTTCCAGGATCGTCAATATGGTTTTTTTATAGAAGTTTCGGGGCATAGTTGGGGAGGATGTTATGGCTGTGGTGCTTGATGTCTTGAATAATGAAGTCTCTCTGTGTAAATTGAATGAAACTTATATCTCTTTGATCCCTAAGGTTGCAACCCCACAGTTATGACAGAATTTCAACCAATCGTACTTTGCAATTCAATATATAAGATTATTTCTTGTGTTATCATTAATCGTCTTAATATGGTGATTGTGGATGTTATCTCGGGGAATAAGAGTGTGCTTGTCTCCGGCCATCTTATTACGGATGATGCGATTATCGCTTTCGAAGCCTTTCATTCTCTAAAGGCAGAGGTGCAAGGATGTGATAATTATGCATCAATAAAGTTGGATATGGCCAAGGTTTTTGATAGAGTAGAGTGGTATGTAGTATCTTTGGAGGGTCATGGAGAGTATGAGGTTTCCTTTAGCTTTTATTGAGCTGGTTCGGCGGTGTGTGACATCCGCATCATTCCATGTGTTGATTAATAGGAAGCCCAGCAGCAGGATGGTGCCAACCAGTGGAATTCGGTAGGGGGATTCATTGTTGCATTTTCTCTTTATTATCTGTGTAGAACAATTTACGACTTTGATCGATGATTATGTTAGAAAGGGATCACTTCGAGGTATTCGCTTTGGCAGGGAGTAAGCGGTTTCTATTTCACATTTGATGTTTGCTGATGATTGTATGGTGTCCTTTGAGCTATTAGGTGGGGCGGATGAGATGTTAGGGGAGCTGTTTGGCAAGTATGGTGCCCTTTCTGGTCATGCTATTAATTTCCATAAATCCAGCTTATATTTTTGTGAAGTTGTTCCTGATGGGGAGTGGGAGGCGGTGTTTGATAGGCTGAGGATTCCGTTGGGGGATAGGTCTAACAAGTACTTGGGACTGTCATATGTGATGTGTTGGAGTAAACGCCAGGTGTTTGAATTCTTGAGGGATAAAATTCACAAAAAAGTGGTTGGTTGAAAAAACAAGCTACTTTCTCCGGCAAAGAAGGAGGTGTTTATTAAATCGGCTCTCCAAGCTATTCCTACATATATTATGCAGTGTTTCAAGATTCCCACCACACTAATTTGGGAACTAGAAAAGGCTATTGGAGGTTTCTTTCGGGATGACACAGAGAATAAGCAGCTGGTGCATTGGAAGAACTGAGAGGCTTGTTGTCTTCCGAAGTATTTTGGGGGCCTGGAGTTTCAGGATTCGGAATGCTTCAATTAGGCTTTATTGACAAAGAAGTCATGGAGGATTTTGCGTAACCCTGGATCTTTGGCGGCACAAGTCTTGCAGGTGAAGTATTTGGAGGGCAGTTCCATCCTTGCGGCTAGGTTGGGCACCCACACGTTGTTCCTTTGGCCAGTGTCCTAAAGTGTCGGGATTTTTGATCATAGGGATGAGATGGAGGTTTGGAGATGGGGATTTAGTATTTGTTTTTCATGATGCTTGGACGAGCCGGCAACCTTTGTTTGTAGGGTATGAGCTTTCAACAGACTCGAATGTTTCAGCATTATTCATCCCAAATATGAGAGTGTGGAATGTGCAATATGTTCAGGAGTTGTTCAGGCCATAGGAATCTGATGCTTTTTTGGCGACCACTATAGCCTTAGGGGGGCATCCGAATAGGTGGATCTAGCACTATGATCGCAAGGGAGTTTATTCAGTCAGATCAGGATACTTCACGCTATACCCCTTTATCGGCCATCACTTGTGCCAGGGCCGTCCACATCTGCAGGAGGGGACAATGTTTGGAGGAGTTGCTGGCAGCTTCCAATATAGCCGTGTATCCAACACTTTTTGGGGAGATTCCTTTATGACTGTCTTGCTATTGGTCAGGGTTTGATGAGACGGCATATAGGGTGATGGTAGTTGTTTGGCATGTGGGGAGACAATGGAAACTATGAGGCATGTGATTTTTGAGTGTGAGATAGGGTATCCCCGTTCTATGAGGTCTTGGGCCATCTTCGTTCTTATTCTTTTGTGGATTTCTACATGCGGCTTCTTGAGGAACATGGTGTTCATAACACTACGTGATTTGTGTGGCTTATGTGGAGGATCTGGAAGGCGCGTTGTTCCGCAGTCATTGATGATCAGGCAGTTCATGTTTTCGTGGTGTGTTCGCTTTCTCTGGCTGCATCAGCTGAGCATGAGGAGGGTATGACGACTTATCGGGTTCAGGCCTCGGCCCAACATCTGCCTAATAGATGGGTGAGGCCGTTGGAGGGGGAGGTCAAGGGTAACATGGATGCTTCAGTGACCGAGGTGGGAGCGGGTGTTGGTATCATTTTCCGTGATGCACATGGGGCAGTTTTTCACCCTTTTGCGTATCATTTCGACCTAGGGGATTTGGTAGAGTTCTTGGAGCTTAAGGCTATCTTATAGGCATTGGAGGAGGCGAGGCGTATACAATGACCAGTGGTGGAAAGTGATTGTTTGGCGTGTGTTTCGCGTTTTTAGAGACCAATGGAAGACCTTACAGCTTAGGGTTGTTTAGTGCCGGACTTTTTTGGCTCTTCCATCCAGTTTTGTGGCTGTTTCTAGCGCTTTTATTCCGCGTGTGGGGAATGTCCAACGCATCTTTTAGCTACTGTGCAAACATCTTTGGGTAGTGGGCTTCCTGATGATGTTTTGGCCGCTTGTTTGGCGGATGTTGATTAATAAACTTTCTTGTTTCCTCAAAAAAAAAAAACATTAACAAAATGCTTAAATAAATCCTTGCCTAGTCAGAAAAAAAAAAGTTGGATAGGCAGACTGGATTCATATTTTTATTACCAAAATGATACATTTAATAAAATTATAATAAAAAAATATAAAAACAAATCGTGAATCAAACCGTATTGTTGTTGTCAGCAAAGGTGACTTGATCTGTAATCTGATGGAACAAATCTGGTATTCAACTGATGTGATCGTCAGCTGAGTAAAGTGTTCAAGTTTGGGAAGTCAGCTGAGTGAAGTGTCAGCTAAATTCATCTATCAGCTGAGTGATGTCAGCTCAGTCTGTTGAATACTGCCACAATCTGGTCTGCCTGATTACAAGTCTGAGAAAGTCAGCTGAGCTGAGTTTCGTCTGGTGGTGTCAGCTAGAGCTGGGGTCCACGTCTGGGCATTTATGGCAGTTCCAACAAAGATCTTATGGCGGCTAGGGTTTAGGGAATTGTGCCTGTAAATACCAACTAATGTAATCAATGTAGAGTGTTCGAAATTCCTGGTAACTTTATGAATAGTAAAATATTTCCTTTTATGTCCGTGGAGTAGTTGACACAACATTGAAAAACCACGTTAAATCATTGTACTCTCTTTGTTTATGTGTTTTATCAATTTCTGCCATATAGACTGTTAGATTGCTTCTGTTTGTCTTTCTTGAAGTGCAAGTTTACACATATGTGTTTAATTAGTTGTATCGTATTATTTTATCAAATCAAAGTTAAAAAGAGGATAAGTTGTCACTCTGAGGTATACATTGGGGACGAAATTCTTCTCTCGTCTTTATTATTCAAACATAATGTGTTTGTCGGGTCAGAATGAAAAACTCGCTATTGTATCGCCATCCTCGTCCGGTGCCTCGCTCGTGTCCGCCTCGGTTATAGTGTGAGAGTTTGATTCCCACATGAAATGTCCATTTTCAAAGAACAAAATAATTAAAACCAGCCTGAGTACAATGAATATTTGAAACACATCACACCTAATTTCAAAGAAAAATGATTAAAGACAACTGAATACATCAAACCATTGAAACACATAACTCAATTAACATCCTCCATTGTTCTTAAGGACGGAGTAGTGGGCCATTTGTGGTTAGAATTCCCATGTTTCAATCTTTGTTTTTTTGACAATGAAAAGCACACTTGAACATGGGCTAAATTACAATTTTGGTCCTCTAACTAGACAAGTTTTTCGATTTTGGTCCTGGTTTTTCTCCAGCAATAATTTTAGTCCTGTAAGTGGTCTTTCTTTTGCAAAAATAGTCCTGAACGCCGGAAATACCACTTACAGGACTAAAATTGGCCATTTCCGGCGACAATTTTAGTCCTGTAAGTGGTCTTTCCGGTAACAATTTTAGACCTGTAAGTAGTCTTTCCGGTGACAATTTTAGTCCTGTAAGTGGTCTTTCCTGCGTTTAGGACTATTTTTTCAAAAAAAACCACTTACAGGACTAAAATTGTCGCCGGAGAAAAACAAGGACCAAAATCGAAAAACGGGCTAGTTAGAGAACCAAAATTGTAATTTAGCCCTTGAACATGAGAAGAAATGGGTTATCATTTGAAGCAGCCAAGAAATGGGTTATTTTAAAATTGGCTTCTGAAACATGCAAGGGATAAATATATATAGGAGTTGACCTTGAAACAAAGGAATCTTAGTGTGAAGAATGTCCAAGCAACCGCAGCGTGTTTGATTCATTCTTCAGTGGATAAGAAGAGTTAACATCAGCTTTAGGATGACCTATTAATTTATTTATTTGGCAGCAAGGAACATTTCAAGCAATATATATAAAAGTTGAGTGTGACTGTTCTATAAAGAAACCTGACTTTTCCTTTTACTCACCCACCCCGGACTTTTTATTTTTTTATTTATAAATTTGAGGAATATGAAGTTTAAGTGACACATGCAAAAGGCTAACTAAATGTAATTAACAAATATGTTAAAACGCACAAGGAGGTAAAAAAATTAAATAATAAGATTACTCCGAAAAGGAGTGAACTTCTTGTTAATTTACTATGTTAATGAAAAAAAATGTTAAAAGCCTACACAAAGCCCAAAGACACCGTTTCAACAAGTTTCAAATATCTTCAAATAGTAATGCCTGCTCTACATTCTCCACACAGGCTATTGAAAGCCAAAAGAATCCAAGCAGTGCTAGAACTTAAAGAGACCGTCTTGGTATTGATTTTCTAAACAAATATCTATCTTTTGACATTTGTCTTTCTGAATTCTTCTTCTTTTTGCAAGTAAGACAACGTCGATGCCTCCACCTTAAGATGTCAAATCTCAAAGTTCACACTTCGGTCGAACTTCTTCTGACACGATGGCCATGCTTCCAAATTTCATAGTAGACACTTCTATCGAACTTCTATTGTCATGATGGATTTTTCCCAAACTCGAACAACCTGACTCTGATACCAATTTATTAGATATCAAAATCCGAGCTATGGCCTTTAACTATAATAACAAAACAAAAAATAAAATGAGAGAAAAAATAAATTGAGACGAGACAAAAAATTTACGTTGTTCAATTCATTGACCTACAAGCAAAACGAAACAAAATTCACTATAGGGAACAATACAAAAAAAACTCTTCAAAAGCCCAAATAACAACAAACAACAATTCAAACCTTGAATAATGGATAACATAATTTCTCTTAAGTGATACATCTCACTTGTGTATCTAAAACAAAAGAGCACTTTGCATCACTTACTTTAAAAATAGTCTTTATTTTTAAAGTATTAATCACCATTTATCTTTATTTTAGAAAATCTCTATATAGAATAGATGAATCAGTATCTCTAGAAAATATAATTTGTAAAGACATTTTGTATTTTATGCACTACATGTAGTGCACAATTTATAGATTCTGTATTTTAAAATTTTGACTAGAAACTCTACTGTAGATGATTTAAATCTCTGTTTAACACAATCTCTAGTAGACTCCGATAGTGTATACGTTTGGCGAAGTCCCTCCGTACATAGGGTCTCGGACTTACGGGGTGGTGTTCCTCCGTACATAGGGTCCAAATACTTACAGAGTTATTCACTTTCAAAAACGCCCAAACATCGCGATATAAACTTGTGCCTTACCAAGAATGGATTGATGTTTAATCTTTTTACTACACAAGTATGTAATTTATTGAGCGTTGTTAGCTAGCCACCTAATTATTTTCAAGTAAACTCCCTCACACCTACTGCTCTCTTAGACCACTAGATACGGACAAGACCTAGCAAATACACAGACATTGATGAATACTAATTCATCAAAGCACAAGCCTTTCATGCTCTTCCAACGGTCCTGAATTTCAACTCATTGGAAGAGTACATTCAGTGCCGGAACTAAACGCATCAGAAACTCACTCGAGGTTTGTTCATTTTCATTTAATCTTATTTAAGATCATTAACAAAACTATAATTCAAGCTAAACATCAGAATAACAATAGCCACTAAATCCATTGTCCACCAATGTAATATCCCGATTTTTGAAAAAAGGGCAATTCGGTCTTTTAGCAAAAATCAGAATATTATGTTATTTAATTAGAAGATTTAAGAAAAGAAAAAAAAGGGATAAACAAGGATTTTTCTTTTTAAAGAAAATAATTAGATAATTGGGATTATAAAAGGAAAACTAATCCTAATTTTAACCTAGTTGTTTTTGACAAAAAAAAAAAAAAAAAAGAAGAGGGGCGCAGGTTTTGAAAAAAAAAAGGGAGAGGAGGCTTTCGATTTTCGAGGCTAATCCGTTGCTCCTTTCAACAGATGTCTCAAGAGAGAAAGAATCACCGCGAGACGAGGATCGTTTTGATACCAACAATCCCTAGATCCGTTGACGTTGGAGGTTAAAGGTTTAACCTTTTTCAAAGCTTTGGTAGTTTGGATCGTTGTACCACGCAAATTAAGGTAACGTGGTTTTCTTATCGTATGATTAAGATTTCGTAAAGTGGTAGAGCAATTTGTATGATTGTTTTTCATGGTTTTAATTTGTTTAAGTCGAGGTTGGGTTGAATTTGAGTAGAAAACACAGAGTGCAGAAAACTGTCCTCTGTGGTGCAAGAAAAATGTGTAATAGGTAAGTGCAAGAGAGGCTCGGTCGACCGAGCCTATCCATTCGGTCGACCGAGTGTTGGTTCATCCGTGCGGGATGAGTTGTGTATCCGTCATGGCTATTTCTCAAGATGTCGGACAACAAGTTTATCCGTCCGGACGAGGGACTGCTCCAAAGGATCTTTTTTTTTTTCTTTTATGTGTTTCAAGCTTATAATAGCATATTTATCGCTTAACCTTATGTGACAAAGCCCTGAATTAGCTTTTGATGCGTTTAGTTCCGGCACCACATGGATTTCCTGAAAAGAAGCGAAGTGTGGGACCGTCGAAAGCTTTGATTTGCCTTGTGCTTCGATAAGCTAGAGTTTATCGATGTCTCCAGTAATTGCTAGGCCTTGTCCGTGTCTCAGTTGTCTAGAAAGAGAGTAGGAGTGGTGAGGAGCTTACTTGAAAACACTTAGGTGGCTAGTTAAACATCTAATCAAACATATGTGCTAGATTAATAATCTTAAACATCATGCAATGCTTGGTAAGGCATAGTACAATATCGCGATGTGTTCTCGACCGCATACAAAGTAGACGTACCCATGCCGGTCAATCGATTGGCTAGATAAAGCGTCTGGTGCATTCTCGCCGGTTATCACACTATCGGGACTCATATATTCCCGGGCTACTAGAGCGTGTCTCTAAGTAGGTTGCACCCAGTTGTCCTAGTACATCCTATTACTAGGCGTAGTGCCTTTGTTATTCATGATGTAACAAACTTGAGCTAAGTTAGATACCTTTTGGAACCTCATGTTATGCTATGAACATAATATGATAGTTAGCTAGGGTTAATAACGGAAATGAATTAATAAAAGACGGCGTTGCTTTTATTTCTTTATGAGATCATAGTTATATGATCTTCTACGCGTTACTGAGTACTTTCGTACTTACCCCGTTACGTTGTGTTTGTCTTCCCCTTTCCCCAAAGAAGATGAACATGTTGCTACGGTTGACGAGTTCTTTGATGATGAAGTTTGAGATGAAGCTTTTGAAGACTTAGTTCTTTTAGTTGTTTCTTTCTTAAAATAGTTGTTTCACGTTTGAACAATGTTGTCCTTCTTTTTGGTGTAGCTTCTTTTGAGATCTTTTGGGATTTGGTTGTTGGATGATTAGTTCTCTTTATTGGATTTAGTTTTTCACAGCATTGATTACCGTGTGTTTGATCTTTTGGTTTCCCCAAGTTGTTGAGTTGTTTTATCTTCCACATCGTTTTAGTTCTGATGTATGACGTAAGGCTTACATATATTATTGACTTTATTTGATAATATTTGTGCCGAGCGCTCTTTCCGGATAAGGACTCGGTGTCCGGGAACGGGGCGTTACAGTTGGTATCCGAGAGAAAGGTTTTCCTTGCTGTGTAGGACTTGATTTCTTCTTTAAGATAAGTTTTAGAGCTTTAGTAACCCCTCTCTTTTCTTAGTAACAGAATGGTTCTTACTAGAGGAGGAGCTATCTACGAATAACACCGAGGCGGCTAACACCTGCATTTGAGTAACACCGAGGCGTGATTTACCGGGTCGTCATCCCGAGAAGGAGAAGAAGTGGACCCGCTACTCAGGGCCCTACAGTGTCTCAAGTGAACACCCCGTCTACGAACAACATCATGCGTGGGGTGAATCAGGGACCAGACATTTTCACCAGAGGTAGAGTGGAACAAGGGGGTCCTTCACGGTTTAACACCCGCGTACCAGTTACTACTTCAGCCCCAAGGACCACAAGTTGGACCGGGTTGGGACTTTCTCATCCACCGGCGATCGCTTTTTCGATTATCCACAGTATCGACGTTTCCTTCTCGCACGGCCGAAGTTTTACACCGCAACCGACGGTTCTACCTCCACCACCGCCTAGGTCGGATTCGTTAAGAGCACTGCTTACACCCATCCCCAACAAAACTATCGATGATCGAATGCCCCACCAAAGGCAAAGCAGCCAAGACAACATCATCGCCGGGGGTTATGACGGACCAGATGGATTGGTATGAGAAGATGAAGAAACATAGGTGCCGAGTTCTTTGGCAATGTCGAACCAACATCGCCAGACCTATGGATTCGTGGGTTCGAGAAGGCGTGCGTAAATATGAAAGCTCCGAATCCGAATGGGCTCGCTTAAAGTATCCTTGTTGGCGTGAAATGCGAAAAGTTGGATGGAAGCGTATGAGCGGAGTTAACCCGAGGATCACGGATTGGGCGGTGTTCAAGGATCTGTTCTACAAGGAATACTTTCCTAGGACAAAGACGGAATGCGAAGGCCAATGAGTTCTGAGTTTGAAACAAGGAGATATACTACAAGAACTCAAGACTCCCGGAAGTTCCATGAGTTGGGCGATTCTACCACCTGAAATCATGAGGAGTGAAGAGAAAAAAGATTGATAAATTCATGGAAGGATTGTCACACGAGATGGCAAAGGGCATGCTAGAGATAGACCTACGAGCATGGCAAGGGTCATGGATAGAGCTTTGATTGCGGAGAGATTTGCCAAGAGATGACGGTTGTAGTTGGAGATAAGAGGTCTTTCTCAAATTTTCAAGGAAGTAATAGAGGAGCACCGCAGTTATGAGAATGTTAAGAGGACAGAAATCCGCTACGAAGAGTTCAACAAGTGGAACGCCAAATGTTTGTGCTAAGTGTAACAAGACACACACATGAGAGTGCATGGCGGGTAGCGTGAGTTGTTTCCACTGTGGGGAAGTGGGACATTACTCGAGAGCGTGTCCTAAGAAGCTCTCTCAAGGTAATCAGTAGGAGGACGAGGTAACCAAGCAGGTAATCGCATTACTACAGTGTGCGCACTCGATTCGTGTCTTCGCAGCAGATGCAGAATCGGAAGAGTTAGATGACCTTGTGGTGACAGGTACTTTTCAGTGTTTGTGTTTATTATAAATATTTAATATGATATAGCGTGCATATGATATTACATATTTATACTTAAATTGATTCACTTGTTAGGTACTGTAATCATAGATAATCTAGCAGTTTCAGCTCTATTTGATACTAGAGCTTCAGGGACTTTTGTTTCCTCTAAGATAGCTAAGAAGTTGAACCTACCTCTTAAGGAATTGGAGAGACCTTTGAGTATAACCACACCTTTGGGCAGAGTCACTAGATGTGCTCAAGTCACACCCCAAGTCGATATTAGAGTTGGGACTCACAAGTGCCATCATGCTTTGACGGTGTTGGATTTCTCGGATTTCGATGTTATCCTGGGTATGGATTGGTTGTCCAAGAATTATGTCTACTTGGATTGTAGAGGTAAGAGGGTGAACTTTAAGGCCCCAGGAAAATCAGCGAAGACATTTCAGGGTAACGTATGCAAGCCTAGCAAGGGTCGTTATCCAATTATCTCAGCAGTTAAAGCCCTAAAAACTTTGAAGAGGAGTTGCCAGGGTTTCGTTGTTTATGCATTAGATAAGGAAAAGCATAGGCCGGGTTAGGAGAGACTCGTGTAGTTAAGGACTTTCCTCGAAGTTTTCCCGAAGATTTGCCAGGACATATGCCTGATAGGGCCATGAGAGTTCGAGATCGAAATGATTGCAGAGCATCACCAAGTGGCTAAAGCACCTTATAGGATGGCACCAAATGGAGTTGAAAGAGTTGAAATCTAAGTCAAGGAGATGCTAGAGAAAAACATCATCCAGCCAAGTACATCACCGTGGGGAGCACCGGTCTTGTTTGTGAAGAAGAAAGATGGGAGTATGCGTTTGTGCATCGACTACAGAGAGTTGAATAAACTGACAATCAAGAATAAGTATCCTTTACCAAGGATTGATGATCTGTTCAGTCAGTTGCAAGGTAAGAAGGTGTTCTCTAAGATTGATCTTAGGTCCGGTTATCATCAGTTGAAGATCAAGGTGTCAGATATACCTAAGACAACCTTGATGATTTGAGATATGGACATTATGAGTTTTTGGTTATGCCATTTGGACTCACTAATGCTCCATCGAAGTTCATGGACTTGATGCAAAGAGTTTTCATGCCTTATCTCGATAAGTTTGTGATAGTTTTCATAGACGATATCTTGGTGTACTCTAAGGATGAGAAAGAGCATGAAGAACACCTAATGATAGTTCTACAGACCTTAAAGGAGAACAAATTGTATGCCAAGTTTTCTAAGTGTGAGTTTTGGTTAGACCAAGTGAGTTTTCTTAGGCATATAATTTCTGGAGAAGGTATTAAGGCGGATCCAGCGAAGATAGAAGCCGTTTCTAAGTGGCCTAGACCGACATCAGTAACAGAGATAAGAAGTTTCTTGGGTTTAGCTGGGTACTACCGGAAGTTTGTAAAGGATTTCTCTAAGATAGCTACACCTCTCACGAGGCTCACTCAAAAGAACGTTAAGTATGAGTGGACCAATGAATGTGAGGAAGCCTTTCAGACTTTGAAAGAAAAGTTGACCACAGCACCTGTGTTAGCATTACCGGAAGTTTTTGATAACTATGATGTATACACGGATGCATCGGGTCAAGGTTTGGGTTGTGTTCTGATGCAATCAGGGAAGGTAATTGCTTATGCATCTAGGCAGTTAAAGGCGCATGAGAAGAATTACCCTACACACGACTTGGAGTTGGCAGCAGTGGTTTTTGCTCTGAAGCTTTGGAGACACTATTTGTATGGTGTCAAGACAAGGACCTTCACGGATCATAAGAGTCTTAAGTTCTTCTTTACTCAGGAAAATCTGAACATGAGACAAAGAAGATGGTTGGAGTTCGTGAAGGATTACGACTTGGACATTCAATACCACCCGGGTAAAGCTAATGTTGTAGCTGATGCACTTAGCCGGAGAGCGGTTAATGCTATCACTACCTTGCAAGAAGTTGTGGATCAGTTGGATAGGATGCAGATTCAAGTGATTGAAAGGAAGGGTGAAGCTCAGACTTTGGCGTCATTGATGGCAAGATCAGATTTGCTAGATGAGATTCAGGCTAAGCAGGATAAAGACCCGGTGTTGATTAATTTGAAGCGAGTGGCTCGAGAGAAGCCTACAGTGGGTTATCAGTTGGACAAGAGTGGTCATCTTTGGTACGGAGACCGTTTGTGTGCCCGATGTGGATGGCCTAAGAGAGAAGGTTATGGATGAAGCTCATAAGATTGCTTTTGCGGTACATCCAGGAGCCACTAAGATGTATAGAGATCTTAAGGAAAGGTATTGGTGGCCTGGTATGAAGTTAGGGATCGCAGAGTTTGTGGCAAGATGTGATACATGCCAGAGAGTGAAAGCAGAACACAGAAGACCAGGAGGTTTGTTGAAACCCTTGGAGGTACCGGAATGGAAATAGGAGAATATTACGATGGATTTCATCACCGGTTTGCCTAAGACTAAGGGCGGTCATGACATGATTTGGGTGATTGTGGATAGACTCACAAAATCAGCCCATTTCTTGCCGTGTAAAGTGGACATGCCTATAAAGAAGTTCGCTACTATGTATATCGACAATATAGTGAGGCTTCATGGTGTGCCTTTATCCATTGTATCTGACAGGGATAGTAGATTTATCAGTCGCTTCTGGAAGGGTTTGCAGAAAGCTTTTGGGACGAAGACTGATTTAAGTACATCGTTTCATCCACAGACGGATGGGCAGTCAGAGAGAACAATCCAGACTCTTGAGGATATGCTTAGAGCTTGTGTTTTGGATGCCGGAGGATCATGGATAGATTACCTCAATTTGGCTGAGTTTGCTTACAACAATAGTTACCATGCAAGTTTGGGAATGCCACCTTTTGAGGCCTTGTACGGTAGGAAGTGTAGGACTCCATTTTACTGGGATGAAGTGGGAGAGAAACATATCATAGGGCCGGAGATGGTTCAGCAAGCTGTTAAGGGTCATTTTGTAGTGTTTTATAAGGATATATTTTATATCAATATTCCCCATATATGGATGTTTTTCGTAGAATTCGAGCTTAGAATCGATTAATTGAGCAAATGACGTTTTGAATAGTTAAAATGCAAAATCGAGTAAATATCGTGGTTTTATTATCTATTTTGTATGGTTTTACGTTTTGCTCGGTTTTGTCATCTTTTAGGTGCACAAATGTGGAATGGAAGAGGTCTAAATGATGTTTGATTGAAGATTAAAAAGGAAAGAAAGAGATACAAGAGGATGAAGATGAAATAAAGCTTGGGAAAATCCCGAAACGACTCGTAATCTGACGGGCTAATCAAAAGGCGTTTTACGAAGAAGAGTCCTTAATGAAAGTTGTAGAGTTTTCTGAGAGCTTTTTTATGACATTCGGATCATAATTTTTGGAGGTCTACAACTCAAGATATGAATTTTAGAAGTTTTATTCCAATAAATTCCAACCCAGCCGACCTAAACCTCTATATAAACAGCCGCATGATCAACCCTAATTCGACAAAATTCATTCCACCGCAAAAAGCAAAGCAAAGCATGGCAACTTGGTTTTCAAGGCGGTCACCCGAGCCTTGTGCTCGGGTGATCCGGTTAGATTAGGATGTCGTTTTCTTCCGTTTTCGATTCATGGATTCAATCATGTACCAAACTACGTGAGTTTATTTATTTAATTTATTCAGTCCTTATTCGCTTTTTATGATCTTTAATTTATTTTGTATCGTTCTATGATTTTGATGCTATGATGTGAATTAGATCGAGAGATCGGTTTGCTATTGATACGTTTACAACATACGGAAGTTGCGTAGACTAGATCACCATAGAAAGATAGGATCTTTAATCATTAATTATGTGACAAATTAATTGGTTAATTATCTAGGTTGTTAGATTCTAAAATACGAGAGTTAACTGAATCTACACCGAGTTTTGTTTGGTAAATCGATCTCAACATTCGGAAGATGAGAGATCGATAAATTGGACTCACTAAGGAATTAGGAATCCATAGCTTGAGATTAAATTCACTAAGGAATTAGGGATTTGTATCTCGTGTAAAGGTGAAACCACAATTTGAATTAAAATCATGAGATGAACTAGGATTGAAATCACTTGGTTTGTGCAATTATTTGATCCCATGTATCTTTAGTTTAGTTTAGGTTGTGTTATTTTATTTCGTAGGTTAGATTTATTTTAATTGCTCTTTCGTTTATTTTATTTGTTCTTTCGTTTATTCGTTTTTCCTAAGTAACAATTGAAAGGAATTAGTGGAATTAGATTACTCCCCCACACTTATCTTTTGCTCGTCCCGAGCAAAACAAAACAAAGTCAAGCTCGAGACAAATAAACATCCATACAAATATGAAGTATATTCAATAACTTAGAAGTTCACCCGTGTAGTGTGTGCATAGCCATAATAAACTTCCACTAAGTTCCACAATTTGAAAGTTATTCAAACCAAAACTAGCCCGGTTTCCCATCTAAGTTAGAAATATTCAAAAATTATAACAGGCACTTTACAAAACATACATATCCTAAAAAGAAATAGTAGAGAATATCTAAAACATTTCTGACAGACTCAGAGGATAATCCCTACAACATATCCTTCAGTTTATACTGGGTATAAGATTAACGATAACTAAGTCCTTACTTATTCATAATAATATATTTCAATATTTTCACTTTTTCACACTTTTCTAACACACATCGTAATAAGCTTTTGCCTCATAGCGCGAATAGGACATTTCAAGATAATCCCGCATCCTTACTCCAATCATAAGGCATCTATAAACCGACTGTCGTGAGCTTTTGGTCATCATAGTGGAATAGGACATACGTGGTACACCCTACCTCACCCAAATCATAAACCGACTTTCGACACACATAATTACAATTATGTTTACTTAGAGATTTGGTGGGCAAGTGGAAAAGATTATTTTCTAGTAGCACGCACCACCGAGCATAACACCTCAAGTAAACAATTTATTACTATTGCAAAGACTTAATCACGTTTCACTTATCACATTCAAACTTACAGATATTCACAAGTATGTCATACTTTAATCCTAGAATACAAACTACTAAACTTTTCAAGAATTGTACATAAGCAAAGAAACATGCTATAATCATCAAAAATCTCCAACTAAAATGGGGTAGGCTTTCAACATTTAGCTCATCATTTACTATGGCATGTGAAAAGAGTGTCGGGTGAAACAACTAAAATTACTAAATATACGAATATAGCAAAATGATATAAACTCAAGCAAAGATATGCCTTTGTCTACTCGGGACTTAACAAAAAATTTGAAAATTAAGCACTTTTCATAGAAATTACTAAAAATATGAGCAAACTAAAGTAGATACATAAATCATCTATCCCCTCCCCCATACTTAGATTGCAACTTGTCCTCAAGTTGTGCTGAAATAATAAATTAGAGAACTTAGTGATTGGATCTCGGCAGTTCGGAGGAACCAACAAGAACCGAGGATTGCTTGCATAGCTTAATGGGATTGTGGAGCATCACAGGTAAACTGAATTCATCGTGAAAGTGCACAATAGCTATCAAAAATATCCTGCAGACTTGATCAGTGCAAAAAGAGTCTACGGGGAAAAAGCAAAGATTACATATATAAAGCACATGGAAAAGGAGATATAGAGATATTTCAAATTTAAGCTCATATAACGATGAAATACATATACATGGAACATTACACAACAGTAGGCTAGGTGCAACTACATGAAAATATACTACAATGCAGCCTACATGATATGCAATCCTAAAAATAAAATAAAAAAATAAATTACAGTGCTCAGCTCGAGTGGCGAGTTTGGAGGACAACCTACGGTGACTACGGCCCGGGCCAGAAACAAAATAAAAACGAGGTAGTATTACGGAAACCGACAGTTAACTACGCTCAAGAAAAATAAAAGAAAAATAGAAAAACAATGCAACTAGATGACATGCAACTAAATGATATGCATCTAAGTGATATGCAAAAATAAAAGAAAATAAAAGAAAGAAAACTAGCCCACTCATTTGCAAAGATGACATGTATATAATAAACGCGTCTACCAAATAATGACAAAGTTACGATAAACGATGATCTTGTTTCATTACATGCGATTGTAGTAGACGCGCGCCTTAAGACTCATTGAAAGTGATAGCATTTGGAAACCAACAGTTAGCTAAACTAAACAGATATAACTCATAAGAAGACATGGTAGCGTACGGAAAACCGACAGTAGCTACCCATATGAATTACAAAAATAACAAGAAAGCTCTTAAGTCCTAAAGCTTACAAGATTCATCACAGGATATGTAGCATACGGAAACCGACATTAGCTACTAACTAAAACACAAACAGTTATAGTATACGAGAACCGACATTAACTATAACATGCATTGATGAATCAAGTATATAAAAATTGATCAATTACTTAACATGGATTCGTAGATGGAAAAATAAAAACATGTATATTCAGGACATCTACGGAAAGCGGAATAAGCCACGAAGCTCGTATGAAAGCAATCCATACTAAATAAAGCATTAAAAATCAAATTTAGAAGAAATCCGAACTCGACGCAGTTGGGCGCTTCGTCCAACCTTCAACGCAGCGTTCAATCCTTGACGAAGCGTTCTCCTGGAAATTCAAAGACCTTTGGGCGGCCGTTCAACGGACTGAGGCGCTCGTTCACTGCACTTATGAACTGGACGGGCGTTCACTACCTTGAACGCTCGTCCACACAACCAATATGCAACAAAAACGGCAAAGCAAAAACACAAAGAAACCCTAGAAACTCATAATTCAAAACATCACAAAGCCACGAGACACATGAGCCACAGACAAATTTCAAAGACAGGAGTTAGATTAGATAACACATAAACACATGATTCACGTAAAACAAATTGAGTAAATTTTTTTTGCACATTCTTAACCCTACGGTCATCGAAACACGGCAAAATAAAAACTCTCAATCTATTCAACGCTACTTTTATTGAAAACGAAAAATAAAACGTAACAAAATCAAAGAACTAACTCAACTAGATTCAACATGACACCTATTCCCCGGCAACGGCGCCACTTTTGTTGGAGGGATTTTGCATCATTAAACAAAAGAAAATTTATAAACCCTAACTACCATGCAAAACTAACTCCTAACCGGCCGAATACCGGGTAATTGATAGTAGAAGCGAAGTGAGTAAGGGTCGATCCACAGGAATTGGGATGTTGAATCTAATTCCACTAATTCCTTTCAATTGTTACTTAGGAAAAGCGAATAAACGAAAGAACAAATAAAATAAACGAAAGAGCAATTAAAATAAATCTAACCTACGAAATAAAATAACACAACCTAAACTAAACTAAAGATACATGGGATCAAACAGTGCACAAACCAAGTGATTTCAATCCTAGTTCATCTCATGATTTTAATTCAAATTGTGGTTTCACCTTTACACGAGATACAAATCCCTAATTCCTTAGTGAATTTAATCTCAAGCTATGGATTCCTAATTCCTTAGTGAGTCCAATTTATCGATCTCTCATCTTCCGAATGTTGAGATCGATTTACCAAACAAAACTCGGTGTAGATTCAGGTTAACTCTCGTATTTTAGAATCTAACAACCTAGATAATTAACCAATTAATTTGTCACATAATTAATGATTAAAGATCCTATCTTTCTATGGTGATCTAGTCTACGCAACTTCCGTATGTTGTAAACGTATCAATAGCAAACTGATCTCTCGATCTAATTCACATCATAGCATCAAAATCATAGAACGATACAAAATAAATTAAAGATCATAAAAAAACGAATAAGGACTGAATAAATTAAATAAATAAACTCACGTAGTTTGGTACATGATTGAATCCATGAATCGAAAACGGAAGAAAAACGACATCCTAATCTAACCCGGATCACCCGAGCACAAGGCTCGGGTGACCGGCCTTGAAAATCCAAGTTGCCGCTGCTGCTTTGCTTTTTGCGGCTGGAATGAATTGTGTCGAATTAGGGTTGATCATGCGGCTGTTTATATAGAGGTTTAGGTCGGCTGGGTTGGAATTTATTGGAATAAAACTTCTAAAATTCATATCTTGAGTTGTAGACCTCCAAAAATTATGATCCGAATGTCATAAAAAAGCTCTCGGAAAACTCTACAACTTTCATTAAGGACTCTTCTTCGAAAACGCCTTTTGATTAGCCCGTCGTATTACGAGTCGTTTTGGGATTTTTCCCAAGCTTTATTTCATCTTCATCCTCTTGTATCTCTTTCTTTCCTTTTTAATCTTCAATCAAACATCATTTAGACCTCTTCCATTCCACATTTGTGCACCTAAAAGATGACAAAACCGAGCAAAACGTAAAACCATACAAAATAGATAATAAAACCACGATATTTACTTGATCTTGCATTTTAACTATTCAAAACGTCATTTGCTCAATTAATCGATTCTAAGCTCGAATTCTACGAAAAACATCCATATATGGGGAATATTGATATAAAACAAGCCAAGGAGAAAATCGAGTTGATAAGGAAAAATCTGAAAGCTGCCCAAGATCGTCAGAAGAGTTGGGCCGATGTTAGGAGAAGACCGCTAGAGTTTGAGGTCGGGGATAGAGTTTACCTTCGAGCGTCTCCAATGAAGGGTATCAAGAGGTTCGGACAGAAAGGAAAGCTAAGTCCAAGGTATGTAGGACCTTTTAATGTCATCGAAAGAGTTGGGAAGTTGGCTTATAGACTTCGGTTACCAGAGTCGATGTCTAGAGTCCACAATGTTTTCCATGTATCGATGCTTAGGAAGTGTCTATCTAAGGTGGACGTGGAATCTGATATTGACCTGGAAGTGTTGCAAGATAATCTCTCCTATGTGGAGAAGCCGAGTGATTCCGTTAGTATTAGTGCAATGAAGCAATCATGCACCGACGGAAGCCACTTGGGAAGTGGAAGCGGACATGTTCGACGAGTTCCCTCATCTACCAGGTATGATCTAGTTTCGAGGACGAAACTCCTCTTAAGGGGGGAGGAATGTAATATCCCGATTTTTGAAAAAAGGGCAATTCGGTCTTTTAGCAAAAATCAGAATATTATGTTATTTAATTAGAAGATTTAAGAAAAAGAAAAAAAAGGGATAAACAAGGATTTTTCTTTTTAAAGAAAATAATTAGATAATTGGGATTATAAAAGGAAAACTAATCCTAATTTTAACCTAGTTGTTTTTGACAAAAAAAAAAGAAAAGGGGCGCAGGTTTTGAAAAAAAAGGGAGAGGAGGCTTTCGATTTTCGAGGCTAATCCGTTGCTCCTTTCAACAGACGTCTCAAGAGAGAAAGGATCACCGTGAGACGAGGATCGTTTTGATACCAACAATCCCTAGATCCGTTGACGTTGGAGGTTAAAGGTTTAACCTTTTTCAAAGCTTTGGTAGTTTGGATCGTTGTACCACGCAAATTAAGGTAACGTGGTTTTCTTATCGTATGATTAAGATTTCGTAAAGTGGTAGAGCAATTTGTATGATTGTTTTTCATGGTTTTAATTTGTTTAAGTCGAGGTTGGGTTGAATTTGAGTAAAACGCAGAGTGCGTAAAAAGCGTCCTCTCGTGGTGCAAGAAAAAACGCGTGTAACAGTGCAAGAGAGAGGCTCGGTCGACCGAGCCTATCCATTCGGTCGACCGAGTGTTGGTTCATCCGTACGGATGAGTTGTGTATCCGTACACCTATTTCTCAGTATCGGACAACAAGTTTATCCGTCCGGACAGGGACTGTTTCAGTGCTGTTTTTTTTCTTTTTATGTGTTTCAAGCTTATAATAGCATATTTACTGCTTAACCTTATGTGACAAAGCACTGAATTAGCTTTTGATGCGTTTAGTTCCGGCACCACATGGATTTCCCTGAAAAGACGAAGTGTGGGACCGTCGAAAGCTTTGGATTTGCCTTGTGCTTCGATAAGCTAGAGTTTATCGATGTCTATGTAATTGCTAGGCCTTGTCCGTGTCTAGTGGTCTAGGAAAGAGAGTAGGAGTGGTGAGGGAGCTTACATGAAAACACTTAGGTGGCTAGTTAAACATCTAATCAAACATATGTGCTAGATTAATAATCTTAAACATCATGCAATGCTTGGTAAGGCATAGTACAATATCGCGATGTGTTCTCGACCGGACAAAGTAGGCAGTACCCACGCCCGGTCAATCGATTGGCTAGATAAAGCGTCTGGTGCATTGCGTGCCGGTTATCACACTATCGGGACTCGAGATATTCCCGGGCTACTAGAGCGTGTCTCTAAGTAGGTTGCACCCGGCTTGTCCTAGTACATCCTATTACTAGGCGTAGTGCCTTGTTATTCATGATGTAACAAACTTGAGCTAAGTTAGATACCTTTTGGAACCTCATGTTATGCTATGAACATAATATGATAGTTAGCTAGGGTTAATAACGGAAATGAATTAATAAAAGACGGCGTTGCTTTTATTTCTTTATGAGATCATAGTTATACGATCTTCTACGCATTCGAGTACTTTCGTACTTACCCGTTACGTTGTGTTTGTCTTCCCTTTCCCAAAGAAGATGAACAGTTGCTACGATTGACGAGTTCTTTGATGATGAAGTTTGAGATGAAGCTTTTGAAGACTTAGTTCTTTTAGTTGTTTCTTTCTTAAAACAGTTGTTTCACGTTTGAACAATGTTGTCCTTCTTTTTGGTTTAGCTTCTTTTGAGATCTTTTGGGATTTGGTTGTTGGATGATTAGTTCTCTTTATTGGATTTAGTTTTTCACAGCATTGATTGCCCTGTGTTTGATCTTTTGGTTTCCCCGAGTTGTTGAGTTGTTTTATCTTTCGCGTCGTTTTAGTTCTGATGTATGACGTAAGACTTACATATATTATAGAATTTATTTGATAATATTTATGCCGAGCGCTCTTTCCGGATAAGGACTCGGTGTCCGGGAACGGGGCGTTACAACCAAATTATAAATTCATATTTTCAGAAAAAGAAAATAACACAACACAACAATACAAAACAACTATACATTTTATATTTACCAAATCATCCTCTTTTATTTTTTTGAAAGAAAATAAAAAAAATTAATATTTTCTTTCGTTGACCTGCCTATACCATAGTACCATCCAAAAATATAATCTAACTAGTGGGGGCCACTGTGCGATGCACGGTGTGCCCTCACTTTTTTTATGCACCGATTATAGTTTTTATGTCTGCAATAAATTTACTTTAGCAAAAATAAAGAAGATATCAACCTATTTCAATGCTTAGAAAAACATTTAAACCATCCTCTAGAGGTGACAATATGCTGCTGCGTGTTGCAAAGCAAGAAAGGTTACATGTGGGAAAAAATCGAAGATCAAAATGCACATTCGTTGCAAAAAAGTCAAACCAGAGTTTACGTGAACCAATAAAAACTACATAATAACAAAATTAAAATTTCCCAAACTCGAATAAATGAATTGTTAGTCGTAGAATATTATTCATGTCAGACTTAACCCTAACTAATACTAATAAAAAAAATAAAAAAGAAAAGGTTCGGAAGATTTTCATTTTCTTATCTTTTATCGAAGTAAATTAACCGAAGGATAAGTAAGATAAATGGGAGTAGGATCTCGTTTTTTATTTTTATGTATCGTTTATGTATCATAGATCGAATGAACATTCTCATTCCTTATCTAATTTTTACAATATTTTATTTTCTAGTAGTTTTTGTGGCACCGTACCAAATCATACGACTTTGTTTTACTTAACCAAAAAATTCTGAAGATCGAAATGCACCTTCGTGCACAAAAAGTCAAACCAGAGTTTCGATTAAGGTACCAATAGAAACTACATAATAACACAATTAAAATTTCCGAAATTCGAATCAGAGAATTGAATGCTTCAAATAAAAACCTTAGTGATAAACACGTTGATGTGATAACACCGTACCAAATCATACGACTTCGTTTTACCTAAACAAAAAAAAAAAAAAAGGGGGAAAAGACAAAAATTTTGGTATAGCGACGACCAAAACGTCGCTAAAGCCGGACGACCAAAGCGTCGCAAAAAGCCGGACGACCAAACATGCAAATTTAATAGTATACTAACTATATGATATAATATCCAAATAAAAATTTACCAACTTAAAAAGCAAAAAAAATAAAAAATACAGAAGCTCATCCAGTTTAATTTTCTAGTCGGCTGGCCGATCCTTTTTTTTTCCCTTCCTTTCTTTGATTTATTATTATTATTATTATTTTTTCTTTTGGTGACCATCTGCCATCTGCGTAGGGCATAGGTGCAAAGTTTAGTTTAGTTTTCTTTTTCATCGAATATTCTAACTTTTAAACAGCAACTGAGAAAAAAAAAACAATAAAAACAAACACATACAATCTCCCTTTCTTTCGACGACAGTCAACTACCAACAAGTACTCAAATATCAACATATATAAACAATATATATAAAACAACAAGAATCAAAAGGGAATCGAAACGAACATTAAAATATAGTTGAATACCCATTTATTTTACCGTAACATCATAAAACTAAAATCATTCAATAGGAAGACCCTCGTACTACAATTCAACACTGGCCCTGTTTGGATGGAAAGTATTGAGAGGAAAAGAAATGATATGATTTGGTAGAATATAAATTTGAGTGTTTGGTATGTTTTTGTTTGAAGGAAAGGAAAGGAGAGTAAGGGAGAAGAAAGGATGAAGTTCTTCACAAATTGGACAATCTTGTTTCCTTCCAAAACATGTGAGAAACGGAAGGAAACAATTCATTTTCACTAAATTGACAACAACTGTATCTCTTTTCCTTTCCGTCTAAAACTATCCAAACACTCAAAATAGATTTTGCAGTCCCTCCTTCACCTCTCCTTTCTTTTCTGTCACTGTCTTTCATTTTCTTTTCTATCTAATTCTTTCAATCCAAACGGGGCCTAAGACTCAACCTTAAGAATGTAAAACCGTAATTACTCATTAGGAAGAACCTCTTACCTTAATTGCGAGCAAAACCGATCCCAAAACTGAAAGCAAAGCTTGAATCCTTCGATTCACAACTCCTACAACCAAACTACGATATTTAAACGATACTCTACGATTAAAACAACCATTCACACAAACAAAGCTTGAACCTTTATCAAGAACAATCACGATTACAATTTTAGGGCTAAAACGAAAACTTACGAAATAGAGAGATGTTGTTTTCAAAGGATTCGTCTCGTCGCGGTGATCATTTTTCTCTACTGCGGCGTCTTTGAACGATGGACGAATTGACCGCATGGTTGTAGATTTTTCTCTTCCTTCTTCGTACTACTCTTGTGTCGCCCCTCTTTCATTTTTTTTCCTCAGAACTTGTCGTATGATGATATGAGGGAAAATATTGGGGATTATTTTCCTTTTATAGTAATTAATTAAATCCATGTTAAATAATAACTAAATCCCTTAATTAATTTTTTAATTAATTAAATAGGTTAAATAATAATTAGGTCATACCCAATTACTACCTTACCCTTTTTCTGAGAAGTCGAGATGTTACATTAAGAGGAGTTTCGTCCTCGAAACCTGAACGTAGCTAGGAGGTACTTGAACAAAGGATTTGCAAAGCGTCTCATCTTCTAACTCTCATGTCGCCTCTGCCGGTGTGTGCCTGCTCCACTGAACCGAGGCTAGTTGTACGTCTTCTTTCTTAAATTTCTTCATCCACCGTTCTAATATGCACTTGATTCTTCCGCGTAGGTCAAGATCTTTTCAACTACTTCAAGGTCTATGCTTGCTTCCACATCCATATCGGTTAAGCATTTCCCTTAACTTTGACACATGATGGACGTCCTTAGATGTTAGGTGTAGTGCCCGAAAGACAATTTGTGTAATTATTTTTAATAATGAATGACTGAATTTATCTCACCTTATTACTTGCTTTGTGCTTGTAAAGTAATACACTTCCGCAAACCCTAAGTATATCAGATGTAACCACTTAACTCGGTGTATGGATTACACGTGAGGATTGAGTTAGTGGAGATATGCTTAAATCTGTTAATCCGTGGTGAACTTAATCGAGTTTAGGGTCTCTTGATTAAAACACCAATAATGCGCCTGACAACACCTTAGGGTGTGATAGTCTTATCCGGACTGTCGGTAGAGGGTACCTTCGTGGGGCATTTATATATGATGGCATTCATATAGAATTTGGACCGATTTAATCAGTATTTCTCGGTATAATTCCGTAATCGAGGAATCTTATTAAATCATTAGATGATCATATATGGATCAACCTTAATCTGAGGTGATCACGAGTCTTTGCTTGTCTCGGGGTAGTGTTTGATGTGTTAATTACGGTTCACTTGAATATGTGTTCCAAGCCACTTCTCATTGGCACTATCTCCGATGAGTGAGTAGTTCGATTTTCACGGACATGGAATCCATTCCTTCTACTGCGGAAGTAGAGAGCAATCCCCTTATTTGTTAGCCCTAAGAAAGTGATCGATCCCGGGAGTTTCGCATTTGACTAATTAGCTACTAGTCGATATGCATACTAATTGATCATCGTGGGGTTAATGGTAAATAAGGATAAGATATTCGAGTCGGGTTCACGGAGACTTCCCACTCAGAATGGACAGTCTATGGAGGGTTAATCCGTATGTAGTGATTATATCAATGGACTATCCATCTTTAGCATGGTTACTTTCTATTCATAGTAGCATTTATGTTTTTACCCGAGTCTTTTTAGCTTCCGTTTGCTTTTATTTGATACGACGACGTAGAGGCTTGTGTATAATGTTAGATTTATTTAATGCTATACGCTCCGAACGTTTCTCTTCTAGATAAGGGCTCGATATCCGGGAGCGGGGCGTTACAGCTGGTATCAGAGACGAAGCGTCCTTTCTTTCCTATGCTTCTTCCCTCGAAGATTGGATTTCTTTAGACCTTTTAGAACCTTTTTTATCTCTCTTGATCTTGGTGGTAAATTCTCGTAGGATTAGGAATCCTTAGAACGTGGTTAAGTTGCACTAGGACCAAGTGAAAAGTCTCCTTTGGCGTAGGTTGAGTTTTAAGCTCACGTCTCTTATATGATCCTCTCAAGTTTTTTTTCTTTCTTTTTGAGGTTTTAATTGCTTTTGTAATGCTAAATTTGGTTCAAATCACTTCCTTGTAACTTGGTGTTTTGCAAAATGAGTAAACAATTTAGTTCACGTTTCTACATATCATGTTATATCATTTTTTTTTGTTCTAAGAATTCTGTAAATTTTCAGCCACATAGAAAGTTGTCTTATCTACTATTTCTCTCTTTACCTCAATTTAGTTTTCAATATGGATTGTTCACAAATTGTTTAACAAGAAAGGGTACTCTGTTCAGAAAATTCTGCAGCGGTACTCTTACTTATCATTCTGTTCTGAATAAGCTAAACACCTCCAAATGACTTGGATTTTTGATATGTTGTAGAAAACATCCTGTAATATAATTTTTGTTTTTGGACCAAGTGCAAATTCGTTTTTGTTTGAGCACAATCTGCAACACACGACAGTTGATGAAGTCCTGAAATTTTTTGACAGCTTATAGCAGTAGATGAAAAGAATTATTTTGACCGAACTATGGCTTCCCAAAATTTTTGATTTTTGAGAATCATATGTAAAACTTATATACTCACAGATTTTCTCTTTGCCTCATGTTCAAAATCAGTTCGGTTTGTTTTGTGCAAATCAATTATTTCGTGGCTTATGTATGCACCCGAATTTCTCAAAACCATTTAAGTCCTCTGGTCAAGGAAGGATAGATGTCTTTCTTTCACCCTGTAATTTATAGTGTAGTAGGTTATAGAAGATGAGTATACTTTGATTTATCTGATTCTTAAGCTAGTTGTTACCCGGGATAAGAAGTTTGGTAAGTAGAGACTAGGTGTTGTCGTTATAGTGCTCCTCGATGGCAAGATACGATTGCATGGTGATTTTCCAATCTTATGTCTTCATTAATAAGATCCTCTTTCATAATCATCTAGTTTCCTACTTGGTTATCCCGATTTCAATGTTTCCCCATCCATACTAATTGTAACTCATGCTCTGGTTAAATCCTCCATTTGAAACTTCTGAAACTCGGTAAAAGTCTCTTATTACGAAGTTTTGTTTTCCAAGTGTGTACATTCATTTGATGTGCCTTATTTTTTAAAGATGTTTTCATCGTGTCAAATGCTTGATTTAAGAAAAATAAGTTTCTCATCCTTCGAACTATTTGAACTGACAATTGCATATCCTTCCAACTATATCATGTTTAGCTATTTTGGGGCAACACACTTTTGCATCCTAGTGATTACCCTTAATGCATCCCCTACAAGATGTTTTAGTACATACAAATTTTTGTTTAAAGACTCGACTCTACGAATCCTCCGTTTTCTCTTTTTGCTATCGCTTGGTTTATGTTTACCAAAATTCTTTGACCTTTACTTTGCTTGAGATGGTTCTACACGAACTCCATGTGTAATTCTATTCTTTCCAAGTACTCCTCAGTCGTTTCAACTAATAGTGTTAAAAGTCTCTTACTTTGGAACATACTTTTCATCATCCTCGTGTTTGGCTTTACCCAACATGAGTGAATGCTTTTGTTTCTGTGTTTTCCCTTTAGGTTCAACAACTTACCGTGTTCCAAAAATTCTGAAAATTTTCAGCAAAGTAGATTACTTTCTTATGTACAATTTCTCTTTTTACATCAACTCGATAATCATTATGGATTGTTCATAAAATTCATGTTTATGCCGGACACTCTGTCCAGAAAATATGCAGCAGCACTTTCACTTCTTATTCCGTTTTGAACAGGTTAATCACCTTTAATTAATCTGATTTTTTGATATGTTGCAGACAAAACTTTTATCTACAATTTTCCTTTTGGAATTAAGTTCCGATTCTTTTTCGTTTGATCTTGATTTGCAATTCAACTCAGTGTTTATTAATCTGAAAATTCTGATAGCTTGTGCAATCGTCGGAAATAACTGTTTTTGACCGACTTTATCTCATTCAAAAATTTCAATATTTTTATATCTCCTGGGAAACTCCAGTATCTAAATCTTTTCTCTTTTGATCATTCTCAAACTCCTTTTCGTTTGGGCTACACAAGTCGATAATTACAGGGCTGGAGTAAATATCATACACAACAACCTAAAATGAATTTACACCTCTTTGACTTAGGGTTTGGGCAAAGAGGGTAGTAAGTTATGATTGTCATGTTTTAGGAGTTCCTAGAAGTCTGATCTCCTTCTGAGTTAAACCTTTTAGTAGGAAGTTTGTAAAGTTAACATTGTTGTTTCTTTTGCAGTTATAGACAAGAACCAAGATACCATCCTCGAGCATGCCATGTTTGATGTTCAGACCATTTTCATACCCTTTTGTAATTATACATTTTCTGGTAATTTATTTCTCATGTAATCCCTCATTTGAGATCTTTAAACTCAACAAATCATTTTCACATGTTGTCATGAATTACCTCAGAAATATGTCTCTTTAAGCCTTTCTTTTGAACAAGTTCTTACCATCTTACTTTTCAAATCAAGAAACAAGTTCTCTTCAAAATTCTACATTGTTGCACTTCCATCTTTCTTTTCAAATTAATTTGACCAAGCCTTCTGATGTCAGAACATTTTTTTTTACTTGTGTTCATTCTCAGCTTCCCTCCTAAGGGTAGTGTCGATGTTGTAACTTTTTCACCTAGTGCTGCTTTCTTTTAAGGTATGCATATCCTTTCTCGCCAGTCAAAATTTTAAGCCGACCATGACATTCCTTTTCAATTACTCACCCTTAACATTCTAACAATTTATGCTAAACTAGTTTCAAGCAGAAGGTAGTCTTTGCTAAGGTGCCTTTCGAACCAATCTAGCCAACCAACATTTGAACTCCAAAACTTCTATTGAATTTCAATCCAGATTAATGTATCTCGTACCATTCAGTTTTAACTCTCTTTCAGGCCATTTAGAGCTATGAACCGCCAGATATGCCTTTTGATTTTTCCATCCTCTGTTTGGCGTTTCTATTCCAATTTTGTTACACCGGTTGAAAGTCTATTTAATTTTAACCTTGAACATTTATTCCTAGGCAGTGTACTATTACTCTCGAGTAGTGCAACCTTGAATCTTTGATTTGAATCGTCAATAATCGTTTAAACTTCTTTTGAAACTTCGAATTAATTCTTGGAAATCAAACCTTATCCAGCAATTCTTAAGTGTCGTTTTCTCTTCACTTAAAAATCTTGCTTACCGCTTACTTATTCAAACTTTTGATATTCCCTTAAAAATCCTTGAGGGAATTTCTATTTCTATTAAATCCTAAAATGACCACTCTTTGACTATTGCGAACTTGGACACTTCTTGACAAGTGTTTATTTTATTCTGAGACCTTTTGGTGTACTGGTTTTGTCTCCATGGCTCCTTCATGTTGAGATTCTTGTTCTCTTTTGATTTCTATCTTTTTAGTCCTTCTGGTGCTCGACCTTGCACCTTTACCTTGATTTATGTTGTGTGATGTTACCTTTAACGTCTCCACTTTCTCAAGGCTTATTGAAAGCTTATTACCATCCTTTCAAGTTACCTCCGAAGTCTTTTCAGACCACCGTATCTTGCAGAATTCCTCTCTCTCCAAAAAAAATTCATCTGCAAGGTGTCCTTTTGTTTTCCTTTTGGTGGCTATCCCTTGTATTATGATACAATGTCTCATTCTTCGGTTTGGAACCACCTTCAACTTTTCCCCAACACGAAATCATCTTGTTTTGCTTGTAACCCAAGCAACCTTTCTTATTTCAAGTGCATTGTATCATTCCTTGGCTTACCTAGTTGACATGGCACCCTGGTACCCAACTTGTCACTTTTCAATTTTATTTATTCTCCAAGCTAACTCTTTTTGGCATAAGGATTGGATCAGACCGTCAGAGAGAAAGTATGGCAATGCATGTTCTCCACCCACAGGGAGTCTCAGAAGTCCTTCAACTGGGATCCTTGCAGTTCTTCATCAAACTTGTGGTGCCATGATGGAAGTTGGGATCGAAAGAAGTCAAGTGTGCCAGAAGTGTGGTTTCGGCTGGGAAGATTCAGCTTTCCGGGTATAGGGCAGCAAGAGCAAGCAAAGAGTGTTGAACCAATGATTTCAAGATTCGAGGCAGTTGATGAGTTCGTGAAGAAACAAGACAAAGACCCAGTTGTCTCCGGTTACAAGTGAGTGGCTGGAGCCCAACCAGCCATTGGTCATGAGTTAGACGAAGATAGCAACCGTCGGTATCGGAATCAGCTTTGGGTTCCGAATGCGGAAGATTGTGAAGGACAATGAAAACCTCGAGATGGAAATTGCAGTTCATCTCGGAGCGACCAAGATGTACAAGAGTTGGAACAGTACTGCTGATGTTCTTTCATGAAGATAGAGATAGAAGAACACAAGTTTCTGGGATGAAATGGAGCGACAACAGAATACGAGACCATAATTGTTACAGCAAGTCAACGAGGAGATTGAAGTGGATCGTCGCAACCTCAAATTGGCTCAAGACAAGCAGAAGAGTTGGAAGATGGAAGAAGAAGACGGTAAGAGTTGGAAGACAAAACGCTTCGAAAAGTCCAGAGTTCAAGTACCTCTCGGTTACATTCGAGTTTTGAGGACGAAACTCCTCTTAAGGGGGAAGGAATGTAACATCCCGACTTTTCAGAAAGGGTAAAATAGTAATTGGGCATACCCACTACGGCCTAATTATTATTTATCTTATTTATTTAATTAAGAAGGATTTAATTAAAAGGATTTAGTTATTTAATTAATGAGTTTAATTAAATGGCTATGAAAAGAAATAATCCCCAAAGTCTTCTATTAAATTAGTCACGCAATTTCTGCAAAAAAAAAAAGGTAGAACGCAATTTAAACCGTGTGATCAATCCGTTCATCTGTTCAAGATGGCGCAGGAGAGAAAAATGATCAGCGCGAGAAGACGCAAATTTGGAAAATAAAATCTCTCAATTTCGTAAGTTTCCAGTTTAGCCCCAGTTTTCGGTATTCGTAGAGTTTGACTCTTGAAAAATTCGTATCTTTCAATCCGTAGCTCTGTTTCGCAGCCATGAGTAGTAGAAACGATCGTCTTGGAGCGTAGATCAATCTAAAAATAGTTTCGCAGCATTTAATCCAGGTAATCTGCAGTTTTGATCACTTTTCAGTTTCGGTTTTTTGTAAAGAAATAGGATTTTAGGGTTTCTCGTTGATCAAATAGGTTTTGGGGTTGAGGATCAACAGTTGTTGCATTAGCTTGACGTTTTGCTTTCGGTTTTCCAGGAAATTAAGGTAAGAGGCTCTTCCTAATGATAATTATAGTTTTATAATGATTGGTTGAGTTTGGGTGAGTTTTGGTGTTGTTTGGTGATAGAATTCATGCTAAGTTGTAATTAATGAGATGTGATATGTTTTGGTATATTTGTGTTGAGTTTTAAATTTCTATTTTTTGGTTCAATAACATTAATTAAATATGAACAAGCTTCGATTGAACTTCGATTCGTTCGGTTAAAACACCGAATGTACTCTTAAAGGAGTTGAAGTTCAGATCCGTCGAGGAAGGGCATGAAAGGGCTTGTGCTTTGATGAACTAGAGTTCATCAATGTGCGTGTATTTGCTAGGACTTGTCCGTGTCTAGTGGTCTAGGAAAGAGAGTAGTGTATGTGAGGAGCTTACACGAAAATACTTAGGTGGCTAGTTAATTCACAGTAATAATTACATACGTGTAGTAAAAGAGAAAACGTCACTTATTCTCGGTTAGGCACTCTTTCATATCGGCGATGTGATACGTTCATAAAAGGTGAATGATAGCAAAATAACTAACCGCTAACCTTAACCGACAGAGTATCGGGTCAACGGTAGCATAGTGGTCTCAAGGTCGAATCCACAAGGAGTAATGTCTAAGTACCAAAGTCGACTTAGAACTTAGTTCAGGTCAAAATAGTGGTGGGAAGGTATTATACTAGTGCAAAAGTAAAGATTATACTAATGAGTTTACTTCTAAGTATTAAAAGGTATAGTCGAACTATGATCCCACGAGCTACTTTTACCCCTAAGGAAGGACTTAACAGGGAGCGTGTCTTAACCGACCTACCTATCCAATGTAGTTTAACGACATCCACGGGTGCCAACTCCTAATTCTAGCGATTAGACTGAACAACTCGATCTAACCACCCTATGTGAAGTTAATTAATTCTCCTTTAGAAAACCGATTAACCTAACATGATTAAGCTCTAGAGTCGCTCGAACAACGATAACAATCCTCTGTATTGGAAACGGACCTGACAACTAGGCCGAATCTACGCAACGATCCTAAAACCCCTTATCCCACATCTCACCGCAAAATGCATTTATAAGTTCGATGTGTGTGACAGTGAACTGGGTGATCAATCTAATTCAAAGACGTTAAAATAAGTTTTAGGGCGTGGATTAATCGTTTAAACATTCAATTATGCACTACACAACTCCCAATCTCATCCCCCTTAGGGTTTTCACTCGCTTTCACATAATTCGACTACACATAGAATTAGCTACTCATGGTAATAATAGAAGTGCAGAAATTTATGAAGAAATTAATAATAAACATAATAAAGAGATTGAATAAAATTTACCAAAAGAAATCGTAGCAATCCACCACTCGAATCGTCACTTCGTTGTGTTCCAATCGTAAAATAAAATAAAATAAAGGGCTGATGTTCTTGCAGAAATTGAAAGAGAAAAACAATAGATCTAAACCTAAGAAAAGAGATAAAAACTGCTGTGCAGAGAGAAATAAAATCTAATATAAAAACTGTGTTGAAATTTGACCTAAGTGGCTTTTATATATCCACAGCCGACGTAGAGGTTCCGCCAATTTCACCCGAAAATCCCGTCTTAAATTGGCTGCCCCAAAATATGTTATTCAGCCTTTTATTTCTGTCCAAATTCCCATTGGTTGAGGCGTGGGACCCTTCATTAAATGCTTTCAAAGTAGTACTATGAATTGTTGCTCCTTGATTTATCTATTAACTAATACTACCTCCGTCCCTTTTAATAAAAGAGTGGGACAAAAACAGTTTGTATCACACTCTAGGTGTGATACTTACTGTTTTTCACACGGTATTTTATTACAATTATTATTTTTTCTCGAGCATCCGAATTTGAATCTTGCGTAATTTCTTCATATGAACTCCGTTTTGGTCGATTTTCATACCGTTGTGATCCTCGTCACGCCCTGTATCACGCCATACCTGCAATAAAAATAAACCACATACCCAAGCGTGACAAACACCAATAAAAAATACACAAATCACCCTAAAATATTGAGATTTTCGACGTAAACGTCTTATCGTCTCGTGATTCAACTCGTGGTGAAATGTCCCTATAAAAACACTTAACTACCCCAAAATTACATCGAATAGGTTACAAATAGGGGGTAAAATGCACATGAAATTATAGCCTAGTTGACTCTCATCAGTGAACAACGCTGCTGGCCTATAAACGGCTGAATGGCAGTGGAGGAAATTCATCGGACGTATACGCATACCGGAGAGACCCCGGAGCTAATCGGTGCTAATCACCGTTAGTTAGCAAGTATATCTTCAGGCTGATGAATGCCATGCGTAGTGTCCTTGAGTGATGACGTAACCAAGTTAAGTTAAGCTAGAAACGTTTAGTCATGACATGTCGATGGGCATGGATTGAACCTTAAATTGAGTCGGTCTCATAAAGATAATTTAATAATCATAATAATAACCTTTCGGTGTATAACTTAGTTATTCATTAGCTTCTCACTTTTACTAAGTACTTTGTACTTACCTCCTTTGAATTTTCTTTTGTATGCATTGTGGGGTGAGAAGACGAACAGGTTGATCAAGTGTAGATGACGACCTTCGAAAACTTTGAAGTCTTGACAAAGCTCTTAGTTTATTTCTTTGTAAAGGTTGTACTAGACTAGTTGTATTTCTTTTCTTAGACTTGTTGTACTTCTACTTTTAAGATATCGTATTGTAGAAGTCTTTGGGTTTTTCGTCGTTGTAATTTAACTATCCATCTTTAGCATGGTTACTTTCTATTCATAGTAGCATTTATGTTTTTACCCGAGTTTTTTTAGCTTCCGTTTGCTTTTATTTGATACGAAGACGTAGAGGCTTGCATATAATGTTAGATTTATTTAATGCTATACGCGCCGAACGTTTCTCTTCTGGATAAGGGCTCGGTATCCGGGAGCGGGGCGTTATAGTAATGTAAAGTCCCTCATCGGTAAAATAAGAGAATGCTCACCCCCATATAAGTGTGAGACATAAAGGTCTTGTCAACTTGGGTTAGCCCTTTTAGACCAAGCGAGGACGGCGGTCTAAGCAGTTGACCGGACAATTTATGGCTCATGTAGCGTTACCCGGCGCCAGGTCCTGGGGGCGTTACAGAATGGTATCAGAGCCGACTATCAGACGGAACTATGCGCTGCACCGTACAAGAAGACGGTGTAATGATGGCCTCTGAGTTACCTCCTGGTAGGGGCGATCCGGGAACGATCTCGGTCGTCTTGGCGAGACGCCAAATCCACTTATAAGGAGGGAGAATGTAAAGTCCCACATCGGTAAAATAAGAGAATGCTCACCCCCATATAAGTGTGAGACATAAAGGTCTTGTCAACTCGGGTTAGCTCTTTTAGACCAGCGAGGGCGGTCTAAGCAATTGACCGACTTTTTATGACTCATTTAGCGCTACTGGGCCGGGTGCAGGGGCGTTATAAAGATATATACTTCCTTGAAACACGAAATGCATGTCGAGATCTTGCTACTTCTATGCCAAGGAAGTATTTCAATTCCCCAGAAGGGTTGAATTTCATTGCATTTTAGTTGATGGGTTGGATTTGATTTGCGAAAATTTAAACGGAACGAAGGCGGGAAAGTAGGAACAAAAAAGAAACAAAGAGGAACGAAGAAGATGAACTGAGTTTCATTAATTTCCTTCAAATTGAACTTACAGAAGTACAATTCATCCTTTATATAGACGAACTACCAACTTTATTAACTAACTAATCGATTATAGGTTCTCCAATTTGTTGTAGCCACCTTCAACCATAAACGGTTGAAGGTGTTCGACGAATTTCTGAACGAGATTTTCAGCAGTAGCAGTAAAACATACTTTTCATCCATGTACTGAGCCCAATTTATGGAAATTTTCACGTTTGCCTTCAAAACGTGGAAGTTTTTATATCTTAACCGTGTATTCATTTTTGTTTTCTATTTGAAAAATGCCTAAGCGAACTCATATTTAGATAAAATTTTAGTCAAAAGCTCTCGATCACACAAAACTCATTAATTCCTTCTTATTTTCGGTCTTCTATATGTACGGTGATCAATCCTAATCAACATCTGCATAATATAAACTGAGTAATATTACAATATAATTAAATAGTCACGCAATTGATGCACAAGGTTCTGTATTTAATTATAAATTTTGTTGGACTAATTTGCATTATTGATCGACTTGAAGAATCGAAAATTATATCCTAGTCCAGCCATAGATATGATATGATGGACCGTATACAATAAAAATAGAGAATGCTGACTTGGAAATTTTTTTCTTGTGAAAAAAAATTATCTCGGGGTTTGTCATAGATCGTCAGTTTGTTATCGAGCGATTGATTTGAATCTCGGGGTTTGTCACCGAGCGATTGATCTCAATCCCGAGATTCGTTATCGATTAAGTGATTTCAAACCGATATCTTTCTTTAGAGATCATTCTGATAGTACTCTCTACTATAGATCGTCAGTTCGTTATCAAGCGAATGATTTGAATCTCGGTGTTTGTCACCGAGCGATTGATCTCAATCCCGAGATCCGTTATCGATTAAGCGATATCAAACCGATATCTTTCTTAACAGATCATTCTAATTGTACTATCTACTATAGATCGTCAGTTCGTTATCGAGCGATTGATTTGAATCTCGGGGTTCGTTAACGAGCGATTGATCTCATTCCCCAGATCCGTTATCGATTAAGTGATTTCAAACCGATATATTTCTTTTTAGATCATTCTGATAGTACTCTCTACTACAGATCGTCAGTTCGTTATCGAGCGATTGATTTGAATCTCGGGGTTCGTGAACGAGCGATTGATCTCAATCCCGATATCCGTTATCGATTAAAGGATTTCAAACCGATATCTTTCCTAACAGATCATTCTGATATACTATCTACTATAGATCGTCAGTTCGTTATCAATCGATTGATTTGAATCTCAGGGTTTGTGACCGAGCGATTGATCTCAATCCCGAGATCTGTTATCGATTAAGTGATTTCAACCCGATATCTTTCTTTATAGAACATTCTGATAGTACTCTCTACTATGCATCGTGTTGGTCCCTTGGAAAGGCTAACACAAGTTTAGAGGGGGGGGTGAATAAACTTGTCCCTAAAACTGGATTTAAAACAAATTAAAGTTCAGTTAAAACTTGTGTGGAGTTAAGCTGACTAAGCTGAGTTCAAGTCAAACTGACTTAAGCTTAAAACTGAGTCAACCGGCAGTGGATATAATTCTAGCCTTTTTCTTGATCTTGTTATTCTATGTGAAAGCTGAGTGTGTTAAATCGAATTACAAGAATGTCAGTTAGTGAACTATGAGATGTATAACAATCAATTATTAAAATCTTTGTAGATAAATCTTTGAGTAAGTAAATAAGTGCGTAAAGTAAATAAGGCAAATATTATAGAGGTTCCAGACAGATCATTCTAATAGTACTATATACTATAGATCGTCAGTTCGTTATTGAGCGATTGATTTGAATCTCGGGGTTTGTCACCGAGCGATTGATCTCAATCCCGAGATCCGTTATCGATTAAGCGATATCAAACTGATATCTTTCCTAACAGATAATAGTACTATCTACTATTGATCTTCAGTTCGTTATCGAACGATTGATTTGAATCTCGGGGTTTGTCACCGAGCGATTGATCTCAATTCCGAGATCAGTTATCGATTAAGCGATATCAAACCGATATCTTTCCTAACAGATCATTCTAATAGTACTATCTACTATAGATCGTCTGTTCGTTATCGAGCGATTGATTTGAATCTCGGGGTTTGTCACCGAGCGATTGATCTCAATCCCGAGATCCGTTATCGATTAAGTGATTTCAAACCGATATCTTTCTTTATAGATCATTCTGATAGTACTCTCTACTATAGATCGTCAGTTCGTTATCGAGCGATTGATTTGAATCTCGGGGTTTGTCATCGAGCGATTGATCTCAATCCCGAGATCCGATATCGATTAAGCGATATCAAACCGATATCTTTCCTAACAGATCATTCTAATAGTACTATCTACTATAGATCGTTAGTTCGTTATTGAGAAATTGATTTGAATCTCGGGGTTTGTCACCGAGCGATTGATCTCAATCCCGAGATCCATTATCGATTAAGTGATTCCAAACCGAGATCTTTCTTTATAGATCATTCTGATAGTACTCTCTACTATAGATCGTCAGTTCGTTATCGAGCAATTGATTTGAATTTTGAGGTTCGTTAACGAGCGATTGATCTCAATCCTGAGATCCGATATCGATTAAGCGATTTCAAGCCTTTTTATATAATTTTAATAATTTATATAAAATGTAATTTATATAATTATATTGAGTAGTGATTTCAAACCCGGGCCTCGTTAATTAGTCGATTCATGATTTCAAACCCGGATTGATGATTTCAAACCCGAGAAAAGTATTAAAATATTTAATAATTTTAATACTTTAATGGGACGACAATGTCATCCCAAAAGAGCCCTGTCGTCCTATTAAACTTAAAAAACTAAACTAAATCGGGCAACCCCTTCTCCTTCTTCATTTCATCATCTCCTCCTTATTAATTCTGTGATTTTCACCTTCTCCGCCCCTCCTTCAACCACCCACCCTCCCATCCTCGGTCACCACCCTCCCTCCTCCGGTCACCCGCCCCTCCCCTCCTCCTTCAACCACCCGCAGCAACAAACCACCACTCTTCCTCTGGCAGCCGCAGCACCGCCACAGCTCCAGCCGCAGCAACACCACTCTCCGCCCCTACAGCTCCAGGTATTTACTATTTTATTTATTTTATTTTACTATTTTATTTACTATTTTACTATTTTATTAATTTAATTTTATTTATTTTATACCAAGTATTTCTAGTGTGTGTGTGTGTGTGTGTGTGTGTGTGTGTGATAATTTTGTAGTGTGTGTGTAGTGAATGGTGAATGGTGTGTAGTGAGTGTAGTGTAGTGAATGGTGTGTAGTGAGTACTGTAGTGATAATGTAGTAATTTTGTAGTTTTTGATGGATAAAGGGATAGCAGTGTGTGTGTGTTGAAATGAGGGATAGTAGTGTTTATGATGGATAAAGGGATAGTAGTGTAGTGATAATGTATTAATTTGACAAATAAATTTATGTTTGGTGTTGTTTGGTTTTGGGCTAGGTAAGTTTACATTGGGACATGAAAGTTGATAGTGTATGAGTATGGTGTAGGTAAGCATTTTTTCATGTATATGTTCATGTTGAGATTGATTGAGGCTTGATGGTGAGATTAATGCTTATGGTGAGATTTATTGGTGTAGAAGGACTTGGATATAAATTTGGTATTGTTCGATTGTAGTAAACTTTGGTATTGTTGATTTGGTATTGCAGTTTTGAGAAGTTGGGAAATTTGTTGTGGGTAGTAATGAAATTGTCCATATTGATGGTTTGATCGTGCATAAGGGTGTTGTTCCTACCCTACTGAAAATGTCTCTGTTTCAGAGACCATTGTTATTGGAAATATTGATCACACTTACACTCAGAGTGAAAGTGTTTTAAGTGTTAAAAGTCTTTGTTTCCTTGTTTGAAACATCTTAAAAGGGGGAAATAGTCTTTGTTTCCTTGTTGGGAAAATATCATGATGCCATAAATACATCCAAATTAATCATTTAGGCATTGGTAGCTCTGTTATTTCTTCTATGATTCCCACGTTTAAGGTCTAGTTCAATGTGTAGTTTGTGTCATAATATAGGTAATTGCCATGTAATTTTATTCCTTGTTTCCCACTCTATTTTTTATTTGGTGTCCAAGGGTCTATTTTGATATCTAGTATGTGGTATTGGGAAGCTTTAGCAATCTATCATGTCATCTTCGAAGGAGATTCGATGATGATTTTTCACAAGCTCTCTTCCAATGCCATATGTTTTGTTAGGATTGGGTAGTGTTATTGATGATTGTAGAAGCCTTAACTACTCGGGATTCTGAGCTTAACTACTCAGGAATCCACAACTTCCCGAGTAGTTAAGCTCTCTGCTCAACAAAGAAGTGAACACAAGTCTTTGGAAACATGCAGGTACTATATACCTAAACAAAATTTCCCCATCAAAACTAGCATTATTGTTGCGGAAAGGAAGAATGTAAAAGAGTTGATGATATGTTTAGCTTTCCCTTTTGATGAGAGACTGCAAGGAGGAGGTTCAGCAGCTGGCATCTTTGCATTTTTGCCCATTGGAATGGTAACAAACATGTTCCCTTCGCATATGCATAACATCTAGATTGTAATTGAGTTTTTTAGGAATCCAATAAGGAAATCTGTTTGAAAATTATATAATAGTAAGTTCATTCAAATATACTTGAATTTGAAAATTATATAATAGTAGTGCTTTACTTATACTACATCAACATATATGTGTTCTTTATATCAATTTTTTTTTATTATATTCAAATACTTGATCATATAAGTGAATGGCTTGCGCGGGATCGGCAGGTGGTTCTCAACCACCGCATGAGTATCCATTAGGCTACCGGGCCAATGCGAGGACGGTATTAATAAACTTTCATTTTTTTTGTCTAGTATGATTATTATATTTCGTTGAATTAACATTGACACCGATACTACAGATCATATAGCAGATAATGAGGAATGGATACCACCACCTCCATCCCCGAAAAAGAATCAGGGTGAACGTGGACCTTCAAAAGGTTTCTGCGTCCAAGCCCTCAAGAGAAAGTTAGGTGGCTTGATTCCTCTTATATGGGTACCTAGATTTCCCAAAGTTCAGAAGGTATTGGGAAAATACGCGAAGGATTTTGAGTCCGAGACATGGAAAGTCGTGAGGTCCCATGTTCCTTGTTGCGTCCCTACCTGGCGAAAGGTGGAAGACCGACTTAAACAATTAATTTGGAAAGAACTTCGGGTACTTAGCTAATCAAATTGTTAACACTTTCAAATTGTAAGTTTCATTATATTAATTTAGATACCAATCGTTTCATTTCTTGTGTTTTCAGGCATCGTTCCAACCCTTGAGCCTATTCACCACGATGCCGTGATGAAAAGCGCCGGTACTTTATTCAGAAAATGGAAGGCTAGACTAAGGGGGGAGGTAGATGAACACAACAACAAGGGGTTGCGAGGGCCTTTTCCCCGACCCAGGGATGTGGGTTCACCACAACATTGGGAAGCTTGTCTCCGCTACCTTAGTAGCGATGCTTTTAAGGTAAAGCTTTTATTCCATTACATGTGTTACGTAGATTCGATTATTATTACTTGTTACTGCTTATATATAATACAAAAGTACCATTTTTTGCAGAAAAGATCGGATCAGAATAAGAAGAATCGCGCCGGGAGTAAATATGTAGGCCGCCAAGGACGAACGCCTATGGCCATAGTTCGATGGGATAGGTTAAGAAGGGTAAGTATTAGAGAAAAATCCCTATCACATCATTTTTTTGAATTTTCATAACTAATACTTTTGTTTCTTCAAGGGTAATCTGAGTCTGAGTGAAGATCCTACAGGGCAAGATCCTATCCACGTATGGGCGAGCAAGCATAAGAATGCTGACGGCTCGTTTCTCAACAGTGATGCGGAGGCTGCTTACGTAAGTGATATACGTTGTATATATTTCAATTCAATACGTTCACATTTTCCTTTTCCTTATCTTAACTGCCAACGATATATGTTGTGTTTAGAGGAGGCTGGAGGAATAGCGTGCTATGATTGCACCAGGTCGACCGATGACTTTTGAAGAAGAGGAGGCAATCTTGGGCGCCTTAGGAACTAGGCGAGATTATTTGATTGGCCTTGGCCCTACGCAATCTTCCGTATCCAATTCATCACAATCGTCCCAGTCTTTAGCATCTTCTTACCACCAAGAATGCAATATGCAGATCGACCAACTTAGAAATTCTGAAGATGATTCTCAAGTTGATCTTGACGATGATGCGTAGACATTCTAGAGGAGATTATTCTTACTTTTGAAAACATTGCACAACTTAGTATTTTGCGTAACATTTTTGTTTATGCATTTTGTTTTGTTATGAATCCCTTTTATAAACAATGTTATTGATTTTGGAAAAACAGATTAGTTTGATGTAAATAGCATGGGAGGCCATGCGAAAACAAACAAAATATTTAAAAAAAATATTTAAAGGGATGACATGTCGTTTCTTTAAATGAATTTCTGGAAATTTTATCTTTTTAAAGGGACGACATGTCGTCCCTATAAATGCATTTCTGGAAATTTTCTCTGTTTAAAGGGACGATATATCGTCCCAACAAATATCTTATAAAAATTAATTTTTCCTAAATTATTTTTATACAATTATTTTTTTTCCCAAATATATATTAAGGGACAAGAGTTGTCGTCCCTTTAAATGTTTTATTAAAAAAATATTTTTTTTCGTATTGAATTTTATTATTAAAATGAAATGTAAATTCTTTGAACGATAATAAATTCCCCATAATATTAAAATGACATTGTCGTCCCAAAAAACATTTTCATAAAAAAAATAAAAATTCCCCATAATAAATTTTTTAGTAAAATAAAATGAAACATGTTTATAGGGACGACATTGTCGTCCTTTCAAAGAACTCCATGTCAGCACGCTGAAATTTCTTAGAAAAGTTCGTGCTACGTCAGCATACATTTAAAGGAACGATTTTGTCGTCCCTTTAAATGAGTCAGTTGTTTAAAGGGATAAAGCAGAAGAGACATCTTTATAGGAACGACGTGTCGTCCCTTTAAACATTTTATGGGATGACAATTGCTTTAAAGGGACGACATTTTTGTCGTCCCTTTAAACCAGTTTTCTTGTAGTGATCTTTGATGCCCGACAATACCTCTCTACTTCAGTATGGATATTTGAAATATAATTTATTAAATTACCAATAAAGGAGAGATTAAAAATCCTCTCGTGGAACAATATTTATTTTTCACCATAGTCTGATAATGAAAGTAAATAGTTTATGGTTTTTCACTTTAAGTTACAGTGACAAACTCATTTTCATTTATTTATTTATTTATTTATTTTGAACGACTCTATCTTGTTTTTTAATTCTAGTTTTCCAGGTATATAGGGGAATGCTACTATCATAGTAAATAGTTATTGTAACGCCCCAGACCCCGGGTCTGGCAGGGTTAATAAGTCATAAATGATTCGGTCAACAATTTAGTCCGTCGTCCTCGCTTCGTCTAAGAAGACTAATCCGAATTGACAAGACTTTTATGTTTCACACTTATATCACTACTACAATTACGCTTTTTTGGGACGACAAAATGTCGTCCCTAATAAACACTTGTCGTCCCGCTTTTCTTTTTAGGGACGACATGTAGTCCCCTAATGTATCGTCCACCTAAAGGTTCGTCTCGAAAAATAGGAGGCTTTTTTTTTTTGGGGACGACATGTCGCCTAAAGATCCATTCTTTGACGTGGCAAATTTTTATTCAACGCGCCGGCGTGTCGTTTATTTTTGGGGACGACATGTCGTCCCTAATATTAAATGCCGAAATTAATTTATATTATTTCACAAAAAACAAATTAAATAATTTAATTTTTATTAGGGACGACATTGTCGTCTCTAAAAAATTTACGATAAATTTAATCTAATTTCCGAAAATGGAATATTAAAAAAAATAATAATAATATTAGGGACGATAAATGTCGTCCCTAATGATCGGCAATAATTTTCTGGGGATTTAGGGACGACAAATGTCGTCCCTTTTTATTTTTTATTTTTTATTTATTTTTTAGCCGGAAAAACAAAACGCAGCATTAACATGAATCAAAAATCATCCAAATGAATCAAAACTACTAGCTAGGGGATGAATAAACATAATAATAATATGAAAATCGTAAATTCCATCGTAACGTACGGTTAACCAACAAAATATTTAAAACAAAGTTATAAGTTATGTTTGTGATCCATCGTGTGTACCATCGCCCTGATCCTCATCACCATCCTCATCACCATCCTCATCACCATCATCATCATCATCATCATCATCATCTATGCCAAACGTTGTCTTATTTGTTTTGTTGTAGTGGGCGAAAAAGAAGTCTAGCATAGTCTTTTGTTTCATTTTGGCTTTTTCCAACTTTGCCAACTTCTTCTTCAGTCCATCTACTTCAGCATCACGGTATGATGAAGTGGCACAGCTGGATGAGGATGGTATGGACGATCCTGATGCTCGTGAAATGGCCATCCGAGGCCCGCGTCCAATATAGTAGTCGCGCCTCTCTCCCAACGCACTACTAAAAATCATATCTTCTTCTTCTTGAGTCAGCTTTCTTCGGGGTCCTGGAGCGATGATGGAGCGATAATACTCCAACATTCTCTACATTTATACCACAAATAATAAAAGTATGTCAAAAGCTATATGTATATATATATATATATATATATATATAGAAAAAAATATCACTTATATGTATAGCTTGTGTATGTATGTATATATATATAGAAAAAAATATCGATCACTTACATGGTCATCTTCGGCTTGAGCATCAACCCATGTCCCATCCGCATGTCGACGCACTTCCGCCCATAGATCTATGGGATCACGCTCAATGACATTCTCGCCGATAACCGTATCATTCTTTCAAATAAGAATACATATTATTAGTTATTAAAATTAAAATATAAAAAATATAAAGATATAAATGTTATTAGTTATCAAAGTATTTTTTGTTTTCGTGTGTTTACGTTACTTACATCTTGTATGCCTTGATAACGGCGTTGGTCGATAGTCTTTCGCCCGTGTGTGCCTTTCTTGTTTCCACGAGCATTTTGGGTATTCAATTCTGATTTCTCCTGTTTAAAAGGAAGAACAAAAGTCATATACACAAGATAGATAATTTACATAGACCTATCGATTATTGATTTACCTGAAACTCAGGTGTATAGAAATAATCTAAATACTTGTCCCAATCCTCATCCAATAGGACATCTCGATGTCGTGGGCAATGCACTTCATTGTCCCCATGATCTTGTTCCCATTTTTTTATAAGTGCTTAACCTTCCTTTCCATCTTTTGTACAAAACGCTGGCGCTCTCAAGCACGGCGTCTTTGATGTTCGAGTTCAATATTATCAAAATATGCACGAAAAACAATATATATATATATATATATATATATATATATATATATATATATATATATATATATATATGGTATCAAAACCAAAAAAAAAAAAAATAAATAAATAAATAAATAAATATATATATATATATATATATATATATATATATATATATATATATATATATATATATATATATATATATATATATATATATATATATATATATATTACAACTTGGAAGTGTTAATTATAAAAATCGCACCCTCATCTCCTCGAAGAGTAAATTCTTCGATTGTTTATCAACATCCCGCCAAGTTGGAAAATAAGGTCTAATATGGCATCTTATTGCCTTTCCTAAAGCGGATGATAGTTTTCCGTGGTATTTTCCAACATCATTCCGCATTTTAGGAAATCGTGGATGCCATACTATTGGGAGTTTGTTTACCCCCTGTTTCTTTTTTTCTTTCTCAAGGGAAAGCCCCTTGGCAGTGCCGCGTTGCCCTCTCTTCTTACGGCTTTCCAAGGCCTCCAATTCAAGATCATCAACGATGAATTGGTCGAGATACTCATCTGCAATAAAATGTGAATATAATGAAAAAATGTACAACGGTAATTATAAAATTTGAATAGAATGAAAAAAGATTATTACATACCGTTCTCACAATCACCGGTATCCTATTCGGATTTTGATGTGGTGGGCCTGAAACACCGCGCGAGACCCAAAGACAAGCCATGTAAATAACTTTTGAATAAAACAATCGGGTTAGGCCTAGTGTTTACATATCCAAATATAACAAACAGTTTTTCGTTGTGAATAAAAAATACAATAGACAACATTCATTAAAAAAATGAATAGTTTGATAGGAATTGTCGTGCATATTCACTGGTTAGGAATTGTCGTGCATATTCTTTGAAGGCTGTCAACCCTTTTGCAAACTCAGGCTTTACTCTATCGATATATAGCCATGACTTGTCCATCTAACAAATTGCACCATGCACAAGGTTTATCAACGCACTATGAAACACAGGGTCAAAAGGTCAACGCTCATAATAACTAATCGATGGTCTTTGATCACAAAGACCACCCAGTACCATTTTTCCATTTGGGTAGGAACAACACCCTTTGAGGACCTTTTGTATGTTATGCTTATCAATAAGCACATACTTGTAAACCATTTCAATCCCAAATCAAATAACTAGCCTAAACTCCGATTTCTACACTAAAATCATCAACACATTAACCTTAATTTTCAACACAGGTTGTAAACCATTTCATTAAGGCACAAGAAAAAGTTAGTATCTCATTTTTAGGCACAAGGTCATGTCTAGTTTCATACGTGTTAAGTGTTAATAGACAATTTAAATACAAGCTATCAACTATAAGGCAAAGTATTGCATAGATTCTACATGTGCAAGGAAAGCGAGATTTTCTGTAGATCTCGTAACTACGGGGTTTGCAATAGATCCCCTAACTATTGAGATTTGCAGTAGCACCTCTAACTACACTGACCTCAAGCAATTTCTTTGTTTGCTAAGCCGAGTAACTACAACACCTTCTTCGGAAACTGTAAAAAAGTGCAGCAAATTAAGTGGACCTGCCAAAAAAATAAGTTAGGTAAGTATAGCCGCACACCGAGTACCATAAGAGCACTACATTTATGGTTATTTCACGTTTTAAGTGGATTTTTCAAACTCGTGGGAGGTGTTTGTTAAAGAACAAGTCAATATAGCAATATCAATATCAATATCAATATCAACATGGAACATTTTCAAACAGAATTGCTTACTACTTTCTTCAATCTAATAATTAAAACATAAAATTAGACAATTAAATGATGATTCAAGAAATTGTGGAAATATTATTAACCCAGTATTCAAGAAATTGTGGAATGTAACCTTGTTCTTACAACAAATAAGGATCACACAAACCATACAGCAATGCCACAAGACTACACACTGCTCATTTAATGTTACATCCTATTCAGATCAAAAATTCAATGTTTCTTCACAAAAATACAAGTACAAGCATCCGATATATTATAACAGAAGCATATAGATTGGATATAAGATTAGTAACAATACTATCTAGTACTCATGAAATTCCATTAACATAAACAAGTCATATTTCAATGACTTAATTATCAACAGCTTTCACCACCCTCACCCTGCAAATTAAACAATTATTAATTTTTTAAAGCTCCCAAAAATTGTTCTATCAAAGTGTTGCACCAAGACATTTAAACAAAAAACAGCCTTCCTATTGCAGTAGAACACTCAACCCCTCTTCATTTTCATATTTCACGAGCAATTCACAAAATTAACTACTTACTCACCCACACTTCAACAATGTATTTCACACTCCATTTTACTAAGTCAGTCACACTGTAAAGTCAAGGCAAAAGTCGAAATTACACATTCAACACACTGTGATGCCCAGTAGTAGCTAGATTTGTTTCATTCAACTTGAAATGAAACATGACAACTTTAAATGGATGCCATTTCAATCGTTACTCATGTAATTCCATTAACATAAACAAGTCATATTTCATGTAATTAATGTGACAAAAAAAAAGCCTTACCAGAGCTATGGCGGCTGGCCGGAGCAGTGGCGGAGGACCTGTTGGTGCGGCTAGCTGCCGGAGGAGTTGTTGGTGCGGCTGCTGCTTGCCGGAGGAAGGAGGGGGCGGGTGGTTGAAGGAGTGGTGACCGGAGGAAGAGTGGGGGTAGGGGTGGTGACCGGAGGAGGGGAGGGGCGGGATTGAGATCGGGGGGGCGGGGATTTTTTCTGAAAGTCGAATTTTGAAGGAGAAAGAAAAGAAAGAAGAAGAAGGGGGCTGCCCTTTTTATTTTAGGTATTAACTTATTAGGGACGACATATTGTTTTTTGGGACGACAAGTCGTCCCAATAAAGTTTTATATTTTTTTTTTTTTAAAAACATATTATTAATATTATTTATTCAATATTATATATATATTTAGAGTATCAAATATTTATAGTATCAATATAATTATATAAATTACATATCGGTTTGAAATCACTTAATCGATTTCGGTTTGAGATCAATCGCTCGATAACGAACCCCGATAATCAAATCAATCGCTCGTTAACGAACCCCGAGATTCAAATCAATCGCTCGATAACGAACTGACGATCTATAGTAGATAGTACTATCAAGGCACGTCTGTAAGAAAAGATATCGGTTTGAAATCACTTAATCGCTTTCGAATCTCGGGATTGAGATCAATCGCTCGTTAACGAACCCCGAGATTCAAATCAATCGCTCAATAACGAACTGACGATCTATATAGTAGATAGTACTATCAAGGCACGTCTGTAAGTAAAGATATCGGATTGAAATCACTTAATCGCTTTCGAATCTCGAGATTGATTGATCATTATTGAATTCAAGCCCGAGACTCGTTACTTAGGAAATTATTGATTTCAAACTCAAGATTGATTGATCATTATTGAATTAAAACCCGATGCTCGTTACTTAGGCAATTGTTGATTTCAAACTCGAGATTGATTGATCAATATTTAATTCAAGTCTGATGCTCGTTACTTAGTCAAATGTTGATTTCAAACTCGAGATTGATTAATCAATATTGATTTCAAAACCCTTAGGCTCGATACTTATAAGTCAAATGTTGATTTCAAACTCGAGATTGATTAATCAATATTGATTTTCAAACCCTTATACTCGATAATAATAAGTCAAATGTTGATTTCAAACTCAATATTGATTAATATGTAGTAAATTCAAACTCAATGCTCGTTACTTATAAGTCAAATGTTGATTTCAAACTCGATATTGATTAATAAGTTGTAAATTCAAACTCCAATGCTCGTTACTTATAAGTCCATTGTTCATTTCAACCTCGAGATTGATTAACGAGTACTGGTCTTCAATCCCGAGGATCGTTACTTATATGTCAAATGTTGATTTCAAACTCGAGATTGATTAATGATTACTGATTTTCAAAACCTTTAGGCTCGTTACTTATAAGTCAAACTCGAGACTCGTTACTTATAAGTCAAATGTTGATTTCAAACTCGAGATTCATTAACGAGTAGTGATTTTCAAACCCGATGCTCGTTACTTTTAAGTCAAATGTTGAATTCAACATCGAAATTGATTAATAAGTAATAAATTAAAACTCATTCTCGTTACTTATAAGTCAAATGTTGATTTCAAATTCGATATTGATTAATGAGTAGTGAATTTAAAATATTAAATATAATTTTTAGATACAAAAATATAATTATTAAATATTAAATAAATTTTTTAGGTTAAAAATTTGAATTTTAAATATTAAATATAATTTTTTTTTTAAAAATACTTTTTAATAAAAATTTCATTTTTAGGACTGACATATGTCGTCCCTATTAAATAAATAAAAATTCGAATTATTTCATTAAATTTTGGGTGGGAAAAAATTAAAAGCAGGGACGACTTTGTCGTCCCTAAAGAGTTTCCCGGTAAAATTTGCCACTCTGGAATCCACGTGGAAGGCGGAAATTTAATAATTATTAGGGGCGACATTGTCGTCCCAAAAGATAAGGAATCGTCCCGAAAGATTTATGTTTCTCATATTTAATTAATCGAACGTTGACCGATCTTTAGGGACGGCATGTCGTCCCTAATAATCTACATTTTGGGACGACAAATGTCGTCCCTAAAGGTTCGGTCTCTAAAAACCTAATTTGTTGTAGTGTATGAGGGTGAACATGACATTACTTTACAAATATGAGACTTTACAGTTATAATAAGTGGCACAACATATCTTTACTATCATTGATAATGGTGTGACATATAGAATCGGGAAATATAAATCCACATCTTGATCATGATGTAAAAAACATTGATTTTGATGTAGACCATCATAATTAATGATGCAATAATAGGTTGTATCACTCTTTGTACATGAACGGTTGTGGCACAACAAAATAGCATTACCCTTCAACAAAATAGTCATAACAAAATAATACACTTTTACATAATTAATAATTAACCATATAAATCAATATGTCGTACACTATTATTATCAATGATTGATCTTACATACATATGGTGGTGAACATTTGTTGTGATCGTTTAGTGTGAAAGTAGCACAACCCTCAATAATCAATGGGTCTTATACCATGCAAAAATGCTAGCTAATTACACAACAAAATTATCACAACAAATATCACAATATGATTTTACATCATTTATTATGATATGACTAATATCAATCAATTGGTCATACACAATGTTCAATTATGTAAAAGTATATTATGGGACTAATTCATTGTGTATCTGATGCAAAAATATAATGTGGTGACTTGTTAGAATCATTTTGTTTCTAAAAAAGCAATACTCTTTTAATAATATAAGATGAAAACAACATGTTAACCGAATATTAACCGAATGAGGTGACCATATATTTCTCTTTTCTATCCCCTTATTCTTTAATAGAGTTTTATTATACATTATACTTTTTACCCAAAAAAGTTCTATATAAGAAACCAAATATGTCCCTCCAATTTGCAATAAAACCCTAAATCAAAACCCTTCCCAAAATGGCAAACTACCTAGCATTAATCCTCCTTATCACAATAACCCTTATTTCTCCAACACTTTCTCTCATATACCCTACTGATTTCACAAAATTTCTTCAATTAACTTTGGATCATTCTGATAAAGCCAAGAAAAATGCATATGCATTAGGTCCAAAAGCATTAAATCCCCATCAAAAAGCTGCATGGGCTGATTGTGTAGAACTCTATGAATCAACCCATAATGCTCTTAACAAAACCCTATTTATACAAATCGACTAAAGAGGACAAACAAACATGGCTTAGTGCAGCTTTAAGCTTTCTTGAAGCATGTAAAGATGGGTTCTTGGAAAAGGGAGATGAGGATTGCACACATATATTACATCCCATGTTTAATAACACTTTGTATGGCTCAATTTGTGACTTGTTAGCTTTGAATAAAGACTACAAGAAAGACAAGGCCAGTCACAATAAAGGCGTCCGTTGTGGGTGTCACGGCATGACCGGAAACTACTGCAGGCGGCTGCTCCGGCTGCAAGCGTTGTGGTGGCTCAAGGCGGTTCGGGAATTACAAAAGCGGTTTCAGCTGCGATTACCGCGCGTCAAAGCGAAGTGGGACCGGAAGGTTTGTGATTCTTATAAAGGCAGGGACTTATAATGAGTATATTACAATTGAAACACCAAATATTATGCTGGTTGGTGCTGGTTTGGGGTTGACCATAATCAGTGGAAGCAAAAGTGTTGGAGGTGGCACTACTACCTTCCGATCCGCAACAGTCGGTTAGTTTTACGAAAATCGATAGAAATTTTATTTAATTTTCGAACGGCAAAGAAACATTTTATTGAAAAACAGAAAAGCGCTGATCTGAATAAAAGCGTTGTATTATCATGTATATATAATCCTGTTTTATTTATTTTTAGGTGTCACGCCGAAGGGGGTTGGATTCTTTGCTCGTGGCCTCACGATTAGAAACACCGCGGGAGCTGCAAACCATCAAGCCGTTGCTTTACGTACGGCTGCAGATCATACGATTGTGTATCAATGCAGCATCGAAGGATATCAAGACACGTTATACGCTTTCGCTAATAGACAGTTTTACAGAGAAAACAATATCTATGGTACTGTCGATTTTATCTTTGGAAACGCCGCTGCTGTCTTTCAAAACTGCAATATTTTTGCTAAAAACACGCCTACGCATACTAACACTCTTACGGCTCAATCACGAACTGATCCGAATCAGAACACGGGGTTTCTTTTCAAAATTGCTTTGTCGGTGCGGATAGAGACCTTATACCGGTGCAGAAATGCGGTTAGGACCTATCTTGGAAGGCCATGGAAAGCTTATTCTAGGTTGTTTTCATGGGTTCATATCTTGATAGCTTGATCAACCCATTGGGTTGGTACTTCTGGATAGGAAATGAGTTTCTTAATACATTGTATTATGGAGAGTTTGCGAATCACGGGACCCGGTTCTTCGACCCATGAACCGGGTTAAATGGAAGGGCTACCATGCAATTACAGATCCAAGTGTGGCATGGAAGTTCACAGTTACCAGCTTGATTGGTGCTGATTGGTTGCCTGGCAACAATGTTCCATATAAGGCTGGCTTTTGATTTGGCACAAACGGATTATGATTAGTTTCTATTATTGTGTCACACAATAAAGTATTATATATATATATATATATATATATATATATATGAAAGCAAAATGTATACATTTGTTACAATTTCGATTGAGTATACAAGTGCGCTAGCGTCATAACAAACCAAGCGTCACAATATACTTTTAAATCATTGTTAGTAAGATCTATTGATTGATATAAATGTAATCAATGATATAAAATATGTTGTGTCACCTTCTTGTTGTGATTATTCCGTCGTAACACTAGCATTTCTGTTTCAATTAACTGGAAAGTACATGAAGTGAATGTTTATTGGTGTTTGCTGGACTCAGTTTATCAAAAGTTATACATCATATATTCTTGTTTGTTTGTTTTTATTTTTAATTTTTTACACCACAAAGAACTTTGAGTATAAAAATTTGATCGCGTGTAAGTCTCTTATACTAACAAAAGCACTAGGTCCATTGTGTATAACGAGCGAGTAAGGGTCGATTTCACGAAAACAATGCAAATTCCGTAGATAAGCGTACAAAACCATAACTAAGAACACACAAAGGTGGTCTTTGACCAACATAAAGACAAAAACAAATAACAACGGTTAACCACTTTCCATCCCCTTACCGATCTCCGGCTTGGTGTAATTAGTCTATCATGTTTACTCACCTGTAATTCCCTAGAATATCGATCCATAAGTTTTATCTTTGTCATTAGCTACGGGTGCGTGTGTCTAAACTCATCTACTTCCATTTTAAAGACATCAAACTTCAATATGCGATTAACCTACCTTAGGTGTATTAACATCACATGAATTAAGATTTAGAGAGTGTCGGATCAAGACCGAGAACCTCATCGACCATCCATCGACAATGACTTGAGGTCAGGGCCCATCCACAGGCGAGGCCAACAAGGCCACGACCTAGAGCCCCGTCAATTTTATAATTTAAGGGCCCATATTTTCATGTTCTAGTATTGAATTTTAAGTCTAATTTTTTTACTTAGTCTAAAATATCGCTAAAGCCACAAATTCATACTAGAATTTAGTTAAAAAAACTCTAATCAAATTTATAACATTTTATATCGCCGTTCATCAACGTAATATACCCGAAAATAAATATATCATATTTTTTCAGACGGTTAAAGGACTTAAATTTATTTCGGCTTAGGGCCTTCTATATCGCAGGGACGGCCCTGCTTGCGGTACCGAAAGAACGATCCAGACTATGTCCTAACTAACACTTCAATAACACTCCATCATGCTAGTTTATGAATACAATTACTAGAGTGGCTAGATCTAAATAAATGTTGATTAAATCAGTCGATCGGACGTAGGCGACGCCGAATCTCGAAATTAGGGTTCATCAGGTTGCCTTGCGCGTCGGTATAGACCGCCGCTTGGCGTCGAAACACGGTGGTCCTTATTTCTATGTTACATATTATGATTCTTGTAAATTACGGTGAATTCTTTGGTTCGTTAAGCATGCAGATTAATTACAACTCGTTAAAACATGTTAATATACCATAGTTGATCACACTGAAAAAGATACTATAAGTCATTACCTTATGTACCCCGAATCATGCTCAATGGATTAGTGATAAGTGGAATATTGTACGAAATACTTGTCGATTGCCAAATACCGGTTCCTTGGTTATGGATTCTGCATCTTTATATTTTATTCCAATATTTGGTACTGTTTCATCTCGTTTTATGTGATTTTCAGGAATACCATAATATGATCTAAATAGAGATGGATCCGGATTAGAGGAAGAGACATTGGGCCAAAGTCATAAGAAGTCAATACGAGAAGTCTCTTTGGACCAAAAAAGAAAAAGTTCGGAGGCTACGGAAAGCCACAGCAGCGACGGCAACGTGGAAGACACGACAAGAAGAGAGCCATAGTTTGTATTAAGTCAGTTAGGGTTAGCTTATCTAAGTCTGCTGCAGCTCTATATATAGCTGTACGATTTCATTATGAATAACAACTCTTGATATATATATACTTTTTACTCCAAATTACTAGATCTATGAAATAAAGCATTCTTTGTGTTTAATTTGTGTTCGTTGCTTGGTTATCTCTTCCAATCCATCAACTATCTTGAGTTGATCAAGCTAGTCGCCATAGATAAAGGTATGAAGCTTTGAACGTTTCTTCGTATTTTGATCATGGTAGATTTAGTTAGATTAACGTGTTGTAATTTATATGCATGTCTAAACGAATCGTAACTAATTAGATTAATAACAATGAAACGATGTAGATTTCAGAATTAGGAACCATCGCCGCGGGTCTTGCGGCCAGTCTATATCGCGACCTTTACAACCCTAGGTCACCCTAATCCTAAGATTCGGCTTCAGCTACGTTGATCGACATATTTAATTAATAGTAGGTTAGATCTAGCCAATCTACTTTTTATATTCATAAATTAACATGAAGGACTTGCAAGGTGAAGTGTTAGTTTGGACATAGTCTAATCAATCCCTAGGAACGTGCTAGTCACTCCACGATAGTTGCTTAGGGACGTTCTCAGTTTGAGCCGGCTCTTTCTAATACTTATTGCGTTTGAGTTAATACAACCAATGAAGGAGTTTAGCTGCACATATACGTCTACTGTCCTTTCAATGGAAGTAGATAAGATTAGGAAAGAGCACCCGTAGCTAAACTGAATTAGAAAACGTTCTGGTTGATCTAGAAAATTACAAGGAAATGTAGATATAAAGATTAATGACACCATGTTAGAAGATCGGAGAGGAGAGATATACCAATTACCTTTTCTATATTTATGTTGGTCAAGGGACCATTGTTTGTTTTCTTGTTTAGATTTAGTGGATTTATCTAAGTTGCATTGTCTCTGTGGGATCGTCCTTGACTCGCATATACTTTACTACGATTGACCTAGTACTCTTGCTAGTATTTCGTGCGTATTAGTGGCTTACACGCGGATCAAGTTTTTTGGCGCCGTTGCCGGGGACAAGGGCCAATGTAGATAATATGTTCTTTAAATCTGAATAAGAATTATTCGTTTGTTATTTAGTTCAAAGTCTGTCATGTATCATCCTGCATCGTGTTATGTTCAGAAAAAGGGAAACAATTTCGGAAGCTGCGACGTGCCTTGCCACAGCCTCAAAAATCTGTAACTCTGGTTCTGATCACTTTTTTGTTTTTCTGTGTTCATCCCAGTATGTTACTAGGTAGTAGGTCCACAACAGTTGGGTCTAAGCCCAGCTGAGGCGGAAATACAAACCGTCTTCTTGTTTTGTCTATTTTGCAGGGATACAGAATGCTTTCGGCAATCACTAGAAAGATCAAAGTAATTCCAAAACCAGCTAGCACGATGCCATGAAGACTCATAAATGCCATGCCCATTTCAATGTGCCCAGGTTCATAGGTATACGAGCAATACCAAGAGGACAAGAGGAGAGTGGAACAAGATAAGGAAGCAACTAGAGATAAGGAGGAACTGGAAGCCAACCTCAAAGAGTACAAGACCTATAGATCATGTGAGTTTCTTATTGAGTTAATTGATGTACCATCTATTGACTCCGATCCTGAAGAGGATCCGGATACCATGTTCTCTGACTCAGAGGATTACCCTGACTCAGACATGATAGAGAAACTAGGAGACCTTGGTACATTTAGGCTCTCAGTCTTGATTGATGGAGTATCTTTAGGACTAGGAATGTGCGATTAAGGGTCTAGTTGCAACATTATCCCTCTTTCTCTGTGTAAGCATGCTAAATTTAAGGCCGAGTTGGCTGAGATGCGCATTATGCAATTTGCTGATCGTGAGATTGATATGCTCAGCGGCACGCTAAGCTATGTAAGCTCGGAGTAGGAAGTTTGGAGTTCTGGATGACTTTGTAGTTATGGACATCCTCGATGATCGAGTGCAAGCGTTCTGCTAGGACGTCCTTTCTTATGAACCCGGCCGAGCAATCTTGGACTACGACAACCACGACATCACGCTGAGGGTCAATAATGATGCAAAAACCTATATGATCCTAGAGCCACTCCCAAGCCCGACCACGTCTGATGTCGCGTCATTTCGAATTCTAGAGAAGTTAAAGTCGTCGAGGTAGAGGATATACAAGATAATCTGAGGCAAGTGGTAGTAGAAACCAGATAGCGAGGAGTTTTTGTGATTCTACTCTAAGTAAAAGGCGAGAATGATCATAACAATGCTCTAGAGAGGCAGTCGGCCTTGACGAATCCGCCCAGCGTAGTGACGGCTTGAGATCAAAAGCGGAAGAAGTGAATTCTTTAGGAAAAAAGGTCAAATCTCGGAATAGACATGGGAAGGCTAGGAATGCAAGGCCGAAGGCTCAGGGTTTTACTGAAAAGGTTCGAGAAGTTGCGTTTCTAGATAGAAAGGAGGAATGCATCTCCATGGGAATAAAAAGCCTAGGGAGAGCATTCGTAGAAAAAGAGCGAATACGCACCTCGGTTAAGGCCTCTCGAGTGCAATGCTGGCGGGTGAAAACCCAAAATTCAGACTAAATGAGAGTCGAAGGAAAGTCAAGCTGGCGACTCTAAATTCAGAACTACTTTCTTACCCTTAGGATATTTTGAGTCAAATAAAAGTAGCGGGATTGGACAACAAGATTTTTTCATCCTACCTTATCCGAGGATGTGGGAAGGTTTTTACTTGTTGAGCGGTCCGGTGAAGTAGGATAGTCAGTCGAAGAAGAAAAGGCGAAAGTCAAGGACTTAGGCTATGAGAGTCGGTGTTGATTGATAAGAAGCAAGCATTGAGCGAGAAGGAAGTTGTTTTAAGGTTTTAAGGAATCGGAAAGAAAAATCTCGAGAAGCGGTGAAAGTACTTCCCATGCTTGTGCGAGTACTTAAGCCCGAATCCCGAGGTTTAAGCCCAGATTACAGGAAGTCGGGAAGGTGCGTGGACAACACGTGTTGACTCGAGAAATTTGATAGAGGCGGGGAACCGTCCCATCCACCCTCTCCACCATTCCACCTTTTCCTCTTCCCCAATACTCCCACATTACTCTACCTCTCATCAATCTCATCAATCTCTCCACTGAATCCACTCACCCACCATTAATCCTTCCCACTCTTCCATACAACCTTTTCAAATTCAAACCATTTCAAATTTCAAATTCATCCCACTTTCTCTATATAAACCACCACTTAACCTCACCATTTTCTTCATCACCAAAATTATTTCCTCTCTTCTCCTTCTTCTCCACAAATTTCAGCCAACACTACCACCATAACACCACCATAATTTAGCCACTACGTCACCAAATACACCATTTCTATAAACCAAACCCTACCTCTTCCAAAATTTCCATGGTCTAATTTTTGATTTCTGTAAATTGACACCATTTCCATTAATTAGCGGTTACAGAAAACTCCCAGAAATTCACAACCCTGAAAATCAATTCTCAGGAAGCGGTGAGAACACCTCTCGCAGCAGTGCCAAGCATTTTCAGACGAGAGGCAGAGTCGATTCGAGAGAAGTTTCATGGCTGGTGGAGGCAACCCGATTCGAGATGCGAGAGAGCACACACAGAGGCTACATGGCGATGCCATACCCACTATAAATAGTGTTGACGGTTTATACATTTGCCATCTATGAGTCATTCGGGAATCATTGGAACAATCGGTCGGTTGCAAGGAAAGAGGCGTGACCTCAATGATTGTGGTGATGTGACACCACTAGTTCTTGATTTCATGGCATAGCGGACATGGCTCTCATTACGCCGTTTTAATGCCCACTTATAAATCGTGAGTTTTATGCCTATGTGGCGGCCAACCCGATTCTAATGTCGTTATGATTCGAAGGGTCCACATTGATTTCTCGTCGAGACTATCAATGCCCGGCTATGGCATAGAAAATGCCCCACTTCATGATGAGAAGTTCACCGTTGCCACTAGAGCATGATTTGGGCGTTTGATGCTTATTGCGAATATTATGATGTGTAGTGGGATTTGAGCCAACAAGTACCCGACTACCTTCTACTCAAATGAGTTGACATGGGACACTCATAATACGCATAGATTTGTATTACCTATCTTACGCCTTATACTCACGTAGATACCGTGACTTGTCCATAAGCCGAGCTCATATACTATCTCGATGTTGAGAATGGCGTGAGCATCGGTGCGTTGATACATAGCCAGGTCGCCAGGTTGCCGGGATAAGAAGAGATTTTTTCACTGATATGGCAACTTTGATAGATGCATTGGCCATAGTAGTAGAGTGCCCGATCTTGAATCTTGATGAGAGAGTCGAGCCACTTTGCCGATCCTTGAAAGTCGGAAGTCAAAGGACATGAAAGCGGAAAAGCGGGCTATGATACGGCTGAAATGCGTGCTTGAACCGAGCACGAGTTTGGTGAAGTGACTAGGAAGTTGGCGAGAGATCGAGGCAAGCTAATTCATATGATGACACATTTCCACATTCCTCCCTATGCCCCACCACCATGAGCCCCTAGGCATAACCGATCTTCTTGAGGGCGGCCCTTCTTCCTGCTACACCACCTCACGGTGATGAAGACTACGAGGACATAGACCACGATTAGTCCATTAGTTCTAGTCATTTTAGTTTTTATTGTCCATTGTTTTTTTATTTTTCTTTTATACGACTTTGCAATAAATGGCTTTTCTTTTTAAAAATTAAAGTATTTTATGGCTTAAATTGTTTGCATTTTATAATTTTATTTGGTTACTTCCATTCTATATTTTATTATTGTGTCACCTCTACTTTGCACGAGTTTTGTATGTCGAATTCTATAGCGGATATTTGCGGACTTTTCATGACATTGAGCCCAAGAAGTGTTAAATCTGATTCATTTACTTTTGCACACTTAAACCAAGCTAAGTTCCTTCTTAATCTTTTCATTATTGGGGACAATGCTTGATTAAGTGGTGGGTAGGAGCGTCACTTAGTAATTGACTATGAATTTCGTCAATACTTTTATTTATCACCGATTCTTTTAGATGCATTTTTCACCACCTAGTCTTTCCGGGTAATCTCCAACACGAATGTGAGGATATGATATCTTTGACCGTTTGAAGTTAGTTTACTATGTCCGTGTTGCATAAACGAAATAAAATTTTTGTTACTTTTGAAGTAGAAGCGTATTAACCGCATTCACTTTTTATGGACCACCTTTTAAGCACGTATAACCCACGATCTTCAGCATGGAGATGGATGATTATTATTTTGACTTATGGTTGACCCTAGTTTTTCGAGTTTTTTTTCCACCTATGGTCATTTAGGTCAAGTTGTGGATCTTATAAGGGCTAAGGAAAAATGGATTCGGTAGTTTATCAAAGTGTAGACCGTGAGGATAGATAAATTTTTGAGAGTTTACCTGCCGATAAAAAGAGAAAAAGAAAGGAAAATGATTATCATGATTATATGCTATTTCTTTCTCCTTGGCAAGAGGAAGCAAACTCGGGCGTAAGGCATTGCGACGACCCTCACACAAAATAGACCGATAAGCGCGAACCTCATAGTAGTACTCGGTTCTCGATCCACCTTACCCAGTTGACTTGACCTATGCAAAAAAAAAATCTAAAGAAAGAAAATGGTATAAAGGATCGAACATTCTCGAGAATATAAGCTATATTATGAGTTGGAATGATATAAATCTGCTTTGGCATTCTTGTAGTGCGAAGGTTATTGCACACACACACACCGGTTCATGAATTGGAAATTGTTCAATGCACTGATTATGAATATGAGTTGGCATGGTTCTTATCTCGGCTTATGACACATGGTTGTTTTTAATTAATCTATATTGGTCCAATTTCATTTTCTTTCGCCTTTTTGTTGGGACGACCAAAAGCTAAGTAGAGTAGTTGTTCACCTTTGAAAAAGATACTATAAATCATACCACTTATTTGCCTGAATCATGCTCAATGGATTAGTGATAAATGGACTATTATGCGAAATACTTGTCGATTGCCTAATCTGATTCTCGATTATGAATTACATCTTTATATTTTATTCGGATATTTGGTATTGTTTCGTTTAGTTTTATGTGATTTTCGGGAATACCATAATATGGGCTAAATAGAGATGGATCACGGATTAGAGGAAGATACATTGGGCGAAGTCGTCGGAAGAAGTCAATCTGAAGTCTCTTTGGACGAGAAAAGAGAAAAAGGTCGGAGGCTGCGAAGCCCTAGCGTAACATTTACAACTTGGAAAACACGAAAGAAGAGCCGTAGTTGGTATTAAGTTGGTTAGGGTTAGCTTATCTAAGTCAATTTGCAACTCTCTATATAAAGTATCTGATTTCATTATGAATAACAACTCTTGATATATACATACTTTTTACTCCAAATTACTACATCTATGAAATAAAGCATTCTTTGTGTTTAATTTGAGTTTGTTGCTTGGTTATCACCTTCAATCCATCAACTAGCTTGAGTTGATCAAGCTAGTTGCCATTGATAAGGAATGAAGCTTTGAACATTCCTTCGTATTTTGATCGTGGTAGATTTAGTTAGATTAATGTGTTGTAATTGATCTGCATGTCTAGACGAATCGTAATTAACTAGATTAATCAGAACGGAACGATGTAGATTTCAAAATTAGGAACCATCGCCGCCGGTCTTACGACGGTCTATATCTAGCGCGACAACCTAGGTCCCCTAATCCTAAGATTTGGCTTGACTCGTTGATCGACATATTTAATTAATAGTAGGTTAGATCTAGCCAATCAGCTTTTTGTATTCATAAATTAACATGAAGGACTTGCAAGGTGAAGTGTTAGTTTGGACATAGTCTGATCAATCCCTAGGAACGTGATAATCAATCCACGATAGCTGCTTAGAGAGGTTCTCGGTTTGAGCCGGCACTTTCTAATGCTTATTACGTGAGTTAATACAACAAATAAAGGAGGTTAGCTGCACATAGACGTCTACTGTCCTTTCAATGGAAGTAGATTAGATTAGGAAAGAGCACCCATAGCTAAACTGAGTTAAAAAACATTCTGGTTGATCTGGGTAATTACGAGGAAAAGTAGACATAAAGATTAATGACACCAAGTTAGAAGATCAAAGAGGAGAGATATAAAAATTACCTTTTTTTGTATTTATGTTGGTCAATGGACCATTGTTTGTTTTATTGTTTAAATTTAGTGGGATTTATCTAAGTTGCATTGTCTACTGTGGGATCGACTTTGACTTGCATCTACTATACTACGATTGACCTAGTACTCTTGCTAGTATTTAGGTGTGAATTAGTGGCTTACACAGGAGCAATAGTAAAGACATGAAAGAATAAAGCTTCATACCTTACACAATAGAGGACTAGTTTGATCAACTCAATCTAGTTGATGGCTTAGGGGAGAAAGGAACTAACAAGAACTTCGAAAGAACTTTTATTTCATCAAACTTTCAATGATTACATAGATCAATGTTTGCATACATAATACAAAGCTGCTGCAGCCTTATATAAGCTGTAGTAACAGACTTAAGCCTAACAAAAACCCTAGCCGACTTCAATCTGGTTCGTAAGGTCAGTTATGTGTTGCCCAAGAACTCCTAGCTTCGGGCTGGGCTCCCGCCAAGTCGGGTCTTCGTTTTCTAGATTCTTTAACAGACTCTTCCTGGACCTCTTTTATTCAGTCCAATAACTCTTCTCAGCCCGGATCCACTCCATCCCTGCTCCTGGAAAACGCAATATCTACAAATCATGCAAAACGGAGCAAAACAGTATTGATTCCAAAAGATAAAATAGATAATTGCATAATTACAATCTAAGGACTACGCACTAGGAAATCAACATGTATTTCATACAATAATTAGACTATCTCCCATCAATTGAGCACAATTCGGAAGGTAACTCACGTATAAAATATAATGCAAAATAGACCGACATCAAAGCTTATCAGTGAAAGAAAAAAAACAAAAAAATCTATCGAACAAAATGATAGATGAGCTATGGGTAATGATACGGGCACAACAGTTGTACCACAATCAGTGACACAACGGTGATCTGCCCGTTGATAATGTTAGATTTACATCGATCAATTTAGACACATCATTATCAGCGGTGTAAATCACCGTTGTGTCACTCGTTAATGGCACAATCTTTGTGCCCGTATTATTACTCATAAGCTATTGAGTAGTGATCTGGGCACAGCGGTTTGTGCACAACAAGGCACCTAGCGGTGATACGCACCGTTGATAATGTTAGATTTACATCGATCAATTTATACACATTATTATCAGCGGTGTAAATCACCATTGTGTCACTTCGTTGTGGCATAATTGTTGTGCCGTATCATTACTCATAATCTATTGAGTAATGATACGACACAGCGGTTGTGCATAGCGAGTGACACAATGGTGATCTGCACCGTTGATCATGTTAGATTTACATCGATCATTTTAGACACATTATTAGCGGTGTAAATCAACATTTGTGTCACTCGTTGTGGCACAACCGTTGTGTCCGTATCATTACTCATAAGCTATTGAGTAATGATACGGGCACAATGGTTGTGCCACAACGAGTGAAACAACGGTGATCTGCACCGTTGATCATGTTAGATTTACAAGCGATCAATTTAGACACATAATATTATCAATGGTGTAAATCACCATTGTGTCACTCGTTGTGGTATAACGATTATGTCTATAAGACACAGAGCGCAGTCGTCATCTATATTCTATGGCCAACTTGGCGTAAGATGTTTGCGGTTTTATGCAAAGCGATAATAAAATATAATAAATAAAACCGATGTCAACCCCAAGTGCGAAGGTTAGCGGCTATAGTGATGAAACCGGTTAGTATCCACGACTTGTATGAAAATAGTGTTTTGCTTTGATTTCTTATGTAAGGTTGATGACTACGATCTTGGATTAAAAAACAATAAAACAAAGAGTTTGAAAATTGAAAATAAAAACTAGCACGTAACAAATCTTTCCGTAACAATTATAATTAAACAACTAGAAGCACCGTTGATCCACCACCCCACGAAATTAACAAGAAAGAGCGCACATTCGTTACTTAAGCCTTGGATTATTATCTACTAAAAAGGCGTTCCCTCTCTCGATTTAACACCGTTAACTAGTCCACCTCTCGATGCAACTAACGAATTTACGGAACAAAGATATGGATGTAAAATCCTAATCTAACAATATTCTCCCTCAACTTTCATTTGTTAGAAGAAATATTATCACTCTCCTTCACGGCAATCTATTAATTTATCAACTATCGTATGTCTAAATTCAATCAACATGCAACACAAGTATAGTCATACACATTGCACATAAACAAGTCAAAACATGAAGGAAGAACAAGAAACTTACTAGAACGAATAAATGCAAAAATCCTTGTTTATTCCGGCGATGGTGGCTTCACATTGGTGATTCTAGCCTCGGGCCTTTAGCCACTCATCTTCTTAAAAAACATCCTTATTTGCTGAATTGAAATTGAAAGAAAAATAAAAGAAAGACTATCTATGAATCTAATTTATTGCTAATTGCTATACTAATTTTACGATGTTTACGGATGTACATTTACGCTCGAATGGATCTTGCTTATATAGGAGTTTGTGGCCGACATAGGGAAGGATCTAGAAAGCGCGTCGGATTAATTTACGCGGCCTCGGTAGACCCGAGCGTCCAGGCTCGGTCGACCGAATAACACAACTCGATCGACCCGGCGTACCACTTCTCTGCGTTCACAGCGTTAGCCGTAAAAGCGTGTTCCCCACTCCACTCTTTAAGCTCGATCGATTTATCCTTCAAATCTTGATCCGATTTTCTTCTTTATTTTGAAATCCTTGATTGAATGACATAAATCTTCTCAATAAATAATATCCCTTGCATTTCTTTATTTTACTAAAATTATTGTTACACCAAGTCATCGAGTAATAATAATAATAAAATGTGTAACAAAATAACATTTAATCCCAATATTTCCTCTAATTAAATTATAAACCCTCAATGAACATTATATGAATTTATTGGTTAAAAACATGCTTTTCTCATTTATTTCCTTTAAAAACAAGGTAAATTGTTTAGGGATTAAGCCGAAAATATAGTAAAATATACCTAAACAACTCCCCACACTTAGCATTTTGCTTGTCCCGAGCAAAACAAACAACGACAAACTATCAAAAACCCACATAATTTGACACGAGATGTAGTCATGCTCACATCAAGCTAGTATCTAGCAAATCAAACTCACTCGGTGATTGTGTGTCTTGAACCATTAAAACTTCCACCTATCGTCTCTTGATGTATTAAATCAAGCACTATGATCATCATCCGGTTAAATAAGCGAAGTTAGATTACATCTGCGACACTTACCTACAAAAACTATTTATCAAGAACAAAGTAACCAACTCACATTTAAATTCCTTTACTTGGTGCCAAGAAAATACCTTTGGTCTCTCTTGGTTTAGATCAACTCGACTTAGAGTTCCAAAGGCCTATATTTTCTCTATCGTCGCGTCTCAAAAGTATAACACTCTCCCACTAAACTTTAGAAGCGATCACCACTGAGATCACTCAAACTATCTTGTCAAGGTAAACCACACTCCCCAATTGGGGCGGTATCCAAGTGGACTCGAGGTGATAATCAAAACAACTTCCATAATTTAATTTTTCAAAATTTTTCTTCTTTTTCAAACTCTTTGGAAACTCCCGGTCGAGTATCATTTCTAACACATTCCAGGACTTTTAAGGTTCTCAAGACACTAAGGTACTTAGATTCTAGCTGTGAGTATAGTCTGAGTTCTTAACTTTCATCGATGCTAAGTAAGTGGTTATCTGCGGCGAGAATTGGCTATCCATAACTAACCGGAGACTATTTTATATTTTGGTTCCTCATCTAACAGGTTAGTGTCTTGAGGTTCAAGTGAGTATCGATCTACCAAACCTATTCTTAGAACATGATATGACTCACGATAACAATTAAAGGTGCCAAATTACAAAACTAGCATGTCATTGAAGTTACTCGGGACTCACAAATTTTCAAAAATTTTATCAAATTTTCAAGGAGCAAAACTAGATAACATGTAAAACAACCCGATAAAAACAAACCAATAAACCCTCCCCACACTTAAGTTACATGATGTCCTCGGCATGTGCAAAATAAGAAAAACTTAGTGGTTGTAATTCGAAAGTTGCAGTGCAGAGTGGTCGCGAGTCGAGATCCATAAATGCTTGAAGAAATCGATGGCGTGGACCATCCATGAGTAGCGATATCATCAAAGCTCACAATCGCTATCTCATAAATATCCCACACACATGGGGAAACAAGGCGTACCTCGGGGATAGGGGCACAAAGATGATAGACAAGGCAATAACATGGAACAAAGCGAAAGCAATGCAAAAATTGATCATAACCGAATCTATGTGAGATGTGGTGCACAAATGTAATATCGAGAGATCTTGGGGTACATGAGGAAAGAAAAAAAACAAGCGAGGGGTCATGATGTGGGCAATCGTCCAAAATGCTGAGATCCATAGTCGAAGCGCTAGGTGGAAAACATTAGCAACCAACAAAGCAAAAATAAACTACAAACAAAAGAAAAAAGATATCTAGGTTACCGTCTAGTAGGGCTTAATTATAGTCGGGAGCTCGACTAACCAATAAAAACTCAACCGAGGGTCGGGCGGTGAAGCCTCGTCCGGAATTATTCTCGACCTTCTCGGGGTCAGCAGGTGGAATCCACGAGGAACAAAGTCTACGCCAGCGTCTTGGCCATATCATCAAACTTACGTATCCACTTACGTACTTTATGATTCTTCTCTTCTTCTTTTTAGGTTTCTGTTTCACAAGCGGCGGTGCAACATCGAGGAGCACAACATTATCAAAGAACTCACGAGAGATGTAAATCATCCGGTGCGAAGGACGGAGCTAGATTGACTAGGGGCGTCGTTGGATATAGAAAACCACCGGTCGTTCCTTTTGTTGACCAATATAGTGTTTTAACCGATGACCATTTACTCTGAACAACCCGCCACCTTATCTTTCAAATCATTGCTCCACTGGGGAATACGAAAGATTTCAAAGGGCGGACCAGCGGTTGCGTAGCTTACCAGAAGCAGATGTAACCTGGTATTATCTGATAAAACCCACTCGCCGCTTTGAATTCCCTAATCTTGATTTTCTTGTCGTGAAGCGGTTTAGTCCTTTCCTTCTTGATTCTCGAGCTCTCGTGAGCACAGAGTGCGAATTCATCAAGCTCCTGCAGCTGCAATAATCGCTTTTCTCTGCATAGCGGCTATCGAAATTCAAGAATTTAATAGCCCGAGCGCTCGTGCTCAAGCTCGATTGGCGGTGGCGAGGCCTTGCCATAAACCATCTGAAATGGAGGCGTGCCAATAGGAGTCTTGAAAGGCATCTGTAGGCCCGAGCACATCATCCAGTTTACGACTCGATCCGTCCTATTAGAATTCACCGTCTTCTCAAGAATGCTCTTGAGGCTTGATTACTCACTTCAACTTGTCCACTCGTCGAGGGTGATAGGGAGTAGCGATTTTGTGTTTTACCCATATCGTTCTAAGATCTTTTCTAGTGGTAGTATTGCGAAGTGAGTTCCTAAATCAGCGATGAGGGCTCGTGGACAACCAAACGCGTGAAAATATTTTCTTGAAGTTCTTGACCACCTTGTGGTCGTTCCGCGGCGTTGCTATCGCCTCTACCCACTTTGATCACGTAGTCGGCGCGGACGAGAATGTACTTGTTCCCATACGAGGATGGAAAGCGGTCCCATGAAATCAATACCCCATCGTCGAAAACCTCGCATTCTTGGATGGGGTGGAGGGGCATGTCCATTCGCCGAAAAAGTTTACGGTGCGTTGGCACGGTCACACCCACACAAAGTTCTCTGTATCCTTAAAAATTGTTGGCGGTAGAAACCAGGTGAAAAATTTTTATGGCGAGTCTTCCAGGCTCCATAATGACCTCCCACGGGTCCACCATGGCATTGCTCCATAATGTCCCTCTGCTCGAACTCGAGGGACACACCTACGGAGCAATCCATCCTTCTGGCAACTTGAAGAGAATGGGATCGTCCCACACATAATAGTTCAAATCCGAAAAGAATTTCTTCTTTTGCTTATATGTCGGTCGGGGTCGGATATATACGCGCTCAAGAAATTTGCAAAGGTGCAAACCAAGGAGAACCTTTTCGGCAGCGAGGCGGGAGCAACCTCGCACACATCAATGGTCATGAGTTGCTCGGTTGGAAAATCAATTCCAATCTCATCCGACTCTGCACGAGGATGCGTCGGTCGGCCGAGACATGTGGTCGGCTACCACATTCTCGCTACCCTTCTTGTCCCGGATATGAACATCAAACTCTTGTAAAATCAAGATCCATCTCAACAAGCGAGGCTTGGCATCGGCCTTGTTCAACGAGATATTTCAATGCGAGATGGTACATCCGGACCGTGACCTCCGACCCAAGCAAGTAGCTTAAAATTTATCCATGGCAAAAACTCACCCAACAACTCCTTCTCGGTTGTTGCATAATTTACTATGGCTGGGTTTAAAGTGTGACTAAGCGTAGTAGATGGGTGGAACCTTCCGTCCACTCTCGACTAGCACCGCCCATTTGCATAATTAGAAGCATCACACATAAGCTCGAAGGAGCTTTCGGTCAGTGCTATAAAATTGGTTAGGTAACCAACTTGTCTTTTAATTCTTTAAGCGCTCTTTCACACTCATGGGTGAAAATAAACTTCACATCTTCTTTTAAGAGAGATGACAAAGGCTTAGCTATTTTAGAAAAGTCTTTGATGAATCGCTATATAAACCCGACATGACCCAAGAATCCTCTTACTTCTCTTGCATTTTTGGGGTATGTCATTTTTTCAATAACTTCTACCTTCGGCTTTGTCGACCTCAATACCTTCTTTGGACACCTTGTGTCCCGAGACAATTCCCTCTTCCACCATCGGTGGCACTTCTCCCAATTTAAGACTAAGTCTTTCTCTATGCACCGGGACAAAACTTTATCAAGATTGTGTAAGCAGTGGTGGTGGCTGTCCCGAACACGAGAGAAGTCATCCATAAAAATCTCCATCACCTTCTCCACTAAACCATCAAAGATAGCGGCATACATCTTTGAAATGTTGCCGATGCGTTACGAGAGACCAAATGGCATTCTTGATGGCGAAGGTGCACGAGGGCAGTGAATGTAGTCTTCTCTTGATCGATTAAATTCGATAGCTATCTGAAAGTATCTGAATAGCCATCCAGAAAACAATAAAATTGCTTGCCACTAAGCCTCTCAAGGAGGCTGGTCAATGAATGGCAAGGAAGTGGTCTTTTAGAGTTACCTCATTTAGTCTTATGTCGATGCAAACTCTGTGCCCGGTGACTTGCCGTGGGGCAATCTCTTCCCCCTTTTCATTCTTCTCGATGGTGATCCCTCCTTTCTTTGGCACCACACAGTGGGGCTCACCCGTTCACTATCGGCTATTGGGTAGATGATACCCATGTCAAGCAATTTGATGATTTCCTTCTTAACGACCTCCTGCATGTGAGGTTTAGCCTTCTGCGAGGTTGTCGCACTTTCTTGATCCTCAGCAGTCCACGATCTTGTGCATACTGAGATATCGGGCTTATCCATGATATCTCCCACTTGCCAACAAAATGCGAGGATATTATCTTGCGGCACTTTGATAAGCTTTTCTTCCTCATTTGGTTCCAACTTAGATGAAATGATCAAAGGAGTTTATCACCGTCCTCGAGAAAAATGTATTTCAAGTGTTGAGGCAAAGGTTTCAACACTAAATCGGCAGTGGCTCCTCCACACTTGGTCTTAATTTATCGCCCTTAAACTCCAGATCTCAAAGCTTATCATAAGGGCTCTGAAGCATCATGGCCTCCCGTGAGACGAGGTTTCATCCCTTTTTGCAAATCTGGCCATGTCACCATGCCTCTTCCTCATTTTCTTTCTTACCATCTCACAGTAATCAGAACTTTCCTTTTCCTCCTTCTCAATCTCTTCTAAAAAATTTCTTCCACTCCTCATCGGTCCAAGTTGCAGATTGTTTATTGAATTCTTCCTCATCCCAAGCTGCCCATGAACACTTGTTCATCATACTCATCATTGAAATCGTCCTCAATAGCTAAACAAGTGTCCTTTGGGCCAGCGTGCTTCAACTTTGCATTGCCCACATTGAACTTTACACTCTCATCCTCTAAATGTAGGGTTATCTACCCCTTTGTAGGAATCTAGTAAGGCACGGGCGGTTGCAAGAAAAGGTCTCCCAAGGATCAAGGGGTTTTCTCATCATTGGTCATGTCCATGATTACCCAATCGGCCGGGTATATGAAGTTCTCAACCTTGACCAACACATCTTCTACGATTCCCTTGCATACTTCACACTTCTATCGCAAGTTGAATAGAGATGGGTCTAAGAGTAATAGATTGATCAATCAAGAGATTGGAAGATTGAAGTAGACATCAGTTGGGTGATGCTCCCGAATCGCATAAAACATTGTGGAAGTCCTGTTCCCGATAATACGAAATCGTGAATTTACGAGTCATGACACTTCACGGGAAGTTTAGTCGGCGATTGCGGGCATTCTTCATTCAACACTATGTGCTCGAGCTCTTGAAGCTTCTTCTTGAACTCAACTGCGTCCTTTATAAACTTTGTATACTTTGGCATCCCGACCAAAAGATCAACTAATGGAATGTTTGCCTCGGTATTCTTGAGCAAATCGATAACCTTCTTATACTCCTTATCATTTATGTGTGACGACTTGTTCTTGCTAGGTGGGTAAGGGAGATCGACAAAGTCCTCCTCGGTGAAGGTCTTCTTTCTTTGTCTTATGATTGATTGCTTTGTCTTTCCTATCTTTCCACCTCACATGCTTCCCGAACTCAACTTAGAATCCGACTTCTTTTAGGTGGTATTCTCAACTCTCACATTTCTTTGAATTTCCTTTTCACTTGGCTCAACGGCCGTCCCGACATCATACGAGGAGAAGAAGATCTTCCCCTCTGCCTCTCTGCTCGCGAGGAGGGGCTGTCGTTTCAACTGGTTGGCTTTGACCGCCAGCTGCTTTCCCACTCCTCCAGTTCGACATTCAACTCATCTTGACCATAGTTCCATGGTGCGGCGGATCGGTGCAAGTATTACGGTCATTACGGATCACGTTAACCCCTCGGGGTTTCTTCTCGATAAAACTTCGGTGACCTTGAGGTCGATTTGCTTCTTGCCCGAAATCTGTCCCGTTTGCACCTCTAAATTCCTCATTTATCTTGGTCAAAGTACTCAATGCATTTATGCCAAGCGAGTGTTGGCGTGACTTCACTCACTCAACTTTTGTTCTAAGATCTGAAATGATTGATTACGATTTTGATTTTGATTGACGGTGGATTATTGTTCCATGCGGTCGAGTTGAATTGAAAATTGCTCAGATTAGGCCTAGGGGCACAAGCGATGGGGATTTGCTACCTAGAAGGTCACTCGATAATTAAACCCTTGAGTGTTACGATTACGACCCAAAGGTCGATAATTTTGAGGCCGAATGCATTCACCTCCTCTGAATGCGACAATAGAGACATTGATGGAATGTGTGCCCAATAGTATCGCAATTTTGGCGAGACAACATTGTTTTGCACGACTTTGACTGAGAGATCGGGTCAAGTGGCCTTGATGCTGCGATGGCCTTGGCCATGGCGGTTATCTACATCTAAGACTTTGAACATTCATTGCCGCCACTTGCATACGTAGTGCGGCTAAGCGACTACTTAAAGTGTGGTCTCATCTACCTCATACTTCCACTGAGTCAAGCTCTTACATTGGATGCACCTTTATAGGTAGGGGCATAATTATACTTTGCAATATCTTCAAACAACGTCCATCCCTCTTGGTGTCTTTCTCGAAAATGCACCTCAGTGAAACTATTCACCATTCCACTTGGTCAATAGTCAAACCACTATAAAAGTGTTGACCAACCTTTGTTTATCCAACCCATGGTGGGGCACTTTCTCAGAGAGACTTAAATCGTTTCCATGCATCGCCAAAAGCGATTCCCTCTCGATTTGCACAAAGTGAATATCGATTCGGAAGATGAGCCGTCTTTGCGGTGGTGGAAAATCTTGGCTCGAAAATTCTTTCTCCAACTCCTCCCACGAAGTAATGGAGTCGGTGGTAAGATTTATACCATTCTTTACGCTTCTCCTTGGTGAGAAGGAAAAGTTTCTTCCTCGGGCGTCTCGGTGACCCTTTGATTAAAGTAGTCCCTTGCGATTCTAGAAATGAGTGAATGTGATCGTGTGGGTCCTCGATTGGAGAAGCCATGGAATGTGGAACCTCTCACCAAGTTGATTAAAGAAGTTTTGAGTTCGAAATTATCGGCCGTGATTTGGGAATCACGGCTGCGGGATTTACTTTCACGATGAAGCGGCATGGCAGCGTCGCCAATGTCCTTTGATCTGCCATTTCCTCAACTTGGGCTTCTTCCTCAGCGTATTCTTGAGGATCGTTTGCCTGCGTCCGTCGATCCGGCGAGTCGAGCAAAAAAGCGTCTATTCGATCGAGCGATGGTTAAGCTCTAGCTCGGGTTATATAAAAGTGGTCCCCGTGAGTTCGAGTTTGCATAAACCACGTTCGAACCAAATGTTGAGTCAAAATAATTTTTTTTTTTTTTTATTTATTCTTTAATTTTTATTTTTTAAATTAAGTATAATCCTTAAATTAGACTCAACAACTAAAAACTAAACTAAAAGCAGGACTCAAAGCGAGTTAAAAAGCGCCAAATAAAGCGAGCGAATCTTTGTAAGACTATCACATACGAAAGCAGAGAAAAGAAAAAAAATAAAATAACTCTCGATTAGACCGAGAGGTCGAGTTCGATCGACCCGAACTGAAATTTTTAATTTATATTTTGTTTTTAAATTTATTTTTAAAGATTAGTACACCTTTGGAATTAGCGACCGTCGAAAATTACGGTAAAGCGAAAACTTTCCGTGCCAAGTCCCGGCAGCGGCGCCAAAAACTTGTTTGCGGTTTTATGCAAAGCGATAATAAAATATAATAAATAAAACCGATGTCAACCCCAAGTGCGAAGGTTCGCGACTATTGTGATAAAACCGGTCGTATCCACGAGGGACTTATGCGAAAATAGTGTTTTGCTTTGATTTCTTTTGTAAGGTTGATGACTACGATCTTGGATTAAAAAACAATAAAACAAAGAGTTTGAAAATTGAAAATAAAAACTAGCGCGTAACAAATCTTTCCGTAACAATTATAATTAAATAACTAGAAGCACCGTTGATCCACCACCCCCACGAAATTAACAAGAAAGAGCGCGCATTCGTTACTTGAAGCCTTGGATTATTATCTACTAAAAATGCGTTCCCTCTCTCGATTTAACACCGTTAACTAGTCCACCTCTCGATGCAACTAACGAATTTACGGAACAAAGATATGGATGTAAAATCCTAATCTAACAATATTCTCCCTCAACTTTCGTTTGTTAGAAGAAATATTATCACTCTCCTTCACGGCAATCTATTAATTTATCAACTATCGTATGTCTAAATTCAATCAGCATGCAACACAAGTATAGTCATACACATTGCACATAAACAAGTCAAAACATGAAGGAAGAACAAGAAACTTACTAGAACGAATAAATGCAAAAATCCTTGTTTATTCCGGCAATGGTGGCTTCACATTGGTGATTCTAGCCTCGGGCCTTTAGCCACTCATCTTCTTAAAAAACATCCTTATTTGCTGAATTGAAATTGAAAGAAAAATAAAAGAAAGACTATCTATGAATCTAATTTATTGCTAATTGCTATACTAATTTTACGATGTTTACGGATGTGCATTTACGCTTTCGAATGGATCTTTGCTTATATAGGAGTTTGTGGCCGACATAGGAAGGATCTAAAAGCGCGTCGGATTAATTTACGCGACCTCGGTAGACCGAGCGTCCAGGCTCGGTCGACCGAATAACACGACTTTCGATCGACCGAGCGTACCACTTCTCTGCGTTCACACTGTAGCCGTAAAAGCGTGTTCCCCACTCCACTCTTTAAGCTCGATCGATTTATCCTTCAAATCTTGATCCGATTTTCTTCTTTATTTTGAAATCCTTGATTGAATGACATAAATCTTCTCAATAAATAATATCCCTTGCATTTCTTTATTTTACGCAAAATTATTGTTACACCAAGTCATCGAGTAATAATGATAATAAAATGTGTAACAAAATAACATTTAATCCCAATATTTCCTCCTAATTAAATTATAAACCCTCAATGAACATTATATGAATTTATTGGTTAAAAACATGCTTTTCTCATTTATTTCCTTTAAAAACAAGGTAAATTGTTTAGGGATTAAGCCCAAAAATATAGTAAAATATACCCTAAACATAAGACGTCTTTAGCCTTATACTGCCGACAAGGTAGAAGTTCACATCGACTTGGACTCTCGGCTCGGTCTGGTCATTCGACCTTAAAAACAACGATTCGCATCATCAATTGGCGAGCATTAACCCACAATCTGTGCAAACGTGGAATGGTGATAAATGATACCCGGTGTTCATTTTGTAATGCGTGGGATGATGAAGAAAAGCATATCTTCTTGACTTGTTCCTTCTCACGTCTAATACGGGAAAACATATTTGTGTGGTGTCATATATACATAGCTTCACCCTTGTCATGGATGTCTTTTTGTACCTTCAATCCTTCTGTTAATTAACAAGTCAAAAAAGAAAACATGGATTTGGGAGGCTCTTAAGCAAACTGTTCTTTGGTACATATGGCGTTTAAGGAATGACATTGTTTTCAATGGGAAATCAGCTGATCTAGATAAAATTTCCAAAGACGTCCAGGTCATTAGCATCAATTGGATTAAATGGATGAATACCCGTGTCAATGGTGTTTGGAGTGAGTAGGATAATCTCATTTGGATTAATGCTCTTTCGCTGAAGTAGGATAATCTCATTTGGTTCTTTAGTCATGGTCTCGGTCTTTGATGTGTTTTGCTTTTACGCTGCTTGCTACTATTTTGTTTTTAACAACAATAGAAGGCTTTCTTCTTAGCTATATGCTATTACATTGTACCTATGTTTTTTTAGTTTCTAGGTGGTGATTTAAATAAAAACACCTTATGTTCGACTTTTAATGGCTACATGATTCTACTTCTCGGGGCCATAATTGCCCCACATGATCATTGCCACATGAAACCAAATGTTTTCAACTCCCGTTATTGAGACTTGTTGGTGATTTAAGTATAACCACAAGCCATTGAGGTTATCGGGGTTTAGTACAAAGATGGTTATGCTCATGCAGCTATATTATAAGTATGGAGGTGTGGAGTGCGCTTATATAAGTGTTTACGAGTGTGCGGATGGAAAATAAGCAAGTAGAGTTAAGTAAAACTAGCGAGAAAAACGTTTTTGGAAAAATCGATGTCACGGGCGCGACACAGTGGGCTAAGCGACCACTGTGAGGGATTGACAAAGTGAAAGTTGATCGAGGATCTTTTACGGTTTACGGAGCTTCACGGGCGCCGCTTTGTGGCGACTTTGTGGTCAGCTGTTTTTGGGTGTCTCTTGGTCTTTTTAAGTGGTTACAACCTTTTCTTTTGGGGTGTGACACTTAACTACGAACTTATTGTTTATTTTCAGACATCTAAGTGCTATATAAAGCAAAGTTACAAGGTTGAAACATAAGGACAACAATTGTAAGCATCTTTGCTCTTGTCATATATACAAAATAAAAACTTCAAAGTGCTCTTTAAGATATTTGTCTAGACTTAAAGATAAAACTCTCAGTTTGATATCTCACTTAAATGTTCGTGTAACCCTGGACAAGTAATAGGGTCGAATAATTTAAGAAGAAGGACGATTAAATCGCGAAAGCAGAGAGAGGTTCAAGTATTTTACATTTGCGAGGATTTTGAAGCATTGTTGATCATTCCACACACCTCAAATTACAACATTCTTCTTAAATTATTTTTATGATCACAATGGTGAATGCAAAGGGTTTGATGATGAATTTCGGGAAACTAGACAAGTTTGAAGGCGTTGATTTCCGGAGGTGGCAAAAGAAGATGCATTTCCTTCTCACAACATTGAAAGTGGTATATGTTCTTAGCACTGAGATACCAGAAGTCGATGATGATGCTCCACTGGAGGAATTACAAAGGCGAAACAAATGTGAAAATGATGACTACATCTGTCGTGGTCACATTGTAAATGGTATGTCTGATTCGTTGTTTGATATTTATCAAAACTTTGCATCTGCAAAAGAGTTATGGGATGCACTAGAAACTAAATACTTAAATGAAGATGCATCTGCTAAAAAGTTTCTAGTTGGTAATTTCATGAAGTACATGATGGTAGATACACGGTCTGTAATTGAACAATTCAATGAACTTCAACGCATTTTAGGCCAATTTGCACAACACAAGATGGAAATGGATGAATCCATTTCTGTTTCTAGTATCATTGATAAACTACCACCATCATGGAAAGTTTTTAAGCATATGTTAAAACACAAAAGGAAGAACTCTCCTTGGTTGAACTTGGTAGCCACTGCGTGTTGAGGAATCCTCGGGCGCGGGAGGTGTGAAAACCAAGGAAAGAAATCGATGAATCAACATCCATTCATGTAATGGAGGCGAGGGAGTGTTCTAAAGCAAACAAGGAAAAGGTAATGGTAAGAAAAAAGAAACCATTCAAGGCTGGCGACAAAGAATCCGGCAAAAGGCCAAAATGTGCTTGTTGGATTTGTGGCAAAACAGGGCACTACAAGGCTGATTGCCGAGTGCGGAAGAGCGGGAAGAACAAAGGTCCATAACAGGGGTCGAAAGACCAAGGACCCAAACATCAAGGTCAGAATGTTAATTTTGGTATTAATTCGGTTGTGAATTATGTGCCATTTATTTCTGAAGCATTTTATATGCAGGATGATGATGTATCGTGGTGGATCGACTAAGGAGCAACACGACATGTATGCAAGGATCATATGCTTATTGGTTTGAAGACTTTGAACCGGTGAATGATGGCTCCATACTAAAAATAGGAAACGAGTCGTAGGCTATAATAAATGGTGTTGGAACCGTTATTTTAAATTTCAGTTCTGGAAAGTTTGTAAAACTATTTGATGTTTTATTTATTCCGTGCATCCGGAAGAACCTTGTATCCGGTGCACTATTACGTAAATCAGGCTATAAAAAAGTATATGAGTCCGATAGGTATATATTATCTAAACATGGTGTATTTGTAGGATTTGGTTATTTGTGTAATAATATGTTTATGCTTAATATTGTTAATAATAAATTTAATCAAGTTATGCATATTTCTTATGTTAATATCTCAAAGTTGTGGCATGCTTGGTTAGGACACGTGCATTATAAACGTATGCATGTTATGTCTAAAAATGCTTTAATTCCCCCGTTTGATATCAATGTGGATAAGTGTACTACTTTTATGCTTACTAAAATTGTAAGACAACCATTTCGTGGTGTTGAAAGATCGTCTACAATTTTGGAACTTATTCATAGTGATTTGTGTGATTTTAATGCATCACCATATTTGGGAAATAAGAAGTATGTGATTACTTTTATAGATGATAATACTCATTTTTGTTATGTGTATTTACTTAATACTAAAGATGAGGCACTTGATAAATTTAAAATTTATAAAAGTGAAGTAGAATTAAAATTGAATTCTAAAATTAAACGTTTTCGTACCGATAGAGGTGGAGAATACTATGATCCTACCTACTTTGGGTCGTGTGGTATTATACACGAGTTCTTGCACCGTATCGCCACAACAAAATGGCATTGCGGAGAGGAAGAACCGTACTCTAAAAGAGATGGTAAATTCCATGTTATCCTACTCGGGATTGAGCGGTGGATTTTGGGGTGAGGCAATGTTAACGGCTTTATTATTTACTAAGCAAATTCTAATAAAAGGAATTACTGCTACCTATGATCTTTGGTTTAAAAGAAACCAAACTGAATTACTTAAAGTTTGGGGCTGCGAGGCGGTTGTTAGACTTCCGATCCTAAAATTAAAACTTTAGGAGAAAGAGGCATCGATTGCATTTTCATCGGATATGCTAGTCATTCCAAGGCATATAGGTTTTATGTTATAGAACCTAGTGATTCCGTGGTTTGTACATTCGGTTATAGAATCATGTGATGCTATATTTGATGAGAATATATTTACATCTATTCTAGACCAAAGGATATTGCTCCTACGATAGTTGGAGTGGAGAATGTGGAGAATAATGATTCTCAAGTTGAGCATTACGAACTTGAAGAAGTAAGAGGGCTAGAATAGCAAAAACATTTCCACGGATTTGTTACTTATTTGGTGGAAGGTTAGAAATGAAGTTGGATATCAATACTCATATTGTTACAATATTGAGGATGATCCAAGAACATTTTACGGCGATGGGATCTCAAGATGTATCATTTTGGAAAGAAGCCATCAATGGCGAGATGGATTCCATAATGGGTAACAATCGTGGATTACGGATTTACCCGAGGGTTGCAAACCGTTAGGTTGCAAATGGATTTTCAAAGGAAAATGAGATTCGGCGATCTTGTTGATCGATATAAAGTCGATTAGTTATACAAGGCTTTAGGCAAAGGAAGGTATCGATTATTTACGATACTTATGCTCCCGTTGCTAGAATCTCCTCAATCAAGTTATTGATTGCCTTATTTACAATTCATAACTTGGTGATCCATCAAATGGATGTTAAAACAACATTTCTAAATGGAGATTTGGATGAGGAAATATACATGAAGCAACCGGAAGGATTTATTATGCCCGATAACGAGCATAAGGTATGTAAACTTGTAAAATCATTGTATGGACTTAAACAAGCTCTAAACAATGGCATCAAAAATTTGATGAGGTTGTCTTGGCTAGTGGGTTTAAACTCAATCGATCGGACAAGTGTATTTATAGTAGATTTGATGATACGAAGCGGTGTGATAATCATCTATATATCGATGACATGTTGATTTTAGTGCAGAACCAAAATCGGTGGATAAGTGTAAAGGACTCTTATCTTCAAGATTCTCTATGAAAGACATGGGGGAGGCAGATGTTATTCTTGGTATTAAAATCAAGAGAAATCAGGGAGGATTTTCATTAACACAATATCATTATATTGAGAAAGTGTTGAAGAAATTTAATTGTGAAAATTGTACTCCGGCAAATTCTCCCATGGAACCACATGAGAAACTTGGACCTAATAAAGGTGAAACCGTGAATCAACTTGAATATTCACGAGTCATTGGTTGTTTGATGTATGCAATGACTAGTACACGACCTGATATTTCTTATGCGGTTGGGAAACTAAGTAGATATATGAACACCCCAGGTAATTGTCATTAGAGAGCGGTTGTTCGTGTATTGAGATATCTTAAGTCTACCAAAGACTTTGGTTTGACTTATGTTGCATATCCTTCTGTGATTGAAGGATATTCGGATGCTAGTTGCATATCCTTCGGTGATTGATGGGTGTTTGTTTTAGGTGGAGGTGCCATTTCTTGGGCTTCTAAGAAACAAACATGTATATCGAGCTCGACTATGGAGTCGGAGTTTATTGCCTTGGCAGCACCCGGAAAAGAGGCAGAATGGCTTAGGAATTTGATTCATGAAATTCCTTTATGGCCTAAACCAATATCACCGATATCTATCCATTGTGATAGCTCATCTACCTTTATCTAAAGCGTATAGTCATGTGTATAATGGTAAGTCACGACACTTAGGCGTTAGACATAGCGCGATCGTGAGTTAATCTCTCACGGGGTGATATCGGTTGTCTATGTGAGATCTCAAAGGAATTTAGTGATCATTTGTGAAAGGATTAGCTAAGGACTTATTACAAAAGTCGGTTGTCGGAATGGGTCTACAACCTGTATAAGTTTACGATAATAGGACACCCAATTTCCACTTTGGTACAATGCCTTAGGCTAAATTCAATGTAGTAAGCTTTGTTATTGAGAACTTGAGCACATGTATTAATCCCGAAGGTATGTGCTATAAACTTGTGAGGTTAGGTTGAAGTTTTATCTTCTTAATGAGTCTTTTGAAAGTGCTAATGCGGTGCACGTTAAATTAAAGATTCACTATATGAGTAAAAATATATGCGCTTCAAGGAAAGTTGGGTTAGCTTTCTATATGCTCAAGAATGGATATGGACACAAAAATTTGGATTTCTATAAGCGGTGTCAAGAATAATACTTTGGAGTAGTCTCAATTCATGTGTATTGTTATGTACATGTATTCAAAATGTGTAAAGGGTTCAATGCTTAGTCACACCCAATACTCGAATATTTAGTGTAATAGTACTAGGTGGAAATTCAATCTTTGTGATATTTTCATTGAAGCATGAGTTGGTTTATATTATGATTTGTTTGTTTAACTAAACCAAGGATTACAATTAAATGGGGAGGAATGTTGGTGATTTAAGTATAATCACAAGCCATTGAGGTTATCGGGGTTTAGTACAAAGATGGTTATGCTCGTGTATATTATATTATAAGTATGGAGTGCGGAGTGCATGCTTATATAAGTGTTCTGAGTGTCTGGATGGAAATAAGCAAGTAGAGTTAAGTAAAACTAGCGAAAAAGCGGTTTTTGGAAAAATCGATTATCACGAGCGCCCGACTGTGGGCTAAGCGACACTTTGTGGGGATTCGACAAAGTGAAAGTTGATCGAGATCTTTTACGGTTTGGAGCTTCACGGGCGCCGCTGTGGCCGACTTGTGGTCAGCTGTTTTTTTTGTGTCTCTTGGTCTTTTTAAGTGGTTACAACCTTTTCTTTTGGGGTGTGACACTTAACTACGAATTTATTGTTTATTTTCAGACATCTAAGTGGTGTATAAAGCAAAGTTACAAGGTTGAAACATTAGGACAACAATTGTAAGCATCTTTGCTCTTATCATATATACAAAATAAAAACTTCAAAGTGCTCTTTAAGATCTTTGTCCAGACTTAAAGGTAAAACTCTCAGTTTGATATCTCACTTAAATGTTCGTGTAACCCTGGACAAGTAATAGGGTCGAATAATTTAAGAAGGACAGCGATTCGTCGCGAAACGGAGAGGTTCCAAGTATTTTACATTTGCAGGATTTTGAAGCATTGTTGATCATTCCACACACCCTCAAATTACAACAAGACCTATATATATAAATGATCATCATCGTTATTTTACAGAACCACGTTCGGCTTGATCCCAGTTACTTTACGTATGTAGACAGTCTTAACTAGCACAACAATTTTTCATAAACAATATCATGAAATCACTAGTTGGATCATCCTCTCGAGAATTAACTGATTTTTAACCAAACGATTTACAGCATGGTCAAAGCTATATGTGATGTAAATCATTTTGGGATGTGAAAAAATTTCATAGCTCGTAGATACCCAAGAAGAAAAAACTAGACATTCTCCAAACAAGATTATTAAACTCTTACCTTCCATCAGAAGACTATTTCATCAACAACTCCATTCTCTTGTTTAAGTCTGCTGTTCGCCGCGTGTGAGTATTATATACTTATTCAAACACTCTCTACAAATATAGTTTTATATGTATGCATTAAATCATAATGAAAAGACTATACAGATATATTACCTTTAATATTTTAGCAATATATATTAGGTATGTGCTTTTTAAATCCAACGAGGAACATTGATGATGTGATAGTTTGGCAATATATATATATATATATATATATATATATATATATATATATATATATATATATATATATATTATATATATATATTTCTCACGAATACCTTAAATGTCGTTAAATAGTCACACAACTTGACACAAAAAAATCGTTTTTAATTTGTAACTGTTGGACCTGACCTTGCATTTTGGTTCGTCTTGAAGCACAGGGGGTGACGATCTGAGGGGTGATGACCTGAGTACATATGTATCTATAATGCCGTAAATGAAACAACAATAGGAAGGAAATTTAGTGAGTAATGACATAGACACAATGTAGCATTTGTAACGTCCGTTTTGGACCAGCGAAAGTCGAGTTTTTATCCGGAAAGAATATTCGATGCGTGTAATATTAAATAAATTCAATATTATACGTAAGTCTCTCTACTACGTAAATATCGAGTTTAGAAAAAGCGGAAGCTAAAGACTGGGGTGAAATTCATAATAGATACTAGAATAGAAATTCAAGCGTATTAAAGATGGAAGGTGTATCTTAGAACCACGATAATTTAAAACTTACAATACGATGTCTCAAAAGTCGAACAAACTGAAATTACAACATAGTTTCAAAAAAAGAAAAGTATGTCACGAGTCAAACTACAACATATTCTAGAACATCGATCATATAATAATGAAGAAGTGAAAACATCAACAAGTAGCATCATCAAACATCGTCCACGAGATCCTCATCAAACTCTGGATCGACCTGTTCATCTTCTCATCCCAAACACAAACAAGCATTAATTTGAGGTAAGTACAAAGGTACTTAGTAAAGAGGAATAAGCTATTGTTTAATTAAGTTTTACAACACAAGGTTCATATAATTATAAGATTATCTTTATAAGTCCGACTCAACTCAAGGGTTCACTTAATATTCATCAACATGCCGTGTCTATTTGTTTCTAGCTTAGCTTATATAGTTATATTTGTTAAATCAGCATTAAACAGCACTACGCATGGTGCTACTCACCACGAAATATCGATTGCAACCTATTAGTGATCACACCAATAGCCACGGCCTAGCCCCGATAGTATACACGTTCGGTGAAGTTTATCCGTTTTTGGGGTCTTATGAACCTATGGAGTTATTCACTTTTACTGACCGCCCACATCACAATATAGACTTGTGCCTAATCAAAAATGACATGATCTTTAGTCTTATACTACACATTTACATACATTATTAATCACTAACTAGCAACCTAAGTGTTTTCAAGGCAAAACTCACTTAACAACCCTACTCCCTCACTTAGACAACTAGACACAACATCCTAAACACATACACGGACTTTGACGAATACTAATACATCAAAGCACAAGTCAATCATGCTCTTCCGACGGTCCCAAACTTCAACTCTTATGAAGAATCTATTCGGTGTCGGAACTAAACGTATCAGAATCTTAATAATGGTTTGTTCATGTTCATTTAATGGCATAGACATTGTTGAACAGAAGTGCGATTTGTTCAGGTTGGTTGATGTGAGCTCGACATTGGGTTAAGCCAATAACCCTTTTGTTAGTGTCACGTGTGCGCTTTCGGGTTATACGACATTGGGTTAAGCCAATAACCCTTTTGTTAGCCAATAACCCTTTTGTTAGTTAAGCCAATAACCCTTTTCCTAGCGGCATTGATCCATACACTACATATTCCACCACACACCTTTATCACCATTGATCATGGTGGGACCTAAATCAATTGATTAGACCTACACTTTCTTCAAAGGGTCATGCTATGTCTACAACAAAATAAATAACACAACAAATATCACATCATTGATTATGATGTAAAACTCAATGTTAAATGAAGATTCAATCATAATAAATGGTATAAGATGTATTATGACCATTTTGTTGTGATTTTTTTATTATTTACACATCGTATTCCTTCTTAAATGATAATTAACTGTGACCTGAATGAATGATGTAGGGATTAAACAACTATTTTTCTTCTTTTTGCCGTTCAAAAGTTTCATTTTGATTTATGTCACAATAATTTTTATAATGACTATAATTTTTATTCTTATGTTTATCATATTAGGTGTTACACCGAAGGGGCAGCAAACCATCAAGCAGTTGCTTTGCGTACAGAGGCGGATCACACGATTGTGTACCAATGTAGCATAGAGGGATATCAAGACACCTTATACGCGTTAGCTAATAGACAATTTTATAGAAAACAACATTTATGGAACTGTTGATTTTATCTTTGGAAACGCCGCTGCTGTCTTTCAAAACTGTAATCTTTATGCAAGGAATACACCTACCCATACTAACACTCTTACGGCTCAGTCTCGAACTGACCCCAATCAGAATACCGGATATTCGTTTCAAAATTGCGTTGTCACAGCGGATAGGGACCTGAAAACAGTGCAAAATAGGGTTAGAACGTATCTGGGAAGGCCATGGAAAGCTTATTCTAGGGTTGTTTTTATAGAGACATTTTTTGATAGCTTGATCAATCCATTGGGTTGGTACTTTTGGATTGGAAATGAGTTTCTTGACACATTGTATTATGGGGAGTATCACGAATACTGGACCCGGTTCTTCGACCATAAACCGGGTTAAATGGAAGGGCTACCATGTGATTACCAGCCCAAATGTTGCTTCACAGTTCACCGCTACCAGCTTGATTGGGGTTGATTGGGTGCTTTCCACAAAAGTTCCAGTTAAGGCAGGCTTGTAACTTAGCCACCAATGTTACAACAAAGGGATGATGAGATTTTTTTTTATAGTGTCACACAATATACTTTGTCTATATGAATTCAAAAGTTGTATGTATTTTTCAATTTATATTAATGATTGATGTATTCAATTATTACAAGTTCTATATTATATTGATTACATTGTGTACTTGCTTATTGTATTTGAAATATTTAATGTTACGTTTAAAATAGTGAGAACCATATATAACAGTGTTCTTTTTTCTTTCTTTAATAGTGTTAAATTAAACCAATCCAAACAGACCAGGGAGGAGAATTATGTCGTTTAAATCAATTGTCATTCTAGTTGTTCTACATCGTTTATTTTGTCCTCATACTTAATTATGAGCAAATCGTTGTTAATTTTTTTTTTTTTTTTTGAACAGCCAAGGATTCTCATCTCCCAATTGCGGAGGTTTACCTTGATTTACTAGCTTAGTCTCATCTCCCTCTCCTTTAAAAGGAAGATGCATTTCTTACTGCCAGTTGCATCATGAATCAGTTACCCACTAAAACTCTCAACCAAAAATCCTCCTATGAAATGGTGCATTGATTATTGCCCACCAAATTATTCTTTTCTTCGGGTCTTTAGTTGTGCATGTTGGTCAAATCTCCGTTCATTGAAAGACTGATTAGACGGATTTTCAATCCAAGACATGTATCTTTATCGGTTATAGTCTTATTCATCGTAGCTACATGGGTCTAGATTTCAGTACGGGTCGCATATACATCTCTTGTCGCATTGTCATTGTACCTCTTCCCTGCACCCACAATTATGGGCATCTTCTAATCCTTTTATTTTGCTTGCCGCACCAACCCCTTCCCTGCATACGAATTTCAGAACACATCTTACTAAATATAAATAAGATTTACAGATGGGGTGTGTACAGATTTTACCATCTCATGGAGAAAATTAATATGCAATGCGGAAACCTTAACCTTAATCTTATTAAGTGAAACTCACTTCATTCAAAAGCCTTTATTTTATTTTATTTTGGTCCATGGCATCGATAAATTAATAAGCCTTTTTTTTTTCCCTAACGGGATTCGAACACTGGTTTTAATGTCAAATTAAAAAGCCTTTATTTAATCTATTTAAATAACTTATCCCATGTAGGAAACTATTTCTTTAATTAATTCTTTTGCCACTTAATAGTCACATTAAATTATATTAATCATATTGAAATAATTTAATTTATTAATTATCAATAAATAATCCATAACTATTTAATTTGTTAAAAACATTTTTTCACTTGCATAACATACACAGACTTAATAAAAAGTATTTTTCCATTATTTTGAGAAAAACTCATTTTTCCTTTTGGAGTGCTACTTTTATGATTTATGGGCAAACAAGTTGGGAAACAATAGGCCTATATCCAGAAATTCCAATGATTTTAATGACTGACCAAACTCTTGATCAGTCACCCGCATCATCGAGGGCGGCCCTCCCTGGGCCTTGAGACCGGGTCTTAGGCCCAGTCTGTCGGGGCGGCCAGTACATGTTTATTAAAAAAAAAAAAAAATCGTGTAGATTTAATCCGTCCAACCTAAAAAAATATGTTAATTTTTTTTTTTAGAGCCCAAATTTGTTTTATTATAATTGATAAATGCCTAATAAAAAAATTTACTTGACCCAAAAAAATAGATATATACAAACAAGTTTTATTAATTTTTTGCATATCACGGATGTTAAAAATGCGATAAGTGTTGGAAAAAATGTAGTCTTGGTTTGTGAGAAATTAGAAACTCGAAGGCACGTTAATAACGTTGTCTTTTAAGAGATGTTTTGTCCAACACGATTTGTCACTAAGGGATCAAATGAAAATCTCTTTCCGAGGATACAATGGGGTGTTTGATTCAAGCGGTGACTTGTTTGAATCAAACCGAGAACACTCAAAGTTTTTCTAATGATGTTGTCAAATTTATGGATTTTAGTCTTCATACTTATGTCTTTTATAGGTTGCAAGTACCCATGCATGCGAATGGATGTACTCCTTTGCACCGGATGAAAGCATGCAACCACTTACACAAAATGGTAAGTACATATCGGTTCGAAAATCGTGTATCACGAAAATGCATATCCTTTCATGAGCCGATGCATGCATTGATTTAGGTTTGAGCGTTGCCCCGAACCCCATGAGTTAGCGCCCCCTCGACCCTGCGAAGGGCCAGCCCCACTCGACCCACCGCGACGTGACCGGGCAGGTCGAACCCCGTTTCGTTGCGATAACATTAATTCGTACGGCAACTCGTAGCAAACGATAACCAAAATATTTATTTATGAAAAAATATCTAACAATAAGTATGTTTTAAAAAAAAAACAATTTCAACTAAAAGGCCCAATTCGGGAGCTTGGTCTTAGGCCCAATACAAGCGAGGGCCGGCCCTGCGCATCATAATATTGGCATCGTATAACTATAGAGCCGAGACTGCACTCTTCAAGAATATAAGACATATTCACTCTACAATGCATATAGATACTGAGAACCCACTAATATAACCATTACATATGGATAACTCTCCACAGACTGTTCGTGTGTAGAGCAAGGCATTGTGCGTAGTATCTTATCCTCAAACTATCATTAACCACTACTGATCGAAATCCACTGATCTCATCAATGAGTGCGTGCAATCGGTCAATATCGGGATTAACAAACTATGTAATCGTTTTCTACTTCATTTTTGAGGAATGAGAGGATTCCATCTTTGGGACCTAACTTCCGGATACCAATCCGTGAGTGATGCAAAAATTGTATGGATTAAGAAAAACACCACTTAGATGACCATTGTTGAATCAAGCGCCACATCCCGAAAATGCACGAGTCTATAATTACATTTGGATTACGATTCAATCCATAAATGGTCTTACAATGATTCGATTAGAATCTCTCATTATGGACTTAGTACGAGATCATTATATCAACTAGGTCCAATCTTATGTGAGCATACTTTTTGACATATATGTGCAGCCATTGAGGTGTCCAACACCGACGACCTGGATCAGACGGTTACACTCTTAGTGTTGTGAAGCACTAATAATGGTTTGACTGTGAGATCATGAACTCCAGTCAATTAAGAATTTTAGTCAGTTTATCACAGACTCAATGTTTAAGGTAGTACACAATAAACTCAATTATCCCACACATAACTCTTATGCATAGAGATTTATGGTTACACAATGAACCCCTAGGGTATATATATATATATATATATATATATATATATATATATATATATATATATATATATACCCATATTTTGGTGGTGATTTTAGTGCTTATTTTGCATACATTATTTCCGAGATACTCTCTTACGGTTATGTTTTATGTGATTTTCGAGTTTTGGAAGCTCGAGGAGATATGGAAGATTTCTAGTGTTATAGAGCAATTTTCGATAGTTTAGTGGGATTTCAAGATTCAAGAAATCTTGATTTTAAATCATGTCGGAATCTCGATCTGCCGAGGAAAGACAAAACCCACCAAGACCCAGTAGTATGGCGCCTAAGAAGACCTTATATTATTGAATTCCTCTCACTCATTATACACACTTGGCTTTTATCATTAGATGGCTATTTTAAATATTAAGTTTTATTAAATTACTTTTTTTTTTTGGAGTGGAAGTACTATTAAATAAGCCAATTTGAGAAATTAGAATAAGCATTGGGCTTGAGCCCAATTTGGATTTACTTGTTGTTATGTTGTAGATTATTAAGGGAACGGGCGCGGCTACCTTCTTTAGGCTTTGCCGACTTTGTTTCTTTAAATTTTAAAGGTATTTTATTTTATATTTTGCATATTTTGATATTATATTGAGTTTTAATTTCTTTTTTCTTCCGGTTAATTAATTAATAATCCCTCGATTTCAAATTATTAGCATTTGTATGTTTTATTAGTTCACAGATTAGGATTAGGATTATTAGTTTAATTGTAGGCGCCAAATTATAAAACAATTAGTTTGATCTAACACCAAAATCCATCTTAGGCGGTTCCATAAAAAAATTTATTTTCACTGGTTTACAATGCATCCTGCCAGTTCACAGCCTGTAAGATTTTCTGTTGTGGAAATAGATAATACTATGGTTAAAATTAAACCAGTCAGATTAATATCTAGTACTCCCTCTGTTCCTAAATAACCGAGGCAGTTTCCAAAAAGTTTTGTTCCAAAATAATTGATGCAAAACATTTTCCAAAACAGCATTTATTGCTAATTTTCATACTTAACCCCTATTTAATACTAGTAAGAAGTTAAAAATAAGACTGCATTAATTGTACCGTATGAATTTTTTAGTCATTGTATCTTTAGGGTGTGTTTGGTAGGGAGAAATGAGATGAGAAAAGAAAAGATTATATTTCTTTTCTCAATTTAGACGCGTTTGGTTGCTTGGGAAAAGAAAAGTGTCTTTTCTCAACTTATCAACTTTTCTCAAAAAATGATTCTTTTCCCTGTTTTCCATTCTCAGCCTACAGTAAAGAAAAGTTCATAAAGAATAGAAAAGTTCCTTTTTCCCACCACTTATCTTTTCTCGTATTAGGAGCATGATTTGTATAATCGTATCATTTTTTTCCATTATATTGTAAAAAAAAAAATTATTTTTTGTTCCAAAAATAATATACTCAATAAAATTTCACCCATAAAATATGATTATATTCTTTCCCCAAAAAAAATAATCATTTCTATTCTCAACATCTTTTCTCTGCATACCAAACACAAGCTGAGAATTTATTCTTTTCTATTCTCAGCTTTTCTTTTCTCAGGTGTTTTCTCATCACTTTTCTTTTCTCGACTTTTCTCTATACCAAACGTGCCCTTAAAGTCATAGCATTAAATTACATTCTTAATAAGTGTGTTTTTGGTAACTGTCTCAGATATTTCAGAACGGAGGGAGTAATTGGGTCTCTTTGTTAGGTAAAGTTGTTATGTCACCAAACGGAGTTCGTTGCGGGGTATTTCATAATTATAGTGTAATTAGTGGTGGTTGTCATAATTATTGAATTTAAGACAGATTTGTTGATTTGCGGTTGCGGTCAACTGTAATCAATTTATTAATGAATTAACAAGTAATCTTTGCATCAATGATTGATCATAAGAATTAAAGAAAAATAATTAATTAGGTGAAGCTTTTCTTGATTTACATTTTTTTTCCTTTATTCTTAGTAAATTAGTTTATAAAAAACACAATATCTTTATTTTACACATTTCAAGAGAAATAAATCAATCGTTTCATGTGAGTTCGACTCTTGCTTGTGCTATATTAATTACAGGAAGGTAGGTAATTACACATTTCAAGAGAAATAAATCAATCATTTCACTTACTTTCTGTTTTTTTGAGCGGAATGATCCACCACTTACTTAAGAAGAAAGTTTGTTACAAGAATGAATCATTCCTTAATAGATTCCCCATTAAATATTCAACGGTAAATACAATATGTTACTCCTTTACTAAATGATATAACTTTGGATCAATTGACAAATTTTTTTTTTTTTGGTCGTCAAAGTTAGCAATTGATATAGTAAGTTTTACTGCAAAGCAGTCTAAATAAAGTCAAATATCGGCTCTTTATATTGAATTACTATCTCTCCCAAAAACTATTTAAGTTGATGAGGAGATACATAACTAATATTTTAAACCTTTTAACACAAGGTAGATAATTAACCTCCTAAACCTTTCAAAATGGGAAGATACATAGTTAACATCTTAAACTTTTCAACACAAGGTAGATAAATTACATCTTAAACCTTTCAAATGTGGGTCATATAGATAAACATCTTAAACCATTCAACCATGAGGCAGTTCGTCGGACTTAATAGGCCAGGCAAAATTTGAAAAAAGGCCCACTTTTTTTTTAAAAACAATAATTTCTATAAATAAGTAATATAAATCAAATCACGACCAATAAATACTAATGCTAGTATCTAAAAATATATTACAAATGTCAAAAATAATTTAATGATTGAATCAAGAGGAAAAATAACAACAATTTTGCAACAAAAACATCACAAACATCTACAAAGCAGTGAATTGATCGAGACTTTCTAGGTGTCCAATCTTACCGCGATGTACCGGGGTCAATTGTAGTCTAGTAAGTGGTCAAGGTCGTATCCACGAGGATTGTGAGTTGAACACCAAAAGCTATTATTATTTTGATCTAAGTCATAATAATTCAAGGAAGTAAATTTATCTAAAATCTACTACAATGGGTAATAAAATGATAAAAGCCTAGCCAAGACAATGCATTGATCAAGTATATCTCTACTAGTATCATAGGAATGAACCGCTACCAACCTTCCGTTAGTGTTAAAGTGTGTGTTACGGTGCACTCTCACAAACTAGTAGTTTCCCATCATCTGAGTGAATGAAACTACTACATATCTCCTCTTTGGTCTAAGAACCACTGAGACCTAAATGATTCAACATGATTAAGATCTTGAATGCAATTAATGACAGTGTCAATAATCCCCGGATAAGAAATCAAATTCCAATTAAGGTCAATTTTACCTTCCGGTTTCCCTATTCCTTCTCCCACACCTAATATCTCCTTTCGGTCTCAACTAAGTGTGTGTGTGCTAGTGCTAGGTGATCAATCCAACACCAACAAGCAATACAGTGCAAATAGGAAAAGATAACAACAACACAAAAATCTATGAAATATATGAATTAACATTCCTAATAAATATAATAGAGATTAATAACTATTACAACAACATCATCTTGGCTAGTACCAAATTTAGCTACTCATTACTACAATTACTAACATGTTAAAATTAGTATTCATAGCAATAATATTATCAAAACAAAAGTAAAACTAGAATATTAAGTCACCAATCGTTGAGTTTTCAATGGAAAGCTTGAAGTCTTCTTCTCCGATCATCAATGGAGTTTGCTCCAAAAGTTGAGCTCCTTCCAATAAAAATACACCGAGAGATTAAACTAGCATTCTAGAATTATAATTGTGATGAAAGTAGCTAAATAATGGAACTAATTTAGCTAGGAGAGCCCCAGGGGCGGTGGTGAGCCTTCAAGAGAAGAGGGAGTTGGGGAAGAAGAAGTGGGTATGATGATTGGGAAAAACCGATCCTGAAAGAGATTTTATCTTTGAAAAACTGCTTACGTGGCGTTCTGAATGCGCCGCTAAAGACCAGGCCCGCGCTGTATAACAAACTCGACGACTCGACAGCTTTACACAGCGATTCGGCGCGCCACAAAAGATTCGATCTGCGCGGTTTTGATAAAATAGACATAACTTGAGTAGCAGACCTCCGATTGATGTGATTCAAAAATGCGTTGGAAAGCTCGTTTCTTTATCTACAACTCTCATGAAGAAGTCTTCCCCAGAAAATGCCTTTAAGTGGGTTCAAATGTCCGTTGAATAGAGTCTATGGTAGAAGCATTAAGGACAATTGATCCGTTTGAACTTGTAAGCTTTTGGCACACTCTTCTAGCCCTCAAAAGACGTGTTTTAGGCTCAACACGTGTCGTCACTCAGGGTCTTGGTCAACCTATAATCATGCAATAAATTACCAAAATACCAAGCTTAAACCCGACCGACGCTCTCGGTTACTAAACCGGTTCAAAACTATCAAAATATGATATTTTATATAATAATTACTATGTACACATTTGGATGAAACTAAGCAATTAATGACTTGAATCGGTACAATAATGCTCAAAGTGGTATCAGAAATGGGGTAAAATATCATAATAATGAGCGACAATTTGTCTCTCAACAGGAATCGTATCCAGCAACATCAAAATATTAGGATCAACGCTTACCGTTGTACCTAAAACCAAATGGTATTAGTAAAGGTGTTACTATATGTCCTTATATCACGCCCCCTCAAGTGTGTGCCTATAAGAAGGGAGATAGACCCAACACTTAACTTGTTTTTTTTGTTTGGGAAGTGTGGTCCTATAAGAAGAGAATTGGGCCCAATACTTGGTTTTTTTTGTTTTTAATTATGCTGGAAGCTGGGCTTGAACCCAGAATCTCCTACTCTGATACCATATTAGGATCAAGCGCTTACCGTTGTATTAAACCAATTTGTGTTAGTAAATGTGCTACTATATTTCCTTATATCACAAAAGATTGTGAAACATCGTTCGACAACATAACTATTGTAACAAGAAAGCAATTAAGCTTGCAAAAAAATCTATTTGCATGTCTAGATGCAAAATAATCAATTATAGTGTCAAGTTTAATAATGTCGAACATATCATTCGATTCATGAGCCTTGAGCGTTCACGAGGCGATTTTTCATTAGTATCATTATTTTACAAGGGTTTAATAGTAAATGCATGTATCATTAAAATAAATAAATAAAACCAAAATATGTCAAGATCAAGAATCGAACTAGTATCAATAGCTAGGAGTATATGACTATTGTTTATCCAGTAGATTAGCTTACACTATTGTTAAAATGTAATTTTGGGCCCCCTTACATTATGGGCCCTGGCGGTCGACCATCTCACCTGCCCTCACGGCCGGCCCTGCTGTGAGCCTATAAGGCCAACATGATATACAAGGCTTATAAAGGAAAGTCAACAAATAGCCCCAACAGTTGCACAATATATGCAAGAAACAATGTTGTCATCAATGTTTGATCTCAAGACCTCCTGCTCTGATACCATGTCGAATTACAATCTCTCTCAAAAGCTTAAGCTGATGGGGAGGTGATTATTAATATCTTAAACACTTCAACACTTCACTTTGAGAAAGTAAGAAAAGTAATGATACGGTACAACCGTACAGTAACACGAGTGACACAAGATGTATTTACATCATTGATCATTATGTAGTACCCATAGATCATGATGTCTTGATCTGCATGAATATTGATTGGTCTTATGTTTTCCACAGTTTGAAGGATTCTGTTTTTGATGAAGATGCTAATCGTAAATATTTGAGGCTTGGAAAAAACTTTTGAATATGGGATGCAATAAAAAAGATAAGTCTATGGAATATTTGGTGCACGAGAAACAACATTTTATTTGATGATAAAGCCTTAACTATCAAAGATGTCATTGCGGATTTTCAAGTTTTCGGTTTTGTTTAGATCTCTGGAAGGAATAACAAATATAGTATGAATTGGGTGACTTGGAGAGATAATCATCTTCAGATTTAGTTGTTGTCTTTATAATTTCTTTGTGAGATAGACCGCCTAAAAGATGTGTGACAGGTGGTTTGATTTAGGCCATTAGAACACTGCTATAACAAGGTGGTACAACAAATTGGAGTTTATGACTGATAATGGTGTTTGGCTTTTAGGAGATTTTTGTTTGTTTCGCGGTTGACGGTTTATTGTGTATAGGTGTTACTTCTGTAGAGTTGGGTTTTTTGTTTTCCAGCATTGGCTGTCTTCTTTTAAAAATTAATCTTATCATTGCCATTAAAAATTAGAGTATTAGGAAAAAAATGACACATTGTGAAATATTTTTAAATAAGAGGATACCCAAATATTTTTATAGGAGAAAAAAAAAAACACACACCTCACGCGCCGTTATGCTTGCTGCTCTTTTTTTTTTTTTTTTTCATCTTAATTTTCAAACACTCATATCTTTTGATCAAGATCTCCAAAGGTGATAAAAATTTCATCGAATTTTTTATTTTTTCATGCTCTTCGTTTTGAGATTTGGTTCGATATCATTATATCGTTTTTCTTAAGATTCACTGTTAAAATTCACTCAGTGAATGTCGTCAGTGAAGTGAATCCCGAAAAACAGTGAATTTTAACAGTGGATGTTCGTAAATTACCTCGAAATATGATGAATGTGGTTCAAAATAAAGAGCATGAGAAAATAAAAAATGGTGAAAGAATTTTTAAATTTGGGATTGTAAATTGAGATATATAGTGTTTAAAAATGATCGATGAAAGAAAAAGTGTGCTGTTGTTTATTTTGTTTAAAATAATAACTTCGTCATTTATGCAAAACTTTTGAAAACGTGTCCAATTCATTAATTTTAAAAATATTTTTGTCTTTCTTCCTAATCCCCTTTAAAAAAACAATATTCATGAATGGTGTAAATTATGTCCTCAACGGTTGTCTCCGTATCGAGCAAGATAATTAATCTAGTTGGCATACGCAATTCAACTATTAGGAGGATGATGGATAAGTTGACCCTGGCTCTCTTATAACCTCTAACTAGAGGTGGCCAAACCGAAACCGGAACCGGCGGTTCGAACCGGAACCGGCGGTTCGTCAAACCGGCGATTCGAAAACCGCCGGTTTGCCGCCGGTTCGAAAACCGCCCGGTTTACCGCCCGTTTGTGTTATTAGTAACGGAACGGAACCGAACCGCCCGGTTCAATCGGATGACCGGAACCGGGTAAAACCGGCCGGAACCGGAACCGCCGGTTCAAACCGGATGACCGGAACCGGGTAAAACCGGCCGGAACCGGAACCGCCGGTTTAACCGGCCCAACAAAATTTTTTTTTTTTTTTTCTTTCTAGATGCATGTAAGTTACATGATTTTTTTTTTCTTTCTACATGATGTAACGGCAATAAAAACAATTTAAACAAATAAACCATAAAAACTATAAAAAAAACCTAAAAAATTATATACAAACCTAAAAAATACTATAAAATTATATACTCACCTAAAAAAAACCATATACAAACCTAAAAAATTATATGAAACTATGTAATACAAACACATAAGAAAGTACTATAAAATACTACAATAACAAACTATAAAAAAACTATAACAAACTATAAAAAAAAAACTATAAGAAACTATAAAACAACATTTATAATCAAAGTATACTTAAAACCTACTTAAATAACTATAAAAATCATTACAACAAACTATAAAAGACTAAAAACATAAACAATTAGAACTACATTCGCTTTGATTTTTTTATATGTGTTGTGCATCCGACACGATTACACATAAAAATACGTGAGCGATAGAATTACCGTCTGAAGCGTTGAAAAGATAACACAATTTACATATAAGAAAAACAACATATTTTTTTAAAATAACATTATTTACATATAAATAAAATAACACAATATTAATATTATTTTTAAAACCGAATAGAAATCTATTTAAAATAAAATATATATATTACATTCGCTTTAATAATTATAATTAAAATAATAATAATTTGTTATTGTAGTGAAAATAATAAGTGTTATATAAAAATGAAAAGAAAAAAATATGAAATTTTAAAACCGTGGCGGAACCGTGATCTCGAACCAGGGAGCAAACCGAACCGCCCAAACCGCAACCGCGGTTTTGAACGATAAACCGCCGCCGTTTGAAGAAGGTTTTCAAACCGCGAAATCAAAACCAGCGGTTCGTCAAACCGGCGGTTCAATCAACCGGCGGTTAAATTAAACCGCCGGTTAGAAAAACCGGCGGTTACACCATTTGGCCACCTCTACCTCTAACTATTAATATACTTATATCAGTAGAAGTTTAAAAAGCATAATTTTATTCATTTAAAAAAAAAAAGGCATAATTAAATTTTTTAATCATGAGTTTCAATCATTAGTTCGTCTTTTTTAATTTTTGAAGACCTTTCTCAATCAATGTTGATGTGAACTTGTATTCAATAGACGGTGGCTTCTATTAATTCATTTGATTAATGAGCTTTAGTTTATTTAGGAGGATTTTATCTAATATATATCTCATACAGTTTTATCACATAAAATGTACTACCTCCCTCCTAAATATATCCACTTTTTGAATTTATCCCGGCCTATAATATAAATTCATTTAAAATACTAATGGAGTATTTATTAAAAAAAATTTCTTTTATCCTTAATTTATTATACATTTAGCTAATTTTTACAACTATAACATCAATTAGAGTCAAAGGGCTAGATTTTTACCATTATAATTAATGACACTTAACAACTTTATTAATCACATGTGAAAAACTCTAAACAAATTTATATTTTGGGACGGAGATAGTATAAGGCTTTTATGTATAAATAGTACCCCCTCCGTTCCTAATTATATGTCGCAGTTGCCAAAATCAAAATTTCATTTTTATATGTCGTAGTTACATTTTCCAATACATATCTTAATACTCTCCCCCTTTTCAATACTACTTTTCAACTTTCTAGGTTCATTCATCAATCAATTTTTCATATTCATTATACCACTACACTTTCCAAGATTTTTTTAAATACTCATTTTCTTAATCTGTGTGTTTTTTCTCAAACACGACATATAATTAGGAATGGAGGGAGTTGTAATTTACGCATACTGCTTCCATCCTAAAACATAAGTCCGTTTAACTTTATTAATTTGTCCTATAATAAATCAATTTAGAATTCCAATGGAACATTTATTATTCTTTTCTTCATCTTACACTTAATTTATTATATATGCATATATACAATTACATTAATGAAAATCAATGGATATTCTAGACTTTTACCATTAAAATTAATGATACTTAACCACTTTCTTAATCCGTGTAAAAAGATCTAAACGGATTTATATTTTAGGACGAAAATAGTACTTTGTTTTAGGGATTTAAGGTATATTCGTGCATATAAAATAAAATTAAATAGGCATTGTGCATGAAAATTTGTCAATCTTTCCCCTTTTTTTACACATGTTTATGCATTCAATTTTATACATCTATTTTTGGATCAAAATGTTGAATTACCTTGTCTCCCAAAAGTTTAATAGCGGGGAGGTAGATAATTAACATTATATCTCAATACGCTAGATAGATAAACATTATATCTCAGTATGTCCCATCAAGTGTGAACCTATTAGAAGGGAGAGAGACTCGTGTGAGCCCACGGAGAGATAGCTAATTAACATTATATCTTAATACGCCGGATTGATAATTAACATTATATCTCAATACGCCAGATGGATAATTAACATTATTTTTCAATAAGCTCACTCAAATGCGGGTCTATAAGAAGGGAGAGAGACTCGTGTGAGCCTATAAGGAGGGAGATTAGACTCAACACTTGTGGGAATAGGCTTTTTTTTGGAAAATTATGTATGGAGCAGGGTTTGACCTAAGACATCCTGCACTGATACCATTTGAATTACCATCTCTCCAAAAGTTTCAGCTCATGGGGAGGTAGATAATTAACATTATATATCAATAGGCCAAGTAAATAATTAACATTATATCTCAATATGTCAGATAGATAATTAACATTATATCTCAATATGTTAGTTAGATAATTAACATTATATCTCAATACAAGATATAAAATAGTGGGTCAATACATAAAAACTGGAGGGCCTATTTAACGTATATTTGTGTTTACGAAATAATTCTCCACTAGTATAGCTAATCTCTTTTTTAGGGGTCGGCTGCCCCACCGGTCACAAGGGTGGAGCCGCCCCTGCTCTTACTTCAGGGAATCATTGAATCAAGAGTAACGGATGCACCGACCTCTATCCACATAAATGTACCGGACTTTATTCCCATACAAAACTTAGGGGGTAAATTAAAAAAAATAGTGAACCACATAAAAGCACATTCGGGGTATTTGGGTGTGGATAGAGCTGTTAAATGAACAGAGCCGTTCAGATTCAAGTTCGTAATCGACTCGTTAGTGTTTGTGATCGTTCACTTGTTTAGCTTAATAAACCAAACTTGAACGAGATTATAAACTCGTTTTCTAAACAAACAAATACGAGTTTACTCGTGAATGTTCGATTATATTCGCAAACCTGCTTATATAGATAAAGTAATGCGCAACCTAGCTAACTATGACACATAAGATAATAAGCAATCTATTCATATGATGGATACTCAAGCTAATTTATCGAATATTTGTAGAATTTCTCAAATGCTTTTGGTTTCATGATGTTTCAATATTGCTTGTACATGGTTGTTTATGACTTGATTTTTAATTCCTCAACGAGCCAAGTAGGGCCGAGCTCGAGATGTAAGGCAAAAATACGTTTCACGAGTCATGCTCAAACGCAAGCTTGAACAATGTATCTTTATAAATGAGCCAATATTGAATATAGTTTTTGTTTGTTTATTAAACAAACGATCGTGAACAAGTTTATGACCTAAGCCAACCAAGCTTGAATACAATTTTATGTTTGTTTATTAAACGAACTGATATGGTAAAATGATTGATTACATTACATTGAAAGATTTACAGTATTATATAGTTACAAATGAATCTCCTAGAATCACCTAGATATGGTAAGTAGTATTTCCCACGTGTGTACAAAATAATTACAATAAATATGATAGAATAATTACAATAAATATGGTCAAATATACAGTATCCCCTATTACGCCCCCTCAAGTTGGATGGCGGACGAGGGTAAGCTTGAGGGCGTGGACGAGGTGCCTGAGAATTTTGCATCTGTTGAAAGAAGGGGTATGTAGGACACCTTTTTGCATAATGCCCCTGTACACCGCAAAGTTGGCATTTGCCCAAGTAAGGGCGTGGTTGGTGAGACGGACGAGCAGGAGAACCGGAGCTGATTGGAGGCCGATTGGCTGGTGGACTGGGTGGAGTTGCTGGATGCCATGGTGTTAGGTGTAGTGCCCGAAAGACAATTTGTGTAATTGTTTTTTATAACAGAATTTATCTCACCTTATTACTTGCTTTGTGCTTGTAAGTAATACACTGCTGCAAACCTAAGTATATCAGTATGTAACCGCTTAACTCAGTGTATGGCATGCACATGAGGATTGAGTTAGTGGTGATATACTTAAATTGTTAGTCCGTGGTGAACTTAATCAGAGTTTAGGGTCTCTTGATTAAAACATCAATAATGCGCACAGAACACCTTAGGGTGTGATAGTCTTATCCGGACTGTCGGTAGAAGGTACCTACGTGGTGCATTTATATATGATGGCATTCATATAGGACTGGACCGATTTAATCTGAATTTCTCGATATAATTCCGTAATCGAGGAATCTTATTAAATCATTAGATGATCATATATGGATCAACCTTAATCCTGAGGTGATCACAGGGTGCTACTTGTCTCGGGGTAGTGTTTGATGTGTTAGTTACGGTTCACTTAAATATGTGTTCCAAGTCACTTCTCATTGGCACTATCTCCTGATGAGTGAGTAGTTCTGATTTTCACAGACAAGGAATCCATTCCTTCCTGCAGGAAGTAGAGAGACAGTCCTCTTATTTGTTAGCCCTAAGAAAATGATTGATGGGCCCAGTTCATGTTAGACTAATTAGCTAGTAGTCAGATATGTGAACTAATTGATCACAAGGGGGTTAATGGTAAATAAGGATAAGATATTCTGAGTCGGGTTCACGGAGACTTCCCACTCAGAATGGACAGTCTATGGAGGGTTAGTCCGTATGTAGTGATTATATCAGTGGACGCTTATTTACTCATAGGGTTGAGTGTAAGTATATATCTATAATTGGTAGAGTTCAGTTTCGGGTTTATGGTGGCGTAATCCCGGAATTAATAATTTAAGTATGAATATTCTGTTCGATGAATATTTTACTTAGTTATTGGAGCTACTGGTTATAGGTCCATGGTCCCCAATGTGGCTCCTGTAATTCGGGTGTTTTTCCTGTTATTGGGCCTCAGTGATAATTAATTGGCTGGGCTAATTAATTGATATGCAAAATATTATTTAGTTGGGCTAAATAATATAATACACAGAAAAGACATTTTCTGTGGGCCTAAACCCTAGTGTGTGGCGCCATTTACCTCCTTAAATGCAAGATTTGATTTTCTTGTGTGATTAATTATTTACTTGGTAAGTAATTAATTAATAAATGATAATTGATTTGTAATTGCTTGATTGATTAATCACAATCTTTTATAAATGGAATTATCCTTTATTGTGATTTCTTTTTAATTATTTATTTAATTAATTAGAAACTTGGAGGCCAAAGATTTACTCTCATATATAAAGAGAGTTCTTCCAAGACATATAAGCAATGCAAATTTTGCCCCAAACATACAAATAAAGAGAGAAAAACTTGTTTCTTGTCTTGAGTTTCTGGTTGAAGAAAAACTTGGAGTTTTTCTTGGAAGCATATCAAGGAGGTTTCAATTACAAGGATTGGTGTCCACCAACCACCGTTTGGAGAACACATTGGAAGATCTTGGCTTCTCTTCCTACTATTGGTAAGATAAACTTAACCCCTTGTAGGATTTTAGATCCTTTTATTTATGTATTGTAGTTTATAGATCGTGATCCATCCGCTGCGCAAAGATCTGTTCTATACAGATCTGAGCTCCTACATCCTTCACATGGCTGTTGTGAAAGGGGGGGACGAGGGCCCTGCTGGGCGGCAAAAGCTGAATGCACCAGATTTGGCACAACATTGGTGTGAGAGAGGAGACCTGCTTCTAAATTAAGGAGCTTTTCGTGCAATTCATCAAATGAAATCAACGTATCTCGAGCCTGAACTGCTCTCACGAGATCAGTATATTCATCACCAAGATTATACAAAATTTGATCAATCAAATCTTCATCATCAAGACGGGCACCGAGTGAAGCGAGTTCATCCTCTTTGGACTTTACGGCATGCATATAAGTCGAGATAGGCTGGTTTCCCTTAACCATGGTACGTAAATGGTGCTTTAATTGTTTGATACGACCCCTGGAAGGCTTTGCAAACAGATTGGCCAGGGTCGTCCGCGCATCATGAGAATTTTCTGGCTTCGAAATGTGAGAGAGAACGGAGGGAGTGACGGAACCGATTATGGTCTTAAGAATGAATCTGTCTTGGCGAAACCAAATAGAGTATGCAGGATTAGGACGAGAAGTCTCTTTGTCATTGATGAGTTTGGCTGGGCAAGGTTTGCTTCCGTCGACGAAACCAAAAAGGTCATATGCAGTAAGTAAGGTTTCAAATTGCAATTTCCATGCCAGGTAATTCGTATTGTCAAGTTTAATTGGAGTTTGGGTAGGAGAGAGGGGAATAATGGAGGAGGCGACGTTGGTGGAGGGGTGACTGTAGGTGGCCATGGTGATTTAACAGGAAGGATTTTGCAGAAGAAGAAGATAGGAGAAAATAGGGAAAGGGAAAGAGGCCAGGACTCTAATGCTCTGATACCATGATATGGTAAAATGATTGATTACATTACTTTGGAAGATTTACAGTATTATATAGTTACAAATGAATCTCCTAGAATCACCTAGATATGGTAAGTAGTATTTCCCACGTGTGTACAAAATAATTACAATAAATATGATAGAATAATTACAATAAATATGGTCAAATATACAGTATCCCCTATTACGAACAATCACAAACAAATCTGTGACCTAATTGAACACAAGTTTAAACAATGGACACACAACTCAGCTCGGCTTAGCTCGTTAAGAACTTTGGTGGTGACATTTCCCGGTAAATCTTGGGAGCACTTTCACATAGCACAAACTATTCTGATTAAACATATTTCACAAGTGTGGTCGATTATGTATTCCGACTTTATTTCAGTCAAAATTTAAGTGTTTTCAAACCCAATACCGGTCAGAAATCTTAGTCATACATTCTGACCCAAATTCGGACAGAAATTTTTTAGGGGGAATTAGGGGAAATGACACATATATTTACTAAATTAATGAATATGTCTGCTTTTCAAAAGTTTTGCATAAATGACTAAATTATTTATAAAAAAATAAAGAGGCGCCTTTCCTCCAAAAAAATTAAGTACAACACAATTCATATTTTAAAATATTTATATCTCTCAATCTACAACTTCAAAATTTGGAATTCTTTCACCATATTTTATTTTTATTTTTTCATACTCTTTATTTTAAGACAACAACCACCACATTCCGACATAATTTCCGAAAATTCATTGTCGAATTTCATTATTAATTGAAATTAACTGGTTTTCGATATTTAATGGCAAAATTCATTAAGTGAATTCCAACAGTGAATCTCACGAAAAACCTTTTAATGATATTGAACAAGTCTCAAAACGAAGATCATGAAAAAATAAAAAATTTGGTGAAATTTTTATCACTTCTTACAACGGTTGTATTTTAAAATTTCACTAGATCAAAAGATATGAGTGTTTGAAATTAATTTGGAAAGAGAAAAAAAAAAAAAAGAGGACAAGTGTACGTAAGTGTAGGGTTTTTTTTTTTTGTCCTTTAAGCTATAAAAAATATTTGGTTGTCGTGTTAGTTAAAAATATTCTAAAATGTTTCAATTTTTCTAATTTTCTAAAAAATTCATGGAGAATTAGGATAATGACAGCTTTTAGAATATTTTTGAGTGACACAACAACCACACATTTATTATAGGGAGAATGACAACTTTTATATTTTTTTAAAGGATAATTAGGGATAAAGACAGCTTTTGAAATATTTTTGAGTAACATGACAGCCCAATATTTTTTATAGGGAGACGGACAACTCCCATAATTTTTATAGCTGAAAGGATGAAACCCAAAAAGAAAATTAAAAAAAGAAAACCGACGCGTGCTCCAGTTTTTTTTGGTTGTTTTTGTTCTCTTTTCTCCCCGATTTTCAAACACTTATATCTTTTGATCTAGATCTCTAAACGTGATGAAAATTTTACTGGGTTTTTTATTTTTTGATGCTCTTCGTTTTGAGACTTGGTTCGATATAATTACATATTTTTTCGTGAGATTCACTGCCTAGTGAATCCTGAAAATCAGTGAATTTCGAACAACAGTGGATTTCGATAGCGGATTTTCTGAAATCGCGTCGGAATATGTTGAATGGGGTCTCAAAATAAAGAGAATGAAAAAATAAAAATAAAAAATTTGGTGAAAGAATTTTCAAATTTGGAGATCTCTAGATTGAGAGATATGAGTGTTTAAAAAGATGGATTAGAGAGAAATTGTGTTGGGTTTTGTTTTTTTTTTTTCTTGGGGAAAAAATATGGCCTGAATATTAAAAAATAAAATAAAAATAATTTTGTCATTTATTGATGAAATGTTTATGTCATTCTCTCTATTTTTTATAGCATGAAGGACAAAACAAAAAAAAATTAAAATAATACGCGTCTGGGACTGGGACCTTTTGGATTTTTTTTATTTTTTTCTCATTCCTCTCCCGTTTTTGAAATGCTCATATCTTTTGATATATATATCCCAACGCGATATAAATTTCACAGAATTTTTTATTTCTTGATGCTCGTTTTGAGTTTTAGTTCGATATAATTACATCGTTTTTCGTGAGATTCACTGTCAAAATTCACTTAGTGAATATCCCCAGTAAATCCCAAAAATCAATGAATATCGACAGTGAATTTCGAACAATAGTGAATTTTGAACAATAATAAATTTCGACAAATGGATTTTTTTCACGTCGAATAAGTTGAATGTGATATCAAAATAAAGAACATGAAAAATAAAAATTTGGTGAAAGAATTTTCAAATTTGGTGTTCTAGATTGGGAGATATGAGTGTTTAAAAGAGGAACGGATCCTGCGCGTGCAAGGTGTGCCATGCAAGCAAAGTGCCGACCGTTTCAATAAATTTTTAGACGGAACCGTTGAAATTTCAACGGGAAGAGAGTGAAGAAAATTAAATATATATATATATATATATATATATATATATATAAATATATATCCGTTGAAATTTTAACGGATCCGTCGAAATTTCAACGGTTCCGTCGAAAATTCCGACGGAAACGGTGCACAGCACCTTGCATGGCACACCTTGCACGGCAGGGGATCCGTTCCCTTTAAAAAAGATGGATGAAAGAGAACGTGTGGTGGTTTTTTTTTTTGGGGAAAAAATGGCGCTAGGAAATAAAAAAGTAAAAAAAAAAAAGTTTATTATTTTATGCAAAAGTTTCGAAAGGCTGTCATTCTACTTAATTGATGAAATGTTTTTGTCTTCCCCCCTACTCCCCCAAAAATTTAATATTTTGTCAAAATTTGAGTAAGAAAAAATATGCACGAATCTTTCAAGGATGAATTTGAAAAGAAAAAAAAAAGTGTGCAAAGACATGTTGCTCTGGGCAGACACACTCTTACCCAAACGCAGGGACGGACCCAGCATGAAAGAGGGGGGTCCATCGCCCCCACTCAAATTTCCGGGCGAATTTACTAATATACCCCTCTAATAATATTAAATTGTGTATGTATATCTTTTCAGACAATATTTTGTGCAATTATACATTTAGTTCAACTGGTCAGAAGCTATACTATTTATCTGAAGGTAATGGATTCGAATCTTGTGTGTGGAATTTTTTTCACCTTTTTTTTTTTTAAATTTTAAATTTGGCCCTCATTGGAAAATTTTTCCTGGGTCCGTCATTGCCCAAACGAGGTGCGTGGACACCGCAAAATTGTTAAATAACTTAACATTTATTTATATAAAAACATTTACAGATATCATTATGTAAGGAAGTTTTTGTGTGATATATCTACATTCACCGAATTGACAGGTAAACAAATCTACATTCGAATCTTGGCTGTGGAATTTTTTTCACCCCTTTTTTTTTAATTTAAAAAAATTTAGCCCTCATTGAAAAAATTTCCTGGGTCCGTCACTGCCCGAACGAGGTGCGTGGACACCGCAAAATTGATAAATAACTTAACATTTATTTATATAAAAACATTTACAGATACCGTTGAAAAATATTACTCATAAAAAATTTTATAGACCCCGCTGAACAAAAATGTTGCGTTCGCCCAGATGTTGTGAAAAGACATTCAGTAAATCTATCATTATGTAAGGAAGCTTTTATGTGTATATCTACATTCACCGAATTGACAGGTAAACAAATCTGGATCACACAGTTTGAATTCAGTTTAAAAATAAAAGATCTCATCAAGTTACAAAGTGCAGACTCAGATATCTGGCGGGTGGCGGGTTCACCTAATAACTTTCCCAGTATGTATAGTTAGGTTTTTTGGTTTTTGGTTTTTTTTTTTTTTTTTTCTTTTGTTGCACTTTTGTAAAGTTTGTACTTTTTACCCCATTGTTTTTACCCGATTGTTGAATGAATAAAAAAATAGATAAATTCGAAGTCACTTGACTAGCCCCCCAAGCTGACCAATGCTCAAGACTTTGAAAGAGATACATTGGTGGAAATTTTTTTACAGGTAGGTGCCAATTTTAAAATGTTGGATTCCTGTTGGTTTTGATGCACCAACTAGGATTTACACCAAGACCAACATAAAATTTATGCTTGAGATAAAATATCAGACCTTTGCTGTCTACACGTTCCGTAGTTCTTTTGTTCTCTTCTTTACCAAATTTTTTAAGTCAACCCAAATAAAACAACTGGAATTTACTGGCCTTAATCCAGGTTTCCTTTATATTCCCTCAAACTTTGACATATTCAAGAATGTCTACAATTGTTTTTTTTTTTTTTTATTATATATTTTTAGAACCAACAAACAAATGATTAAGGTACACAGCTATTTTGCAAATCGACAAATAATGAAAAATTGTACGAACTCCGTCCCCAAATGTAAATCCGTTTAGCATTTTAGATTTGTCTCAAAATATAAGTCTATTTCGATAACCAATGAAGAATTTATTATATTTTTCTCCTTATACCCATTATTTATTATATACTCATCCACATATTATTATTTTGCATTAATAACAGTCAAATGTCATTTTATTATTTTCCATCAACATTAATGACACATAACCAATTTAACCAAATTTCTTAATTTGTGTGAAAAATCTCGAACAAATTAATATTTTGGGACGGAGGTAGTATTTCGTTTGTCCCATACTATAAGACTTTTTGGTTTTTACGCACAATTTTAAAAAAATTTATAAATGACTCATTTTTACAATTTCAAGTCAAATTTTGCATTGTTCTTTTGATTATCTTATAATGATGCATTGTTTAATGTAAAAATAGAAACAAAGCATCTAGTGTAATATTGTATTGTATTGTGATAATGATTTAATTTAAGAATCACAAAAAATTAAAAGACTTTATATCACGGGACGAAGGGAGTAAGATGCTGCATTTTGTTATTATATATTTTATTTAAAAAATAAAATGTCCAGTTTTGAAAGGGGTGCACCTTTTATTGGCGAGGGAAATCATTGTACGGATTCGGTCATGACGTCCTAGTTCAAAGACCAAAATGTCACTACAGTACCCCCTTTCTTTTACGATTGAGATATGCCTGTGAGCTACTCTTTTTTTTTTATTTTTTTTTATTTTTTATATGGTGGGACTCGAACTCAGGAGTTCTTGAGACCTCCGTTTAACCATTTGAGTTAAGCCTAATTGGCTTCTACTTATTAATTGATTCTTTATTTTCGGTATATATTGTTACAAGTAGACATTAGGATGATGTGTTCTTTAAACTGAGTTCAAGTGGCGCGTGCCACTTATTTCGTTCCTCTCAATGGCCCGGCTATCGTGACAGGGCATTACTTTTGGTATCTAAGATAATGAGTTCTAGGAATCGATTCTAAACTAATCATAATAAACTTGTTTCTCTTCAATGTCAAACACGTAGAAGCAATGACTTCCCTAAATATCACTTTCCAATGAAGATTTTTATCATCACCATGAATTTGTTTGGAAATGTTGAAGTTTACCCAACTATCATTTCATGGAAGGGAAAAAAGAAGAAAACAACAACAACAACAACAACAACAACAACAACAACAACGTTGATGCCACCTCCCAAACAAGATGGTTTAGCCTTTGGGGCCTCGGTGTACTACAAAGTCTATTCATGAAGCGCTCTTGTAATGTCTTTACTGCGGCTTGACGCAAGTCATAGCCATGGACGGACCTAGAGGCAGGCTAGGGTGGGCGTAACCCACCCGGTTTTTATTTTCGGTATATAAAATATGTTATATAATTCAGACCAACATAATTAGCTGTCTTAATCCAACCCACCAGACCATACAAATATAGTCCATTAGCCCATCCGACCCCAATTCCTGGTTCCATCCCAGGTCATAGCATGATTGGACCAAGATTTCACCAATCGGAGAATGCTTCCATACCAATTTGTCATTACTCACTACCACCATCCTAAATAACATTATGTCCAAATACGTTGATGTTGTTCGAATATTACAATCGGGTAATTGGGTAATTCTAATTAGGAAAACAATACAAGAACTAAGAGATTTGTGTATAATTTTGGACTGAACTCCTCGAGAGAGCTGCCTACGTATCCAATTTAGATAATAAACTGGAATCAAGTCCCCCTCGTAGTTCAGGGTGTTCTTTATATAGTAATAGATCGTGTCTCTCTTCCTGGACGTACTGGGAAGTTATCATCGATTATTTTCTGGACGTGGGGTCTACCCACGTCTGTAAGCGGTTGAGACGTTGTTGACTCGGTCTTCACCACGTTCGGTCTATTATTCTATCCAGAACCTCTTCTGGTCAGAACACGGTGGAGCCCTGCTCCTCTGACTATTCTGTCCAGCATCTTGATCTGGTCAGCACTTGGTGGTCCAGCTTGACTGGCTCATTTATCTTTATTATCTAACTTTCATACTGGGCCTGGCCCAATTATGAATAATCCGACCCAGTGGGCCTACATATCATCATAAGTCCCCCCAGACTAGGGTGGGCTACTCCAAGGCTGCCCTTGTCTGCATCGCTTTAACTTCTGTTGTTATTATACCGTGAATCGAGGCCAAGTTACAACCAGTCATTATTATAACTGTGAATTGAACCCTTACGTCGCTTCCAATTCTTGTCAAACAACTCGTCTATCTCGAATCTTTGGAATCGCACCCCAGCATTTACAAGTAAGTCTCTACCCTTATGTCATTTTGCTATTTCTTTTGAATCTTCATTTCATTCATGAGTCTGAGAGCCGATACCGCCTCTAGTGATTCTATAGAAAAATTGTTTCAATCTCTAGAAAAAATTTCGATTGCCTTAGACGGTGAGGAAGTGAGTTCATCCAACCCTGTCCTTCACCCTGAAACTGCAATACCGGCCGATCATCCTTCCTCTCTGATTGATTTAGGGAATACTTCCACTTTTGGGGATAACCCTCTGTGCCTGTTACCTTCTCATCTTCTCCCTCCAGGGATTTTCACTCCCACTTCCATCGTCCATCAATATCCAGAAGATCATACTGCCTTCTTAAACACTTTAAAGAGAGAAATCAATCGATTTGATAAAACCAAGGCGATAATGGCTTGCCATGGTATCTCTAGTAAAATGACCAAAACTGAAATGGCTAGTCTATTGAAAACCTATCAGATTCGTACTGACCCTTTTACAGTTGTTCTTCCCAAACCTACTGAATATGCTTAAAATCCCCCAGCAGGTTTCTGCACAGTATATGCTGATCAACTTCATAGTGGTTTAAGGTTCCCCCTCTCTCCTGGATATATTGAGGTGATGAAGTACTACAAATTGGGGGTCGGTCAAATACACCCAAATAGCGTTAAATTTCTTGTAGGTTTTATGATTTGGTGTCGCTTGAACACCACTCCTTTCTCTGTAAAACTGTTTAGGAACTTTTATCAGTGTAAATTGACACAGGGTAGTGGAGGATGGTACCATTTTTGTCATAGATCCGGTAAGTTAGCCTATATCATCCCTCTCGTCCAAAGAAAGATAAGACCAAGAAGAAATGGTCGAGCGCTTTTCTTTGTAAAGCACAACACCTGGGTGGATCTTGGTCGTTGGAATTCTTCCTCCATGAAGGATAAACTGGAGGATCATATAGATGAAGCTCTGGTTAAATACCTTTCCAGCAATAACATCACTTTGACTTTGAGCACTATCACCAAAGATCGGTGGATGCCGCCTTGACTTTCTCATCAAGGGGCCTAGTGGTTATGTAGAATTTACCAAGAAACAATACCGAAAATGTATGTTTGTCTTTACTTCTGCTTTTGCTTTATGAATATATTTTGACTATTCTTCCTCTTTGTAGTGGCCAATGTGGATGATTTGATGAACATTGATGTTGACGAGGAGGAGGAAATGGAACAAATGCCAGAAGATTCTGAGCGGACCTTATCTGTAATCCCTGAAGGTGGTGAGGCTTCTGGCCAGCAAGACGCTGTGGAGACAGACTTTGACTCTGGCAATGCTGCTCAAGAAACCATTTCTGTTGCCAATCCTTCTGATCAGAACATTCCGAGCACAGTTAATCCTGTGGATCTGACTGTCGAAGAGGATCTCCCCAGTGGTCAGATTACTGGCTTGAATGTTGTGCCTCTCAGGACCGTTTCCCAAAGACAAAAAAGAGGCATAGGTCCACCTCCTCTGGTAGTTCTGCAAGTGGTTCTTCTTTCAAATTTGAGGACATGTCTGCTGATGACTTTGCTGATTCTGTAAGTGGTTTTTTTTTGAAGGCTTTCATTTTTCTTTTAATTTTTATCTTCTAAGACTTTTCCTTTTGCAGTGCAACCGCCTGGGTAAAGCGTTGCATAAGAAAACCGCTAGCATGGCTGGGGACATTTCTGCGCTACAACAGAAAGTTGCTCTCCTGGATGAGGCTAATGCTAAGATGGCTAGTTTGGAGTCCTCAGAGGCTGCTGCTCGCCAGGAGCTTGAAAAACTGAAAGCCAGTCTTGCTAAAGCTGAGGGTCTGATTTTTACCCAAGAAGAACAAATAAAACTCAGAGATGAGCAGCTGAAGAAAATGATCGAGGAGCATCAACAGCATCTTGCCACAGTGAGGAAGATGAAGAATGATTTTGATGAGACTGTGAAACGGATGGAAGAGGCTCCTGCTCAGAATGTCATCCAGAAAGTTGTTGTAGATTATAAAGCTGCTCCTGAGACTTATGAGGAAATAACTCTATTTGCTGTTGATGATATTTTGATAGTTTAAACTTTTGACTTTGTCCCTATCTTGATATTTTTCGGGCGTATAGCATCACTTCCTTGTTGCGCTGCAAAGAAGGTAGGATAATTTATCCTTATCTTCTTTATGGAATCTGTATAGGTTGTGCTGGAATGCCTACTTAATTTAACATATAGGTCTTTAATATCTTCTGCATAGAACGTCTTGCACTGCAAGTTTTACTTATTTTAATTGTGTGCTTTGCACAGAACATATTGCAAGTTTTACACTTGAATTTTTTACTGAAAACTTTTGTCCAGAATGCCCTTGCGTTGCAAGTTTTGCATCTATCTTTTTTAAGTGGGTTCTCTGCCCAGAGTGCCCTTGCACTGCAAGTTTGGCAATTTAATTTTTAAATGAGACTTCTGCCCAAGATGCCCTTGCGCTGCAAGTTTGGCATTTATCTTTTTTAAGTGGGGCTTCTGCCCAGGATGCCCTTGCGCTGCAAGTTTGGCATTTATCTTTTTTAAATGGGACTTCTGCCCAGAACTATTTTGCGCTGCAAATTCACCAATAATCGAAACATTTGTCTTTAAATCCTTGTTCTAGTACAAGTTAAAATATTCATATGTATAATCATAAAATTAAAAAGAAAAAGAATAATAATTCAAGGTAATATTACTCAAGAGAGCATAATTATCTTAAGGAAAAAATTTCCTCAACTGAACAGCATTCCAACTTCTAGGAATGGTCTTTCCAGAGGCATTAGCTAGTTGATAGGATCCTTTTCCATGCACTTTGATAATTTTATAAGGACCTTCACAATTTGGGTCTAGCTTTCCAGTTGGGCCTTGCTTACTGGCGTCATTTCGCCTCAACACTAAATCGCCCTCTTTAAAATACGTACCTCTAACTTTGGAGTTGTAGTATTGGGCAATCCTCTACTTGTACTTGGCCATCTATATCGAAGCAATGTCGCGTTTATGTTCCAGCTCGTCCTTGACATGCAACATGTCTACTCTCCTCGCGTTTCGACAAAAGAGATAATTGTCCCCTGGAGACTTGTGTCCAATATCTGCTGGTATTACTGCCTCACATCCATATGCTAAGGAATATGGAGTTTCCTGTGTAGTAGCATTTGGGGTAGTTCTATATGCCCACAAGATATTTGGAAGATGGTCTACCCAATGAGATCCCTCTTGTTCTAACCTTTTCTTCAATCCCTGTTTTATCTGTCTGTTAGTCTGCTCTACCTGCCCATTGGCTTGAGGATAGGCCACTGATGTAAAATGTTGGGAGATTCCTAGGTTTGTGCACCAGATTTGCACTCCTTGATCTTCAAATTTTGTGCCATTGTCAGAGATGAGGACTTTAGGAATCCCATACCTGCACAGAATATTTCTCCATAGGAATTTCTGTATTTGATTGGCTGTGATGGTGGTTAAAGGTTCAGCTTTCCACCCATTTTGTGAAATAATCTCCATCGCTACCACTAAAACTTGACATTTCCCGGTGCTCTGGGTAATGGTCCCACTAAGTCTAGTCCCCATTGATCAAAAGTCCATAGAGATACAATTGGTATCATCTCCTGTACATGATTATGTGATAAATTGCTATGAACCTGGCATGTCCTACAAGATCTGAACAGATTCTCTGCGTCGTCTTGCATTTCTGGCCAGTAATAACCGTAAAGCCTACATTTCCTGGCCAGAGCTCTTGCTCTCAAGTGATTTCCACAAATTCCGAGATGGATTTCTCTTAGTACATAATCTCCCTCATCTGGAGTAACGCATCTCAACCAAGGTGCTGCATACGATTTTCTGTACAGAACATCGTTGAACAAAGCATACCTAGCTGAGAGTCTTATCAGTTTTCTAGCGCGTACTTTATCTTCAGGAAGTCTTCCATCTCTCAGATACATTACAATTGGATCCATCCAGGTTTCCGCCTGTGTTATTGGTTGTACTTCAATTTCATCACAACTCTTCTGCTTTAACTGCTCAACTAACACCTTTTTGTTGGATAAGAAATTCGATCCTAGCTTTGATAAAGCATCTGCTCTGGTATTTTGGGCCCGAGTTATTTGTTCCACTTCTACCATTAAAAAATTCTGCAATTTCCTTTGTGCCACTGCAAGGTACTTTTTCATAGGGCCTTCTTTTGCCTCGTATTCTCCCTTGATATGATTTGTTACCAGCTGTGAGTCCGTGTAGACCCTCAGATTTTTTACACCTAACTTCTGTGCTAGGTTTAATCCCGTTATCAAAGCTTCATATTCTGCCTCATTGTTAGTAGCTTGAAAGTCAAAATGAAGAGCATATGGGAATTCTTCGCCTTTTGGGCTAATGAGTAGGAGTCCTGCTCCTGCTCCTTCTTTGTTGGAAGCTCCATCCACATAAAGTCGCCAATTTGCTTCGCTTTCTTCTTCTCACCTTTGTTCTCGCTTCAAATTTTTGCTCTATAGCCAAAGCTTTTTCATCTGCTAAGAAATCAGCTAATGCTTGAGCTTTAATTGATGTTCTTGGTTGTATTCGATATCAAATCCTGCCAATTCAACTACCCACTTTGCCAATCTTCCAGACTTGTCTGGTTTATCCAAAATTTGCTTTAAAGGTTGATTTGTCAAAAACTTTTCTTATGTTTAAAAGCTTTTGGGCAAATGATAAGTCCTTCTTACTATGTTGTTTTCAAATCGGTTTAGACGATCACGTATATAAGTTATGATCTAGGCAATTTAAATAAATGCTGTAAAGTAAATTACAGAAAGTAAATTGACACAAGGCTTATAGTGGTTCAGGGTGGTGTAATCCCTTAATCCACTCTTCTCCTGTGATAATCGGAGAAATTCACTATTGTTTTCACAGATACAATAGTATGATTGTCCTTAGCTTCCCAAGCTTCACAATCTACAAGACTATCACTCCTTGACTACAACAGCTTCAGTGATTCAGTCTCTTTTGCTGCTCCTTGAGATCAAAATCCTTCAACAGCTATCACAGACTCAACTCATTCTCAGATTGCCTCTGATTCAGTTGCTTCAGTTTGATGTGAATGTGATTCACAAACTCGCTTGATCAATCTCAGTGCGGAATATGAATTTGTAGTTCTGATGTCTGAGTTGATCACTAGATGTACCCTTGTATGTTCAGAGAGAAGGCTTTTCAAATTGACAGAGTATTTGCTTGATCTTTTTTTTTCTATCGTTCCTTTTCTTTGTCTGTCAAAGGCTATTTATAGCCTTGAATAAGCTTGATTTTGAAATTCCGTCCGTTGGCTATATTAATGAGGGAATAATCCTTGATTTTATTCTTGATTCCCCCTTAATTGCATTCTCCTTGATTTCAGTGATCGGATTTTTCCTTCAAACGTATAGCAGAAAATCCGTCCTTGATTGATCCTCTATTGATTGTGCATTTAATGCATGATCTTCTGAATCTTCATCAAAATCTGATTTGGTAATATTTACTTCACTGTTCTCAGAGCGGTTGAGTGATTCATCTGACTTCGCCGTTCTAGATCTTCCTTCACCGTTTTCTCTTCACTCTGCCGAAAGCCAGTTTACTCTGCCGATTCACTGTTTCCTTCATTATTTCAATTTAATGAGAATCTTTGTACTTCACTGATCCTTGATTGGGGTGAGATCAGTGTACACCATATTTGAATATTAAGTTTCATCACTTGAAGTATAACTTAGACTTATCCAAGGTCATCACAGACTTCCCTGGTTATAAGTCAGACCATAATGTCTTCATTGTATCTCTACTGGTGCTTGGCTGGCTTCACTCTGCTGAATGTCTGTTTCTACTTTGCCATCCTACCAACTAGTACAATACTTGTCTGACTTAACTTATACAACATGTCAGACTCTAAGTAAAGTCTTATACAGAGAATTCTAACTTATTTCAGGCTTGCTATAACAGCTAGTATGGCCATCATCAAAACACAATAAAATATTCCTAACAATTTCCCCCTTTTTGATGATGCCAAAACCCTCATAAGCTTGAACATAAGTAATCCAAATTTTTCATAATAAATAACAGAACAAAACTCAGAAATTTCATTCATCATTCCAGGGCAATAAGTTCAAAAAAATTTATTCAAATGTTACAAACTACATTTTGCTTAATTCAGCTTTGTACCTCTTGAATTTTGTAGTCTGAACCTCTTCAATGTCTTTCCAATCAATTTCTGGAAACTTCCACTTTCAGTATGCCATAGCAGTGTATTCAGATACCCCCTTGAATACTTTCTTTGCAAAGAGTCTGTTGAAATCTGGCATAGTCTCATTTGCCCTAGGTTCTCCAAAGTGCTTCTCAAGTCTCTCCTAGCTTCAAAGAATGTGTGAGTCAAAAACTTGAGATTTTGTAGAGACTCCACTGTTCTTGTTTGTTCATTCTTCCCGTAGGATTGAAGAATTTTGCCATATAGTTGAAGTCTTCTTGTTGTTCAGTTGGCAAGTCTTCTGGTCCTTTTGCAGACAGTGGTATGGCTGAGCTTGGTTTGTTGTTGGTTTGTTTGAGAAGTGGAAACTCTCTTTTGACTTCATTGTAGAGTTTGGCCATATCAGTTCTCATCCTCTCATCCTGATATCTTAGCCAATCAGCCCATGCTTCATCTTGTGAGGAATGAGGATAAAGTCCTTCATATACTCTGAAAAAATCTCTTACATGGTCCAGTACATCTGCTTCATATTCAGCTTTGCTTTGGTGACCAAAGAAAGTTCATGTTCCCAATATATCTCGAGCCGTTGTCGCCTCTGCCGGTGTTTCCTCCGTGCTAAAGTCTGTGTTGACTTGTCGAACCTCTTTCTTGACTAGATCCAGGCCTTTCTTGTCTGGTCGGATCTGCCTCTATCATCATCTCTTCTTTGCATATGAAGAGGAAATCTAGTGCAGGGTTCATTTAGGGCCTTTTCTCTTTCTTCTCTGGCCCTCCCTTTGTCAGTTTTTCCCTCATTCCTAATCCTTATTTCTCTGTCCCTTGCTCTTAGTTGTTCTTCAGTGAAATTTGTGTTAGGTGTAGTGCCCGAAAGACAATTTGTGTAATTGTTTTTAATGGATGACAGAATTTATCTCACCTTATTACTTGCTTTGTGCTTGTAAGTAATACACTGCACCGCAAACCCTAAGTATATCAAGATGTAACCACTTAACTCGGTGTATGGATTACATGTGAGGATTGAGTTAGTGGAGATATGCTTAAATCTGTTAGTCCGTGGTGAACTTAATCGAGTTTAGGGTCTCTTGATTAAAACACCAATAATGCGCCTGAACACCTTAAGGTGTGATAGTCTTATCCGGACTGTCGGTAGAGAGGTACCTACGTGGGGCATTTATATATGATGGCATTCATATAGAATTCGGACCGATTTAATCTGTATTTCTTGGTATAATTCCGTAATCGAGGAATCTTATTAAATCATTAGATGATCATATATGGATCAACCTTAATCTGAGGTGATCACGAGGATGCCGCTTGTCCCGGGTAGTGTTTGATGTGTTAGTTACGGTTCACTTTAATATGTGTTCCAAGCCACTTCTCATTGGCACTATCTCCGGATGAGTGAGTAGTTCTCGATTTTCACAGACATGGAATCCATTCCTTCCTCGCGAAGTAGAGAGACAAATCCTTTATTTGTTAGCCCTAAGAAAGTGATCGATCCCGGAGTTCACATTTGACTAATTAGCTACTAGTCGATATGTGTACTAATTGATCATCGTGGGGTTGATGGTAAATAAGGATAAGATATTCTCGAGTCGGGTTCACGGAGACTTCCCACTCGTAATGGACAATCTATGGAGGGTTAATCCGTATGTAGTGATTATATCAATGGACGCTTATTCACTCTGGCTGGGTTGAGTATAAGTATACATCTATAATCGGTAGAGTTCGGGCCGGGTTTATGGTGGCGTAATCCCGGAATTAATAATTAATGTACTTATTCTGTTCGATGAATAATTAATTATTGGAGCTACTGGTTATAGGTCCATGGTCCCCGATGTGGCTTCTGTAATTCGGACTAATAATCTTGTTATTTGGGCCTCAGTGATAATTAATTGGTCAAGGCTAATTAATTGATATGCATGAATATTATTTAGTTGGGCTAAATAATATAATACACATAAAAGACATTTTATGTGGGCTTTTAAACCCTAGGGGTGGCGCCTCATACTTCATTAAATGCAAGATTTGATTTTCTTGTGTGATTAATGATTAATAAAAGATGATTTATTTGTAATTGATTGATTGATTAATCACAATCTTTTATAAATGGAATTATCCTTTATTGTGATTTCTTTTTAATTATTTATTTAATTAATTAGAAACTTGGAGGCCAAGGATTTACTCTCCTATATAAAGAGAGTTCTTCCAAGACATATGGAATGAGAAAAATTTACTTCATATCAAATAAAAGAGAGAAAATTAGTTTTTTCTTGTCTTGGGTTTTTAGTAAAAGAAAAACTTTGAGTTTTTCTTGGTGTTGCATATCAAGGAGGCTCGTGTATCAAGAAGGGTGTCCACCAACCGCCGTTTGGAGAACACATCGGAAGATCTTGGCATCTCTTCCTACTATTGGTAACTTGATCTTAATCCCCTTGTAGTAGTTTAAGTCCTTTAATTATGTATTGTGATATATGAATCGTGATCCATCCGCTGCGCGTAGATCTAATTCGTTTAGATCTAAGAACCTGCATCCTTCATGTGGTATCAGAGAAAGGTTCCACGATTTATATAATCATAATCGTAGTTAAACGATTTAAAGGAGTGGAATTGCATGTAGATGATATTTTACTTATTATTATGCATTAACAATTTTTAAATTGCTATGGTTGAAGAGATGGATTGGGGTTGGCACCGTTTTCCCGTTAGATCTATTGTAAACTCATATAAACGATGAAAATTCGTTCATATGAGTATAGGAAATTATGTAATTTATTTATTATTGCAAGTTTAATTTCCTGTAAATAGATCTGTTTAGTAGCTGTATAGTGTTTTCGTTTTTTCCGTTGTTTGAGCCGTTAAAACGAAGATTCCTCCGGTCAGAATTAAGATTAGAAGTTGATGAACAATCCCACAAATTTTGGTGTCGATCAGAGTTCGTTTGGGTTTCCGTTCGTTGCTGCAAAGTAGCTGCTGTAACAGAAAAACGCAGGATTCACAGAAACCCTAACTGTGACTTCTTCGATTTTCTGGGAACAATTGGACCGTTCAAATTAAAATCCGACCGGTCAGATCGCATATAATTAAGTTTTTGACGTAAGATAAAATTTTCAGGACGATCGGGATTTATCTAGATCCCCAATCGGCCTCGGGAAGTCAATGAGGCGCTGCTGTAAGAGTCTGTTTCAGCAGCAAGTTGGGCGGCTCACTGAGGAAGATTGACAAGTCAAAGCTTCGATCCGACCGTCCATCTTGAAGTCCGAAGAATGAAGATCAGATCTGGAAAGTTTCGTCCCGATCCAAGTTCGTTTGATATGCCGATCGTCGAAGATTCTCAACAGCTGCAGATTAGGGTTTTAATTTATTTTCGAATAGATTAGTTACGGGGGTGCCAACGGTCCATCTCGGTGTTTATTTTCCGCACTAGTATACATGTGTAGATTGTATGAGTAGAACCGGAAAATTGCCATGACATGCATCATATCATGAATTCCACTCCATATGCATACATGTAGAAATTAATTCGAGAGAATTAGTTAGGCATGTATAAAACACACGATTAGTTTTAATTAATTGTTTGATATTAATTAGAAACTAATTAGGGTAAAACCGAGGAACACGAGTTTTTCAATCGTCGAGGTTGGGTGATGGATTCTCGGTGAATCCCACTCTGCGAAAGCATAAGGAGTAAAATCCCAAACCTCGTGGTTAAGGTGTTGGATTCTCGGTGAATTCCACCTTACCTAAGACGAGATTACGTTTTTGTTCCGTAGTGTCTACGTGAAAGTTTGATGTTTAAGGATTGGATAATCACGGGCAAACAGGTTCGAAAGTGGTTTAACCACGGTTGGGTGGTCAACGGTAGCTACGGCTCAATCGACTTCACCTCTCCACGTGTGGCGTTTGCACGGGGTCCGCAATCTTGAGCCATCCGAAGAGCCACTACGGCTCAACGGACCTCTCCTAGCCTTGACCCGTCCGGCGGCCACATATGTTCTAACGAATAGGTCGGGTGGGCTAGCCCACATAACCGACAATATTCGGGCCTATGATTTATTGTTCCTTAATGTAACATCAAGTCCAAAAACGTGATCGAGAAACCCACCACTTTTTCAAAATATTGAGTGGGAGCGGGAGAGGCGACGGCCGACCCCACGGCCTCTATCGTTGACACAAGCAACGTGAGAGAATGGTGACGCCTCGTGCCGGCTGGGACCGGCCTCCCTAAGGAAGGCCTTCACCGCTATCAAAATTCAAGGCTTGGTCTCCGAAAGGATAGGATTTTGGGTACTGTCGGGTCACCGACCGACCCTAAGGCGGCACACTCGGGTCTACCTAAAAATGCGAGACAGAGGGTCACACTCATAAAGGGTATTTTTGGTAGTACCTTGGCTGAAAAGGAAAGGTGATTGACGATCACAAATGAGATGTTCGATTCTCAATCGATCTTCAATATTAATCGAAACCTCTTTGACCTACCCTAAGGCGGCACTTTGAGGCATTAGATTAAATCCTTGGAACGGTAGGATAGACTATAAGTACTTAGTTTATGTTCCTAAAATTTTAGTAGTGTATAATTTGGATTTATTTTACATCAATTTTATTTACAACTATTTATATATCTCTACAGGGTGCTAGATCACTAGTGTAAAATTGACTAGTAATGACTTCGTTAAAAGTGGTAAGTAACTAGAACGTTGTACTTATTGATCTTACATGCGATTAATTTTTCGAAGAGATATTTCTCTGGAGCCTTCAAGACTTAAGTGACGTAAATAAGGATGTCACTTGTTGTCAATCGTGTTGATCGAGAGACATCGTAGTCGAGTTTGAAAGATGATTGGGCCGATAAAATTCTTCTAGTGAATTTTAATGGTGTAATGTCTACACGAGAAATTTTCTAATAGAAAAATTAGAGAATCATAAATTAAAGTGTCGCTAGTTAGACGGTATTTGGAACCGATAAACTAGTGGGAGCTTTTGTCTTATGTTTTTCTAATTTAGAAAATTAGTCCCACTTGGTAACGCTTTTTCATTAGACATCCTACGCTTCACGAGTAGTGTCTACTCAATTGAACTGCTAGTTCAAGACTATTTCCTTTTAAGGAAAGTTGAGAATGGGAAAGAATGTCTATAAGTGTTAATCATCTTAACTAAAGTTTTGAGGCTAAACCGAAACATTAATTAAAGAAAGTATAGGATAAGGAAAGTGATTTCGGATCACTAACCAATGGATCCTTAGCGACTTTCTTAACCGAGTAACTTGACTCGGTAGCTTAGTTCTTTGGAAGAACAAGGAAGCTGTGCATTAACGATTAATAGAGTAACAACGGGCAGTAATTTCAGCTACAATAGTGGGAGTTATATAAGGAAATGAATTTCGGATTCTATCCTTGAATATCACAGAAAAATTTATTTTTCTGTTTACAGATTCGTTGAAACAAATGGATTCACTTTCAACTCGATATATTGTTGCCTCATAGAAAGTGAATATGACATTTGTAGTACGAATCCAAGACTCGGACTTTTGTTTGATAAAGTTAGAACCACCAAGAAAAGCTGAATAAGTATAACACATCTAAAACTATTAAAGGTAAAAGGTTTCCGTATTAAGATAAGCGACCTTTCAATATCTATTAATTAGTGCATATATCCTAGAGATAAGACCTGACGACTGGCTAAGGGTGATTCCTATCTCCCGTCTAGAACACTATCTCAAAGGAACAATGACTAAGTTTCCTTTCAATCGGGAAAGGGTAATAGATTTGAAGGGGTAACATATCTTGTTCACCATGACCTTCGGGGTCTAGTGAGAGATACAAGCTAGTGGGAGTTTTTGAGTGGTGACATTTTGTCTGATAACTACTCGAAACGTGATTTAGTTTATCAAAAGAATACGAGGAGGAGTCTCTGATTTTAGCAGAGAATAGAGTATTCCATGCTCAGAAATAGGCTATCGCATAGTCTTGGGACTGATGCTCGGCCTGCCTCCTAGTGGAATGTTTCTCACTGAGGAAGAAACCATAGACTTGCCCTATATAGTTATTGATATGCTACAATACACTGCTAAACTCGATTAAGATAATTCGTTGCAAAATAACGGTTAACATTATTATGTAAACCGAGAAGTCTACCTAGAAGATGCTAGTGAGTTTATGGATAAGGAGTGAATTCGGTTCACACCACATCCGTAAATGTAGGCATTTAGCATTTAATGCTTGAAGGTAGGACTGGGGATTTTGCGCATACGTTCAGATTGTGACTGTTCGTGAAATATCTTAATGAGACGAGTGAAGGTTGATTATAAGATTCTTGAGATCAGAAAGTGACGGTTGAACTGTCACAAGCCTTCTGATAGAATCTATAAGAAACAGCCTTAAACCTTGGAGTACGGTTACCCAAAGGTAGTTACTATCTGATTTAATCAGACCACGTCCAACATTAGTTGTTGGTGATTACACTGATAAATACTACTAGATCAGAATGTCAATCCACCCAAGACACAGTGGGAGTATGGTTTAACCGTTGACCCATTGTGATTTTGTGGACTTTATAATCTGCTGGGGTGATTGATAACCTATGGCTCTTGGTGGGCTGTATAGGATTCTGATTATAGAGGTTGGTTTGAAAACCTTAACCCTGTGAATGGAGTTTTGGTACTCCAGCTACTTTTCACCTCTTGTAGAACCACCGAGTGTCTCAGCCCAGTGGGAGCAATTGGATCTACACGGAAAAGAGTCGAATGAATAGGAAAGTTTAAACTTTCAAATAAAGTTGAGTGGTATAGGGGTGATTCCACGACAAGTAGAGAGTTAACCGGACCTTGAACTCTCTCACCACTCGCCTTGCTAGATTTCGTTAAGCGAGAAAATAGGGGTGATTCCCCGAGACTTTCTTACCGAACAACGGAATCTGAATTCATTCCAAACGAAGGGTTTTAGCTAAGAATGAATAACGGATTCGTTACAAAGCGTAAGATAGGGGTGGTTCCCAAGACCTTTTTGCGAGACTAACGATATCTTAATTCATTCGAAAGAACCTTTGGTAGGAGGCTGCCATGGCTTATATCCTTTGTGGATTTAAGAGAACCTCTCGGTCATTTAAAAGTCACATGTTTTAAAATATGTGGACTTGACCAAAATATTGATAAGTTTTTTCGTAGACCCGGATATCAATATTGGTAAAGTAGTAGCATTAGTGTTCATAAATGATAACACTAAAACGGTTGGAAACAACATGGGTGTGCTATCTAAAGTCGGAAACCGACACGCCAAGATTCTCTGGATGAGAGAATTGGACTATATTCTAAGAATTTGATTCGGTCAAATTCACAAGAATGAGTCATTGGCTATCCCATCCGCCTTATTGGTTAAGATGATCATGCATATACGTATGCAACATTCAACGAGAGTAGTCCTACCTTACATCTCGTGAATGATTCTCTAAATCTCGGATAAAGAGAAAATGGGATAGAGTCTCTCTTGGATAACGGCAAGTCAGGTTATCAAAAGTCAATAGTAGTCGAATCTCAGATTCGTGCATTGAAAAGCATTTTAGTACGTCCTCAAGTATCTTTGAAGAACGAGGAATAATATGCTTGTATATTCAGTGCAAACTTGAATATGGTTGACTACACGATTCGACTTGTAGTCGATTAAGGATGATCATTAAGTTGATCTCGGGCTCAGTGTTTACTCATAGTGCTTAGAATTTCCTTTTTGGTCTGGAAGTAATTCCAGGTCTGATAAGCCGATATCACTTCATCGTGAAAATAGTGAAGAGATAGCTTAGAATGAACTTCTCGGTCATAAGGAGTCAAAAGCATATTGAGAGAGAGTACCGCTTTGATTGGAAGGACCGCCACGTTTCAATCCTAAAGATCGTCTCAGTCGACAACCTAGCTAATCGATGTACCAAGTCGAGTGCTTGGAGGGTATGGCATTGATGGATATGTCTCATCCTTTTTAGAGCAAGTGGGAGAGTGTTGTGAATAAGATGAGAAAGGGTGTGCTCTAAAAACAATCGTTGCTAGTCATTTCGCAAGTGGGAGATTGTTAGGTGTAGTGTCTCGAAAGACAATTTGTGTAATTGTTTTTAATGGATGACAGATTTATCTCACCTTATTACTTGCTTTGTGCTTGTAAGTAATACACCGCCGCAAACCCTAAGTATATCAAGATGTAACCACTTAACTCGGTGTATGGATTACATGTGAGGATTGAGTTAGTGGAGATATGCTTAAATCTGTTAGTCCGTGGTGAACTTAATCGAGTTTAGGGTCTCTTGATTAAAACACCAATAATGCGCCTGAACACCTTAAGGTGTGATAGTCTTATCCGGACTGCCGGTAGAGGGTACCTTTCGTGGGGCATTTATATATGATGGCATTCATATAGAATTGGACCGATTTAATCTGTATTTCTTGGTATAATTCCGTAATCGAGGAATCTTATTAAATCATTAGATGATCATATATGGATCAACCTTAATCCCGAGGTGATCACGGGGATGCCGCTTGTCCCGGGTAGTGTTTGATGTGTTAGTTACGGTTCACTTTAATATGTGTTCCAAGCCACTTCTCATTGGCACTATCTCCGGATGAGTGAGTAGTTACGATTTTCACAGACATGGAATCCATTCCTTCCTGCGGGAAGTAGAGAGACAATCCCTTATTTGTTAGCCCTAAGAAAGTGATCGATCCCGGGAGTTCACATTTGACTAATTAGCTACTAGTCGATATGTGTACTAATTGATCATCGTGGGTTGATGGTAAATAAGGATAAGATATTCTCGAGTCGGGTTCACGGAGACTTCCCACCTGTAATGGACAATCTATGGAGGGTTAATCCGTATGTAGTGATTATATCAATGGACGCTTATTCACTCTATGGGTTGAGTATAAGTATACATCTATAATCGGTAGAGTTCAGTTTCGGGTTTATGGTGGCGTAATCCCGGAATTAATAATTAATGTACTTATTCTGTTCGATGAATAATTAATTATTGAGCTACTGGTTATAGGTCCCATGGTCCCCGATGTGGCTTCTGTAATTCGGACTAATAATCTTGTTATTTGGGCCTCAGTGATAATTAATTGGCTGGGCTAATTAATTGATATGCATGAATATTATTTAGTTGGGCTAAATAATATAATACACATAAAAGACATTTTATGTGGGCTTTTAAACCCTAGGGGTGGCGCCTCATACTTCATTAAATGCAAGATTTGATTTTCTTGTGTGATTAATGATTAATAAAAGATGATTTATTTGTAATTGATTGATTGATTAATCACAATCTTTTATAAATGGAATTATCCTTTATTGTGATTTCTTTTTAATTATTTATTTAATTAATTAGAAACTTGGAGGCCAAGGATTTACTCTCCTATATAAAGAGAGTTCTTCCAAGACATATGGAATGAGAAAAATTTCGCCCCATATCAAATAAAAAGAGAGAAAAATTAGTTTTTTCTTGTCTTGGGTTTTTAGTAAAAGAAAAACTTTGAGTTTTTCTTGGTGTTGCATATCAAGGAGGCTCGTGTATCAAGAAGGGTGTCCACCAACCGCCGTTTGGAGAACACATCGGAAGATCTTGGCATCTCTTCCTACTATTGGTAACTTGATCTTAATCCCCTTGTAGTAGTTTAAGTCCTTTAATTATGTATTGTGATATATGAATCGTGATCCATCCATTTGTGTAGATCTAATTCGTTTAGATCTAAGAACCTCGCATCCTTCAATTTGGGGTCTAATTGTTGATCCTTCAGCTTATCCCGAAGTTTCCCCACTTCGGCAAAGATCCTCCTTTGCCGGAGTAAGATGCTATTTGTGGCCTCTGCCCGCCAATCGAGAGAGTCAAGTTTTGATTCAATAGATGTGAATCTGCTGTGATGATCATTCAATTTCTCAGTGACACTATGAAATCTAGTGCCAAAAGCCAATGTCATTGATTCATTTTCATGGGAAATGTGTTGCCTGAGGCCTGCAAGATTGTTAGTGATATTGATATTGAGTTGCCTCATTAGATTTCCTTGTTGTTGAACAACAATGTTTTGCGCATCAATGTATTCTCGCAATGGCCTCAAAACTTGTGCTCAATGGAGGAGCTTTTATCATTAAATGTCAAGTCATGGATCTCGAGATACATGGCTTGCTGCTCCAATTCTTCAGCCAGCAGACCTGCCGCTTTTTCAACAGTTTCATTTGTAATGCCAGTGGCCAGTTGAGAGAGTTTGTGCCTTGTGTCAGCTGGTTCTGGGTCTGTTTGCTGTCCCTTGTCTTGATGTTGAGTAACATCTGCCCCAATTTCCAAATCTTCAAGAATTTGGGTGGATGTGTATGCTGGTGTGGCTTGAGATGATGTTCCCCCTTTCTCTATGCCGGGGGTTGCCTTGACTGGAGTGGCAGCAGCTGAACCAGTGTCCACAATGTTTGTGTTGTCAGCTGGAATATTGACAGACAATGGTTGAGTGGATGTCTTTGCTGGAGTTGTGGACTTGTCGGATGGTTGTGGCTATAAAAATGTACGGAGAAGAGTGGTATCATCAATTGCATCTGGTGTAGGAGTATCCTTTTCTCTGTCTTTATCAAGATCATCATCATAATGATCATTATCATCATTGTCATCATGATCAACACCATCATCTTCTGAATCACCACTCTGTCTGTCAGAGGTCTGGGGCAGTTTTGCCTTTGCTGCATCAACCAAGTCCCATAGAGGAGATTCATCAAGGACACCAACCAGAGTTGTGATTCCCAGAAAATTGAATAGCCATGCCTCTTCTACAAGCATGCGGTCAGAGTCTCGAAGCTGTTGTCGGGAATCACCTTCCTTCCACTCAAGATATTCTGCAATTCGATCATCTATATTGTTTGCAGACAATTGTGCAGCTTCTTCTGGAGATTCCTCATCATCTCCAGTGTCTTCCTCATTAGGATGTTGTTCATTCCCACTGACATTTTCTTCTTCTTCTTGTTCTGCCTCAGCGTCAGACTCCTCGTCTTCTTCTTCTTCATCAATTAATTTTCCAAAGTCTGTATTGTCCAGATTTCGCTGAACCTTTTGCTTCTTTCTTTGACTGGTAGTGTGTTGTATGGATTTCTTTCTCTTCCCTTCTCCTGCCTTCTTTTGTTGTTTAACATAGGTAAACATGACTTTGGATTCATGCAGTTTGTGGAGTTGTACAGTAGGTACCTTGAGACATTGCAAATGATAGTGTAATCAATCCCATATGACTTTTTCACCTGTAATTGTCCTTTCTTCGCCTTTCCTTCTTTGTCCCTTTTCGCCGCTTTCACTTCACCTTGGATTTGTTCTTTTATTCTTAAAAAGAAGTATTTGCCCAATTGAATTCCAGATTGTTGTAGATGATTCCCATCACCGCGATTCGATTTACACATCGCATTATTTGCTCCCAATTTTCCTTCAATTGTCTTGCCAATTAGGCACCTCGAACTCATTGAACGGTTTCTTTAAAGCAGATCTAAGACAATTGACTTTTGTAGATCCTGGTTTGCCGCTTTGGCAATGGTTGCCTGAAATCATCCAAGTCTTGTGGTACCAAAGTGTCACTTTTGCTTGACCTTTATTGGACGATTTAAGATGTTTTCGAATTACCTTTCTCGTAATCACCACGCCTTTGCCATTGACAGATGCAACAATCTTGTCTTCTTCGAATCGTCACCGCTTCAAACAAAGGAGCCTAGAGACGTATATTGCAGATTTCCAGAAGAAGATGAGACTTTCATAGCAAACGTCGGTTATGGGAGGATTTAGAAAGATTGATAATTTTAGGTTTTTGCATCCTGCTGCCAATCGTTTGGCGTCCTCGTCATTTCCACACAGTTTCAAGTAATGTTCTTCTTGAAAAAATGATCCAGTGGCGATCGATTTTTCATACCCAGCTTGGGTGTTTGAGGAGGATGAAGCCATTGTTGAAGATTAACAGAGATTTGAAAGTGAACTTTGAATTTGCAATGGAGATTATGAATTGCAAGGGAGTGTAAAGATTTCTGAAAATCTCTAAGTCTTGTTTATATAGGGTGATGTGGGTAGTGTGAATGTGGTTTGAATGTGGAAGGATTTTATGACATAATGGCGTGATTTTGTGTATGTAAATTGCGATATTCGAGTGTAATGGGGGAGTGGATTGAGGAAAGTAATGATAGAGCCCGGGAATCAAGGCGTTTATAATTCGAAAAATAATATGGTTACCTCCATGATCATAAGTTGATCTCCACGTGTGTAATCTTCCACAGAATAATCCTCCATAATTTCCTTATTCTCCACGTGTAATAAAAATTGATTTTGTTCACACTTTACTTTGTCCAAGTCTTTATTTCTGTGGAGTGCCTTGGCTGGTCACTTAGCCGATGTAGTGAATTCTTCACTGAGCTGCTCCATTTAACCGTTCCTAACAATCAGTTAAGTTGACTTCGCTGGATACCAGTGCCTTACCTGCTACATCTCCTGTAATGGCAAAGGGTTAAACAGCTGATAAAGTCACTTAGCCGATTACTCCAGTTAGCTGCTCTTTGGTACTTAGTCAATCTCAATCATTCCTAACTCAGTTCTTAACATGCTAAATCTTTCATAACTGAGTGGTTTAGTAAAGATGTCAGCCAATTGATCTTCAGTGGGTATGTATTTTAGAATGATATCTCCCTTTTCAACATGATCTCTGATAAAGTGATGTCTCACATGAATGTGCTCTGTTCTTGAATGCAACACTCGATTTTCAGTAATAGATATTGCACTTGTGTTATCACACATGATTGGAATTGTTTTCTCCTCTACTCCATAATCCCTTAGCTGTTGTCTGATCCAAAGTACTTGTGCACAACAACTACCTTTCTATATATATTCTCGCTCACCGTTGATGTAGATATGGATTTTTGCTTTTATCAACCAAGAGACTAGTCTGGTGCCTAGCATTTGACATGTTCCAGAGGTGCTTTTTCTATCTATTTTGCATCCAAAGATAGTCGAGTCCGAATATGATATCGCTAAATCCTCCATCTTTTGGATACCAAATTCCAACATTTATAGTGTTTTTCAAGTATTTGATTATTATTTTGGTCGCTAGTAGATGTGATTCTTTTGGTTGTGCTTGAAATCTTGCACATACTCCTACCGCAAATGCTATATCAGTCTGCTTGCGATCGTGTATAATGTAGGGATCCAATGATTCCTCTATACATTTTCTGGTCGACATCTTTTCCTGCTTCATCTTTTCCAAGAATGACTCTTGCACACATTGGTGTGTCTACTATTCCACTTGTATCCATCCCATACTTGTGTATTAAATCTCTTGTGTACTTGGCTTGACTAATGAAAATAACATCCTTCATTTGCTTTACTTGAAGACCAAAGAAATAATTTAATTCTCCCATCATGCTCATCTGAAATTTGCTCTTCATCAGGTTTGCAAATTTCTCACATAGCTTTTCATCCTCTGATCCAAAGATGATATCATCAACATAGATTTGTACTAGCAATGTACTTGTTCCTTCCTCTAGTTTGAATAGAGACTTGTCTATAGTTCCCTTGTTGAATCCATTCTTGATCAGGAATTGTGATAGTGTTTCATACCAGGCTCTAGGTTCCTGTTTGAGTCCATAGAGGGCCTTCTTGAGTTTGTATACTTTGTCTTCTTTTCCTTTGATTTGGAAACCAGGAGGTTGTTCCACATATACTTCTTCTTCCAAGAGTCCATTTAGAAATGCACTCTTGACATCCATTTGATAGACTTTGAAGTCTTTGTATGCAGCAAAAGCTAGAAAGAGTCTGAATGCCTCTAATCTTGCTACTGGTGCAAATGTTTCATCATAATCTATTCCTTCTGCTTGAGAATAGCCTTTTGAAACTAGCCTTGCTTTGTTTCTGACAACTGTTCCTTGCTCATCCATTTTGTTTCTGAATACCCATTTTGCTCCAATGATGTTGGCCATATATCAGTCACACAACAAGTTCCTGCACTTCATTTCTTTCAATTCATTTAGTTCTTCTTGCATGGCTGTGATCCAATCTGCATCTTGAATTGCATCATCTATTTTCTTGGGTTTCACTTGTGATAGAAAACATGTTAGCATATTTTTCAGTTGCCTTCTAGTTCTAACTCCTATGTGAATGTCTCCAATGACTTGTTCTTCAGAATGATCTCTTAGCCAATTAAGATCAGGTTGAAGTTGCTCTTCACTTGGTGCTTCCACACTTTCATGTTGAGCATGAACTTCAAATTCTGGTGCTTCTTCTGTTGTATTGATATGTGGTTCCTCTTGATTTTCAAAATGGTGATTTAGGATGGAAGTTTGGTATGGTTGCATTTGTGTAGATTTCCTTTGTGTCGCTTCTCTTCTTGATCTTGAAGATCTTCACCATTTGTATTTGGTTCATCAAAAACTACATGAATTGATTCTTCAATCATGATTGATCTTTTGTTTAGTATTCTGAATGCTTTGCTTGTGTCTGAGTATCCCATGAAGATTGCTTCATCAGCCTTTTCATCAAAGGTATGCAGCTAGTTCCTGTTCAAAACAAAACATTTTGATCCAAACATATGAAAATATGAGATATTAGGTCTTCTACCATTCCATATTTCATATGGAGTTTTTCCATGGTGTTTGTTGATGATTGATCTATTTTGTGTATGGCATGTCAGATTTATTTCTTTGCACTTGACCCAAAATCTCTTTGGCAAGCATGCTTCAGCAATCATTATACTAACTGCTTCTTTGAGAGTTCTGTTTCTTCTTTCTGCTACACCATTTTGTTGTGGAGTTCCTGCTGCAGATAGTTGATGTAGCACTCCATTTTCTTCACAATAGGTTCTGATAATTTCATTAATAAATTCAGTCCCTCTATCTGATCTGATCTTGATGATCTTCAGTTCTTTTTCATTTTGGAGTCTTCTTAGCAAATCTGGCAGCTTTTTGAGTGTCTCTTTCTTCTTGTTCATGAAAATGGTCCAGGTGTATTTTGAGAAGTCATCCACCACTACTAGGGTGTATTTCTTACCACTTACACTTACTGGTGTGACTGGTCCAAACAGGTCCATGTGCAACAGATGTAGAACTCTTGTTGTAGATTGATAGGGCTTTGTCTTTAATGAACGTTTGATTTGTTTACCTTTCTGACATGCATCACATAGACTTTCTTTCTTGTATGTGATCTCTGGCAGGCCTTCAACTAACTTGTTCTTTGATAGTTTGTTGATGGTCTTGAAATTCAAGTGATTTAATCTTCTGTGCCAAATCCAGCTGGTTGATTGTTTATTTTTGACAAGTAGACATGTTTCTTCCTTGGCTGTTTTCCAATCCACCACATACATGTTATCTTGTCTTCTTCCTGCAAGAACTACTGTGTTGGTTTGGCTGTGAATCACTTTGCATCCTTCCTTATTGAAATGTACATTGTAGCCTTTGTCACAGAATTGACTGATGCTCATCAGATTGAAGTTAAGTCCTCTAACATATGCTACATTTTGAATCTGCAAATTGTTCTTGAGTATTGTGCCTTCCCCCTTAATCTTGCCAGGGTTTTCTTTGCCTCCAAATGTGACTTTGGGTCCATCAAAAGCTTTGAAGTCAGTGACCCATCTCTTGTTTCCTGTCATGTGTCTGGAACATCCACTGTCTATGTACCAGACATCCTACAAAACAAATTAATTAAGTTTAGGTACCCAACACTGTTTGGGTCCATACCTGTTAGCAATCATGCCTCTCATACCAAGTGTATATCCAAAAGTTCTTCTTTTTGGATATTTGAAGTCATCAACTTCATATGTATAAGGCATGGCAGAATAGCTTCTAATATTTTTACTGAAGATATTCTGATACTTTTCTCTGCCTTTTGGTGCATGTACATCCTTCTTCACTTTCCAATATGCAGTAGGAAACCTGTGTTGCTTCATGTGTCTAGGAACATATCTAGATTGATTTTTCTTAAACACATGATGCATATCACTCAATGGTTTCTTCTTGTATTTTGGAGGTGCAACATTCCAATCATCCTCTGAAGGATAAAGTCTTCCTTTACCTTTCAGAAGGTTTTTGTTTTTGATTGGCTGGAATGAGGATTTAGTCTGCTGTTTCACTGCACTAGGTTTTGACTTCACCGGAGCAGGATGGTTTGTCGGAACTATGGTCTGTCCCTTTCTAAATTTTGGTCCATTGTTTGTCCTGAATTTAAAATTGTTTTGACCATTGTCCCTACTCTCATCCTGACTGTTGTAGCCAAGACCAGATCTGGATCCAAACCTTTTTGAGGGTTTGTAAGCTGGTGCATTTAGTGGTTCAGTGGTTGCCTTTACTGGTGGGGAGAGTTTCTTAACTGACCTGTCAATAACAAATGTATGATCATCTGCTTTTTGTTGATCATTTAAGTAGGTCTCCTTACTAATTAATTCAGCTTTTGCTTTATCCAGTTCTTTCTTTAATCTCTTATTCTCTTTTCTTAGATCCTTGCATTCCTTTTCCAGAATTTCATGATTCATTTCAATTTCATCAAATTTAGTCATGAGATTTTGGACTAGGTCTGCTGTATCTAATGGGAGAGTAGAAGATTGTGCAGTGTCAGATGTGGATGCATTGGATGAAGAGTAAGAACTAGATGATACCTCAGTTTCATTTGATTCTTTGGTCATTAGACATAAATCAGTGTCTGAGCTGTCACCTTCATCTTCATTTAATTCTTTGGTCATGAGACATAGGCATGCTTTTTCATTTTCTGAGCTGTCTTCTTCATCACTATCATCTGAGTCATTATCAGATGATTCTTCATTCTTTTCACCGCTTTGGATTCAAACCTTGAGTGCCTTTTTGCCTTTTATCTTTCGGATGCCTTGTACTTCTTCTTGTCATCTTTATCATTTTCTTCGTGACAATCACCTTGAAGTGGCCTTTCTTGTTGCAATTGAAGCATCTGTATTCATCATCTTTCTTCTTCATGTCTTTGTTTGAGCTTGACCTCTTGTTTGATGATGAGTTTCCTTTGAATGGCTTTAGCTAAACTCACAAAACGCTTTGACTAATAAAGCTACATATTCTTTGAGTTCTTGTGTCTCTCTCACGATACAATCGGCAAAGTTACTTTGCTTGGGTGCAACCATCAGAGAGCTCTTTGTGTCTCTCGCCGAGCACCATCTTCACCGCTTCAATTCGAATTCATGAGCTTTTAATTGGGACATCAGGGTCAGAGTGTCTGTGTTTGCAAGATTTGTTGTTCCTCTGATTACTGATGTTATGATCTTCCATCTTTCAGGTAAGCCTCTCAAAATCTTCAAGCATACTTCTTTCTGGGGATATGTGTGTCCAAGTCATTGCGCTTCATCGATAATGCTTGAGAATCATTGTCCATTTGATCAATGGATTCACCACCTTCATTTTGAAATTCTCAAATTTCTGCTTTGCAACAGATAACTTGTTTTCTTTAATCGCTTGAGATCCTTCATTTATCAATGATAGCTTGTCCCACATCTCTTTTCTTTGTCTTGCGCCTTTGATTCTCATGAACATGTTGCTATCTAGGGTCTTCAAAATCATGTCTTTTGCAACAAAGTCTAGATTTGCTCTTCTCCCGTCATCCTTGGTCCAATCTTTCTTAGGTTTATCAATTTCCTTCCCTTGATCTCGCTCTCCTGTGCCTACCACAAGAGTGATTATGATTGGTCCATCATTAATTACATCCAACATCTCCTCATGAGTTGCTGCAAGATGAGACAACATTCTTATTTTATATTCATCAAAATTATTAACATTAAAAACAAGTACTTTTGACAAAAAGTTTGAGGAATCCATAAGTGCAAATGAAGATATAAATGTAAATATATAGAAAACTCAGATTTGAAAACTACTTTGAAAATATGTGATCTCCTTGTTACTGTAAATTAGCTCAACAGTGTTCTCGATACTAGAACACTTTGCTCCGATACCAATTGTTGGTCCCAGAGAAGGTGAAACTATAGTCGATGGGGGGGTGAATTACTATAGTGGAGTTTCAAAACTTTTCTTATGTTTAAAAGCTTTTGGGCGTGGATAAGTCCCTTCTTACTATGTTGTTTTCAAATCGCTTTAGACGATCACGGATATAAGTTATGATCTAGGCAATTTAAATAAATGTTGTAAACTAAATTGCAGAAAGTAAATTGACACAAGGCTTATAGTGGTTCAGGGTGGTGTAATCCCTTAATCCACTCTTCTCCTGTGATGATCGGAGGAATTCACTATTGTTTTCACAGATACAATAGTATGATTGTCCTTGGCTTCCCAAGCTTCACAATATAGAAGACTATCACTCCTTGACTGCAACAGCTTCAGTGATTCAGTCTCTTTTGCTGCTCCTTGAGATCAAAATCCTTCAACAGCTATCACAGACTCAACTCCTTCTCAGATTGCCTCTGATTCAGTTGCTTCAGTTTGGTGTGAATGTGATTCACAAACTCGCTTGATCAATCTCAGTGCTGAATATGACTTTATGGCTGGCTTCACTATGCCGAATGTCTGTTTCTACTTTGCCGTCCTACCAACTAGTACAATACTTGTCTGACTTAACTTATACAACATGTCAGACTTTAAGTAAAGACTTAAACAGAGAATTCTAACTTATTTCAGGCTTGCTATAACAGCTAGTATGGCCATCATCAAAACACAATAAAATGTTCCTAACAATATTCTTCGGTTCAGGCATGGTCTTTAGAGCCTCTAATTTATCAGGGTTGGCCCTAACACCGTCTTTAGATATCATATAACCTAGAAATTTGCCCGACCTCACTCCAAAAGTGCACTTTTTTGGGTTTAATTTCATTCCTGTCTGTCTTGAAACTTGACAAACTTCTTCCACATCTTTCAAATATTGATCAAGAGTCCTGCTCTTGATCAATAGGTCATCTACATAAACTTCCATGGACTTGCCAATTTGTTGTTTGAAAATGGTGTTGACTGCCCTTTGATAGGTAGCTCCTGCATTCTTTAATCCGAAAGGCATAGACATATAGTCGTAGGAACCAAATTCAGTAATAAAAGCATTTTTTACAGCATCTACAGGGTCCATCATAATAAGATGATATCCCTTATAAGCATCTAAGAAAGCAAAAATTTCATAACCAACTGTAGAATCTACTAGCCTGTCAATTCTAGGGGAAGTGTAACTATCTTTAGGACAAGCTTTGTTCAGATCTGTAAAATCCACACACATTCTCCAACTACCATCTGGCTTCTTGACTAGCACTGGGTTTGCTAGCCATTATGGGTAAATAACTTCTCTAATCATGTTGGCCTGCAACAATTTTTCCACCTCTTGCTGGACAGCCTGTATCTTTTATGGGGCAAAAGATCTCTTCTTTTGTTTCACTGGTTTCCTGGTTGGGTCAATGTTGAGCTTATGAACAGCCAACTCTGTTGAAAACCCAGGCATGTCACTTGCTTTCCATGCAAAAACATCTTTGTAATCTTTCAAGATTCTGACCAGCATCTGTTTCTGTTCAGCTGGTATCCATGATCCTATGCTGCTGTGGACTCAGGGTCCGATCCATCTAGCGTTATTGATTCCACAGGATTGTTGGATTGCCAGCTCTTTTCTTCATCTGGAACAAGATCTTCCATTGTCACCTGTTGCACCTTCATTTTTCCACTGATTGTGGCTGTATAGCAATTCTTGGCAGCATCCACATCCCCTTTAACGGTAGCTTCTCCTTCAAAGGTTGGGAATTTCATTCTATTATGTGCCGGTGAAACCACTGCCCTTAGATCAATCAATGCTGGTCATCCCAGAATCACATTATAAGCCGATGGAGCTTTTACCACCACATAATTGACCATCAGAGTCCTGCTCTGTGGTTATTTGCCAAAAGTTGTCAACAACTTTAACATACCCACAGGATATATGGGGGGCCCGGTAAATCCAAAAAGAGGAGTTGACACAGGAGTCAGCTCGGAGTCCGTTAGCTTCATTGCTTGGAACGCACTGTAATACAACACGTTTACTGCACTGCCGGTGTCTACGCAGATTCTTCTGACTAGATTTTTCTGAATAACCGCTTCTATTAACAGTCCTTCGTTGCTCACGATGGCTGATAGTGCATCTCTTGGGCCATACTGAACGGTTCCCATCACCTTCTGTTTCTTTGCTTCTCCGTCTTTTTCTGAGCTGCCACTGTTTTCTTTCTGGGCAGCTTTATTAACTTCTCCTGGCCCCCCGACGATCGTATTCACGGTATTGATTGGAGCATTTTCTCTATGTCCATCAGCGTCAGGAGACGGATCTCTGTGTCTCCTTTGATTGTACCTGTCATGACCGTTGTGCTGTTTTTTAAATCTCTCCTTCCTCTGGGATAATCTCCCTGCGCTCGATCGATGCATTCATCGATCTTTCCTTCCATTGCTGCTGTGTCTATATCTCTTATCAGGTCCCTACACTGTTCAGAATCATGTCCAATGTCTTTATGATACTTGCACCATTTGGTATGGTCTCTCTTTTCCCTTGGACCCCTCAATGGAGGAGGAGTCTTGGCAATCCCTTTCTTTTCCATAATTGCCAGAACTTGGTCATGAGATCTGTTCAGAGACAGATTTTCTCTTTTTGTCAGTCCTATCATCAGCCTTTCCTTTTTTAGAATCCCTGTGGGATTCTTCCCTCTTGGCTCGGTTAGCCTCTTCTCCTTGGCAATGTCTGTATGCAATTTCCAGACATTTTTCCATTGTACTCGGATTTTTTCTGCTCAGCTTTGCATGTAGCCGCCCTTCTTTCAGACCTGCTACGAAGGATGTTGCTAGGAATTTATCATCCAGATCTGCTATCTGGGATGATTCTCCGTTGAACCTTTTTATAAACTGCAACACTGTTTCATCGCTTTTTTGTCTAATAGTCAGTAAATATGTCCGGTTTCTCTGGAAGGGTCTTGCTGCGATGAATGCATGCATGAAATTTCTGGTCAGAGTTGGGAAATCTGGTATGGATCTGGGTTTCAACTTGTTGAACCAATCTTTGGCCTTCCCTGTTAGAAGAGTTGCGAATGCCCTGCATTTCATCTCTTCTAGAGCGTTATATAAATTCATGTGCTGGATGTACTGGTGCATATGGTCATATGGATCCTTAGTTCCATCATATGCTTGAATCTTTGGGATTTTAAATCCTGGAGGACACGGAAATGCATCGATGTCTTCAGTGAAAGGAGACACCAGCCTAAATTCATCTTTCTTAGGCTTAAGCATAGCGTCTAACTCTGCTCTGGCGTTATCACCACCTGGGTGAGTAACTACCACTTGTATGCTAGACTCTGCTTCCTGATTTTCTTTTTTAGCAGTTTGGAGCGGAGTATGTGCTTCAGAAACATCATTATCTTGATTTCTCGTTTTCAAAACTGCCTCAAATATGGCTTTTATCTCCTCAGCCTTGAGATTTGCAAGGTTTTCTACCAACATCTGTTTAACTGCATCTGGGTTGCTCGTCTGTCCTTCCTCCATTACTCTCTTCCCGGTTTCTTGATCATTCCGACCTGGGCTTTTATCTACGGTATGATTTTTTTCTTTTTCTGGTTGATTTTGTTGCTTCTTTGAATTTCCTTGATTTCTTGCCTTTTTTTTTAACAATCACTCACTAACTAGAATTAGACCCTCCTTCTAGCGCCAAATGATGTTGTTCGAATATTACAATCGGGTAATTGGGTAATTTTAATTAGGAAAACAATACAAGAACTAAGAGATTTGTGTATAATTTTGGACTGAACTCCTCGAGAGAGCTGCCTACGTATCCAATTTAGATAATAAACTGGAATCAAGTCCTCCTCGTAGTTCTGGGTGTTCTTTATATAATAATAGATCGTGTCTCTCTTCCTGGACGTACTGGGAAGTTATCATCGATTATTTTCTGGACATGGGGTCTACCCACGTCTGTAAGCGGTTGAGACGTTGTTGACTCGGTCTTCACCACGTTCGGTCTATTATTCTATCCAGAACCTCTTCTGGTCAGAACACGGTGGAGCCCTGCTCCTCTGACTATTCTCGTCCCAAAGATCTTGATCTCGTCGGTAGCTTGTGTTCCAACTTGACTGGCTCATTTATCTTTATTATCTAACTTTCATACTGGGCCCGGCCCAATTACGAATAATCCGACCCAGTGGGCCTACATATCATCATACGTTTCTGCCATACAAAATACCTCTACAAATAAGCAAGACCCCATGATAGGTTTTGCCATTGATCACTTCCTCATATTTCTCTAGAAGAACACGATCCCACGAGGCATCTGGGTTAGAAAGAAGTCTCCGACCAAGCTTGACAAGGAAAGCCTTATTCACCACTTTTAATTCCCCAAGCTTGACAAGGAGAGCCATATTCCTATTGTTGTTTTGTTTATTAGTTACTTTTACAAAATAATTGTTCATTTATAGGACATCAACGTGACATGGGGCGTGCAGTAGTTTTATGGTGGTCCTAGATCAAGTTTTTAGACCATTATATTATCATTTTGAAAAAATCCGATTGAAGGCTTATTCTTATACATAAGTGTCCACCAGAAATCTTTTAAATCCTATTGGATGGACACACCAAGTAAGATTTGATCCTGGACCATAATAAAATTTGTGTGGGAGGCGTAAACATAAAAGTCCTGCAATATATGCTCCTTTTTACGAAAATTATAATCCTTTATTATCTTCCATATGACAATATCAAAAATATTAATGCACTATTATTGCATTTATTTTTTCATATTATAGCCTATATTTAATGCTTTTTGAATGCTTACCGTATTTAAAATCAGGGACGGTCTCCTAAAAAAAATAAATCAAGGACGGAACCAGGGGATTGCTAGGTGGACGCAGCCCACCCGGTTTTTATTTTCGATACATCAAAAATGATATATAATATAGTGTAACACATTTATTTGTTTTAATCCAACTCATCCAACCATACAAATATAGTCCATTAGAGCACCCGATCACCGATATCTTCTTCCGTAAATAAGAGTAAACTGGAAGGATATATTTGAATTAGAGTAGTGATATGGATCCGGAAACTTTGTTCAGGGGTCCGAAATATATTTTGAAAGTAAACTTCCTTTTTTTTTTTCACGTGATACCAAATATTTTCTTATAGATACATGCAGAGTTTTTATCTTTTTAGCAAGGGCCGCAGGCTCCAATTAGGATAAAGTGTATCCGCCCGTGATATCATTGATTAGTATGCTTAAAGACATATTTTTTGAAGAGATGGATTAAAATATGAGCAATGCAATTAACATACACAACCACTCAGCCATAACCACAGAAAAAACTTATTTATACACTATTGATCTCCATGGTGGTAATATCCTGAATTTTAGGAAATGACGACGTGTCATTTTGCAAAATTCCGAATATTATATTTATTATTATGGATTTAAGTTTAAAAAAATGAAAAAAGGAATAAAAGGAGGTATTTATGGAATATAACTCCCCATTTATTTTGGGAGGTTATCAGAAAATCAAAAGCAGTATACGCTCAAACTCTTGGTTCTGGAAACATAGGGTGCTGTACTCTTTCCTATGTGCAGGATTTTCTCACACTGAGTTTGCCACTCATAGGTTTTAAGGAGGCACGGCTATGTTTCGTCTACGTAATTTGGCATAAGGGGAGGGTCAGGATTAGGCATTGTATGATCTTTTTTAACATCATTCAATAAAAAGTATCGTTTATTTAAAATAAAAAAACAGATAACCAAAAGACAAATGGAAATCTTCAAAGGATCTTGATACTTGTTCGTCGGTTTTCAGAATCAAACAGAGAAACGGAATGTGCAGGAGAAGAGCTTCGTTTGGATACCAAAAAGTCGGAGTTTTGAAAAGGTAATAGAAAAGCCCTAGTCGAGAATCTTTTGATTCTGAACCTCCTTCTGTAGTTTAAGTTCTTTAATTCGTAGTTCTGATCCTTTAGAAGCCCTTAATCACAATTAATTCTAGTTTATTTGTGGATCAAATAGGTTTTGGTAGAAGGTCTCAGAAGTTGTTACAGTTGCTTGGTGTTTTTGGCTTGTTTTGCTTGCTTTTGCTTTGGATCACAAGTACGAGGGTCTTCATATCGAACATTTACTGTTTTATAATGTTTGGTAGTTGTATGGTAGTGATTTGGTGTTATTTTGCTGCAAATTATGTGTTATATCTGTTGAATATTTGTTGGAAACTTGTTTGGATTCGTAACGTGTAGAAAACTGATTTAGGGGAGTTCGACCCTTTGGACGCGCGCCAAAGGGCTTCAGCACGCGCCAAGGGTGAGACAGAATGGTTACAGAATTTGTAGAGACTTTTAGTACACGCTGACAGGCGTTTAGCGCACACCAAAGTGAAGCAGAAAGCAATCAAAACATTGTTAAGGTTTTAGCACGCGCCTAATAGGTTTAGCGCGTGCCAAAACTAAAATATAATAGGATTCTGCTTGGGTTTCAGCGCGCGCCAAAACCCCCGATTTGCTGTTTTAAGTGTTTTAAGCTATGTTTTGTGTTTTGAATGATAATGCTTGATAGAATAACCCTAAATAAACTTAACAAAGCCATGATTACGCTTCTGATGCGTTTAGTTCTGGCACCGAATGGATTCTTACTAAGAGTTGAAGTTTGGGACCGTCGGAAGATCATGATTGGCCTTGTGCTTTGATGGATTAATATCCATCAATGTCTGTGTATGTGTTAGGCCTTGTTAATGTCTAGTTGTATAAGTGATGGAGTAGAAGAGTAAGTGAGCTCTTGCCTTGAAAATACTTAGGTGGCTAGTTAATCATTAATAACATACATACTTGTGTAGTTAAAAGACTAAACATCAAGGTTCTTGGTAAGGCACGAGATAATATAGCCACGTATCGTGTGGTCAGTATAAAGTGAATAATTCTGCTGGCCTTTAAGGTCACCAGGAGTGGAGGGACTTCACTGAACAAACACACTATAAGGGCTAGCCTGTGGCTATTAGTGTAATCCACTAATAGGCTGCACCCAGTTTCTTCATGGTGAGTATCACCATGCGTAGTGCCCTTGAATTCTTGATGTTACAAAGATAAGCTAAGCTAGAAACAAAGTAGGATCTCATTTCATGTTAATAAGCATGAAGTGAACCCTAAAGTTTGAGTCGTGTTCACAAAGACTCTTAAGTACTCCCTCCATCCCGTAATATAAGTCTTTTTAGTTTTTTTAGTAGTATCTCAAAATATAAGTCTTTCTCACAAAACAATACATTATTAAATGCATTGTTTTCACTTTCACACTAAACAATGTAATATTATTAGTCAGTCCCAGAAAACAATACAATATTTTTGCATTTAAATATTAAAAAGTACCTCATTTATTAGGTTTTCTTAAACTGTGTGAAATGGACAAAATGACTTATATTACGGGACGGAGGGAGTACTTTATTATTAAGACTTCTACCTTTTACTGAGTACTTTTGTACTTACCCCTTTGCATATTTGTATGTTTGCTTTGTGGGAGAAGATGTACAGGTTGAGCCGGATTGTGATGACTTTGAAGAAGACTTTTGATGATGCTATGCCATGCTTAATTAGATCCTTTTATACTTTCATAGCTGTTGTACCATTTAAATATCAAGACATGTTGTACTTCATTTCTAAGACTTGTAGTAGTTTGAGATGTTTTGTTGTAAGACATCGCAATGTAAGATATGTCGCAGTTGTGAGTTTCTTTTTTCTACCCTTTTAAGTCGGATGGCATTGTAATCTAGTAGCATTTATGGTTTCACCCGAGTTTTGCGACGATGTAGAGGTTTACGTATAATATTGAATTTATTTAATGTTATATGTGCCGAACGTCTTTTCTGGATAAGTTTTCGGTATTCGGGAACATGGCGTTACAATGGTTTATATCATTACGTACCTATGTATCTTACATGATTATCAACAATGTAAAAACAAATTGCATCACTCATTGTGGCTAAATGATTGTATTTATTTAGAACAACAATAAAAAATACATACATATATGTATATGTATTTGTATGAAAAAGGCTTATGTATCAAACAAATAGATAAGACACAAAGATTACAAAGGTTCAACAGGGACGTTCCAAACAGCAAAATACCAAACTGCAAACACAAAAACAAACGGAAATGACTGAAATCAAATCAAGCCATCAACGTCTGTCTGAGTGATCGTGTATGCAGCATTAGTCTTAAAATATTTGGTAAAATCATTGCCTAACATTACACGCATCCAAATAGGAGTATTCAAATCACTCTTATCCTTATCATTGAAGAATTCCCAAGTCATACATCCTTTAAACAATATATTCATATGTTAGAAAATTCTTAAATAAGTAGTGGTGCTTCACCACACAACACCTAATGTAGGTCATTGACCACCTTACATATCCCATTCTCCTATATATATACACAACCATAAAGCAGTCATAACATCACAAAATCTAATTATTATTCATTTCTATTCTTTAAATTTCTATACAATTCTTATATATAAAAAAATGTCTTTATTTACATTTTTATCAATTTTTCTGCTCATTCTTTTTGTTTCACCAGTTTTTTCTTCACATCCTTCTCCTGAAATAAAATCATGGTGTGCACAAACTCCATACCCAAAACCCTGTGAACATTTTCTAACACATAATCCAAAACACAGTTTCCCAATTAAAGGAAAACAAGATTTTCTTTTAATTTCCTTGGAATTAGCACTTGAAAGAGCTTTGCATGCACATGCACATACATATAATCTGGGCAAAAAATGTCGCAATAGCCACGAAAAGGCGGCGTGGGCGGATTGTTTAGAGTTATATGAATATACAATCCTTAAACTCAACAAAACAATTGATCCTTCATATAAATGCACCTCAAATGATGCACAAACTTGGCTTAGTACTGCCCTAACAAATCTTGAAACATGCAAACAAGGGTTTGTCGACTTAAACGTCACGAATAATTTGTTGCCCTTGATGTCGAATAATGTGAGCTATTTGATTAGCAACACATTGGCATTAAATAAAGGGGAAAATTCTTTTGAGCCAATTAGCTATGAAAATGATCAATATCCGAAATGGGTTTTGCGACGTGACCGGAAACTCCTACAGGCCAAGGCGGCTAGGGTGAACCTCGTGGTGGCTCAAGACGGCTCCGGGAACTTTAGGAATGTGAAAGATGCTATTACTGCTGCTTCTAAGAGGAAGGGTAGTGGGAGATTTGTTATACGTGTAAAAGCTGGGAGATATAATGAAAATGTTGAAATTGGGAAAGGAATTAAGAATATTATGCTTTTGGGTGATGGTATTGGGAGGACTATTATTACTGGAAGCAAAAGTGTTGGACGAGGTAGCACCACCTTCAATTCTGCAACAGTTGGTAAGTGTATTTTTCTTCCAAAATATTGAAAATCATTGCATTTTTTTTTAATACCATTTTATAATAATTAACTTTAAAAAATGTAAAACATAAGTTTGCATTATAATAAATTATTGACAGCTTGAAATGAACTGCGAAAAATTGAATAAAAAGATTTATATAGTGTTTTCGAGTATATATATTATAAAAATAATGTTTATCATATTGTTCACGTTAATTAGTATTGTATATATTTAATTATCACACAAAATTTTCTTATAGTTAAAGGGGATGGGATAAACTAGTATTTGAAGAGCAGTGACGTAGTATTTACATGTATTTTTAAAATAATGTAAAGGTTCTTTGACATTTCTTTGTCTGTTCAGATTGCATTACCCCAAAAGATGGTCAATGCAAATAGTCTAACTAGACAATGAATTGTGCCGTTATGCCAAACGACAAATATTAAATTTTTTTTTTTGAAATTAAATTAAATGCCATACTACAAACAAATTCTAGATAAAACCATCAAATTATGAATAATTAATTAATACGTCTACACCATTTGATATACCACCTCCTTTCTAAAATATAAATCTATCATGGTGTATTCACACATATTAAAAAAATGGTTGAATGTCATAAATTTAATGGTAAATGTCTAAAATGTCCATTAACTTTCATTAATACAATAGTTGTTAAATAGTGAAAATTGGTTGAATTGATAATAAATTCAGGGTAAAATAGAGAAAAGAGTAATAAATATTGCGTTGATAATATAAAATAACTAATATGGTGGGTAAAACTAAAAGCGTATGATAACTTATATTTTGGGACGGAGACAGTATTAATAAAATATATACTTACATTCGTCCCAAATTACAAATCTTTGAATTTTTCTCATAATATAAATCAATTTGGAATACCCCTAATTTATTATACATTCATCTAATTTACAACTACTATTTCCGTCACATAAAGAGAGTCCACTTTTTAAAAATAAATTGTCCAATAATAAGTGTCAGTTTAGAAAATCTATGCTTTATTTAATACATCTTTTCCAAACATACCCCTATAATATCATTTAATATTTGTATACTCTTTTCATATTCCGAAACAAGAATTTATTATGAAATAAGGTTATATATGTCCATTTGTCTTTAAAATACAACACATTAATTATTTTCTTAAGCTGTGTGCAACACAAAAAGTGCACACATTTTATGAGACGGAGGTAGTATTACATTAATGGTCAAAGTTATTGTAGACTTAATTACTTTCTTAATCTGTGTGAAAAATTCTAAACGGACTTATATTTGGGACAGAGCTAGTATAAAACAATCTAGATCACATATTTTAGATCAATAATAAAATTCAACAAAACCAAAATTATTTATCTATTGATCATGTATATATCTTTTTATTTTACCACAAATGTGTCTACCTATATATCATTTTTCATCTAATTAGTTTTAATAATTGCAGCGGTTGTTGGAGATGGGTTCATAGCTCGTGGGATAACATTCAGAAACACAGCCGGTCCACAAAATCACCAAGCCGTGGCTCTTCGATCCGGTTCGGATTTGTCTGTATTTTATCAGTGCAGTTTTGAAGGATACCAAGACACTCTTTACGTCCATTCTCAAAGACAGTTTTACCGGGAATGCACTATCTTCGGTACTGTCGATTTTATCTTTGGAAACGCCGCAGTTGTCTTCCAAAACTGTAACATTTACCCAAGAAACACTCCAACTCACACGAACACCATCACGGCTCAATCAAGAACCGACCCGAACCAAAACACAGGCATCTCAATCCAAAATTGCCGAGTAATCGCAGCCTTCTCGACTTAAAACCGTTCGAGGGTTCTGTCAGACATACTTAGGAAGGCCATGGAGGCAATATTCGAGAGTTGTATTCATGAAAACTTTTCTTGATAGCTTGATTGATCCTTCCGGTTGGATGCCATGGAACGGGAATTTCGCTTTAAATACTCTGTACTATGGAGAGTATTTGAACACCGGGCCGGGTTCATCGACGGCCCGTCGGGTCAAATGGCGCGGATACCATGTTATAAATAATGCAAATGATGCATCCAAATTTACTGTTGGAAGCTTAATTGGAGGCACTTCTTGGTTACCTGCAGCTAATGTTCCTTTCTTTGCGGGTCTTTGAGCTATATAGTATATTTTATTTTATGATACAAATATATGAAATGTCAAATTATGTAATTATTTATTTATTTTGTTATAAATAATAATTTGGAGTTTTGTATGATTTCGAAGGAGGGAGTCGTCATATCTGAAAGAAATGACATTTCCGCCGTTGAGATTAAACAAAAGCCTCATTATAGATTTGTGCATTAATTTATTATTTTGTTTTCTATTTTATTATTATTCCTTTTTCAATGTATAGCTCACATAATTGTTTGTATGATTGGTTAATAAAAGTCATTCTTTGTTCGTCATATTTTTCTTATTTTTATTAAATAATAGGAATATTGTTATCACTCTTGTTGGTGCATGTTTATATTAGAAAATATATTTTCACACAAATTTTTATCTTACCACACGATTTTTTTTTTTTTCCAATTTCGCCCTTATTTTTTTATTTTACGCGCGTTCATTCTGACCAAAGTTTGGTCAGAATATGACACATTATCCATACTGAAATATGGTCAGAATATACGTGTTGAGAGTCCACACTGGTTGATTCTGACCATATTTTAGGTAGAATGTTTGAAGTTTTCCAAACTCATACATAGTCAGAGCATCATTCGGACCAATATTGAGTCCGGAATACTCTACACATTCAGACTATAATTGGGTCAGGATAACAACAACAATATAAGAGCACCACTATTGATTCTGACTGAATTTCAGACAGAATATTAAAAGTTTTTTGTACTCAATTTTAGTCAGAATGTCTTTCTGACCGGTATTGAGTATGAAAAACATTCAAAATTCTGACTAGAATAAAATCAGTATAATGATCGTATTCTGACTCAAATTGGGCCGTAATGGTCATTGTGAATTGACCATAAATTGGCCAGAATAGTATATATTTTCCGGACTCATTTACGGTCAGAATGGCAGGCGTGTGGAAAATCCAAACGAAGCCCACTATCGGCTCTTGGTAAGTGTAAAACAATATTTGTGTGAAAAGATAGTCCCATCGTATAGTTGGTAGTATTATATCATATATAGTAGTATACTATTTAAATTTGCATCTTTGGTAGTACGGCTTTTTGCGACGTTTTGGTCGTCCGGCTTTAGCGATGTTTTGGTCGTCGCTATACCAAAATTTTTGTCTTTCCCCCCCCCTTTTTTTTGGTTAGATAAAACGAAGTCGTATGATTTGGTACGGTGTTATCACATCAACGTGTTTATCACTAGGGTTTTTATTTGAAGCATTCAATTCTCTGATTCGAGTTTTGGAAATTTTAATTGTGTTATTATGTAGTTTCTATTGGTACACTGAAACTCATGTTTGACTTTTTGTGCACGAAGGTGCATTTCGATCTTCAGAATTTTTTGGTTAAGTAAAACAAAGTCGTATGATTTGGTACGGTGCCACAAAAACTACTAGAAAATAAAATATTGTAAAAATTAGACAAGGAATGAGAATGTTCATTCGATCTATGATACATAAAAGATACATAAAAATAAAAAACGAGATCCAACTCCCATTTATCTTACTTATCCTTCGGTTAATTTACTTCGATAAAAGATAAGAAAATGAAAATCTTCCGAACCTTTTCTTTTTTATTTCTTTTATTAGTATTAGTCGTGGTTAAGTCCGACATGAATAATATTCTACGACTAACAATTCATTTATTCGAGTTTGGGAAATTTTAATTTTGTTATTATGTAGTTTTTATTGGTTCACAGAAACTCTGGTTTGACTTTTTTTGCACGAAGGTGCATTTTGATCTTCGATTTTTCCCCACATGTAACCTTTCTTGCTGCAACACGCAGGCATATTGTCACCTCTAGAGGATGGTTTAAAAGATTTTCTAAGCATTGAAGTAGGTTGATATCTTCTTTATTTTTGCTAAAGTAAATTTATTGCAGACATAAAAACTATAATCGGTGCATAAAAAAAGTGAAGGCACACCGTGCATCGCACGGTGGCCACCACTAGTATAGTGTTAATTGTGCATTCTTCATTGTCCAAGTTGTCCAACTTGTTTGTCCTTTGTGTGCCTTTTCTTTTTTAAACCCCCCCATATTTCCTTATTTTCCCCTCCCCCCTCAATTTCCCCTTCTCTTTCCCTCCTCCCCTCGCCTTTTATTTCCCTTTTCATTTTAACCCCTTCCTCTCTGCTTCGTCTCCTCTCTATTTCCAGCCTCCTGCTCCGTTTTAATCATCGAACGACGCCGTACACCTGTGAAACTCCGTCGGCTTCTACTCCCGAAGAGATAATCAGGTAGCTTCGGTACGTGGAGGTTTGTAATCATTGTTGTAGGCTTCCAACTTGCAATTGCTCTGGATACGTGTTTCCCCATGGTTGCTCTGTCTTCTTCGTGGCCCAATCGTTGTCTCCTCCGTCGCTGCGAACGTGTAGACGGTGACAGATCGACATGGCTAAGGCTTTGATATGGTTGAAGAACGGTGGGTTTGGGGGCTGCATCCCAATCCATCCAAGAGAAGCGGGTTTGTTTCTTATTCTCTTATATAATCTGAATCAGCTTTTCATCTACTATTCTCCTTATTCAATTGTTACTGTGTGATGTCGTTTTTAATGGGGACCCGTTCTTGGGTTTTTTCATATGGCTATTTGTTCAATTTTCATTGAAGCATAGTGATTGTATTACGTGGTTTATGTCTGGGTTTGATTCTGTTCATGTTCTTTCTCTCAGTAAATTTTTTCGAAAGGTGCATAGTGTTGTGTTATGTGGTTTTTTTCCACCTAATTTGTGTATTTTGGAATGATTCGATTCTTTTGTGATTTCTTCACCTGTTACCACTTGGAACACATTTTCTTTTGTACTTATGCGATTTTTGTGTCTATGTATTATGTGGTTTTCTTTACTACATAATTTGTGTGCTTTTTGAATGATTCAAAAAATCCATTCTACTCCTCTTCTTTAGCTGATGCGGACTACTTTTTGATGAAATAAAGTAGACTACTGGGATTCATGTAGTTGCAAAGTGCAGCTTTGATTACATGTGTTAGACAATTCCTTAGACTACAGTTGTACACCGAACATATTACAACATCTATTCTTCTTGACATACAAAACAGACATACAACAAACATATACATGCAGGCATAAATGTTAGTGGAACAGGCACATTTCATCAGCTGCCATGGCCTAAAACTTGAAAACGAATGTATTATATTGTAAATCTTTAGCAGAAGTGAGGAGTGTTGTTTGGTGGTTTGCAAAAATCCAGGTTTAGTTCATCCCTTTATGTACTAAGTTTTTAAATATTTGGATTGGATGATATCTTGTTGATTTACCCCTTTAGAAGAAATGTATTTGTACCTTGTTTCAAATTAAAGATGACTATGGACTCACTATATAGGTAACAGATTAACAATATGCTTATGAAAATATTTGTTTGTATGTTCAAATTAGGAAAGCATAAATTTTTATGGGAGAATCCCTTCTTATTTTCTGCTTTAGTATTAAATGGTCTACTGCTATGGCTTTTAACGCAGGTGGTGAAATGAGAGTTCAAAAATTCATGAAACACCGTCAAGGCCTGACCAACAACCGAATGCACATGCGAAAAAAGTCTGGTGCTTTTGACAATTGAGCTGGAGAGAAACCCTTTTTAATTTGTACATTTTTAGTTGAGGTGATTAATTCTTATTTTTCTGATTACTATTACTGGTTTAAGAGTTGTGCTTGCTTGTAACTCTTCTTGTTAAGGACAGGGAGGAGTGCCATTTGTTTGTTTGCTGCTGTTTTAGGCCAATTGGAGGTGGTGTTGCTGCTCCCTATATGGAAGTAGGGTGTCGAGGCGGTTATGCACATTCCATTTTCTGCACAGCTATATAATTGTGAGGTTGGAATTGGCTCTGGTACAGGTCAGTTGGTAAACAGCTTCTTTGGTCTAATCTAGCCATTATGTATTTGTTCTTTCATAATTTACTTACTGTTTTTTTAATTCAGCGACTTTATACATATATGCAGGTGTGCGACTGTATTTTTCATTGCTTCTCATAAGCTATTCAAGTAAAATTGTTATACGCAAATTTTTCTTATGTTATTACTTTTTCTTTTATCAACCTTAATTAATTGAATTTGCCTCTTTTCCTGCCCATTTGGTTGTAGCTGCTTTCTGCAGGTTTTTGTTTTGTATCTTTGTTTAAAAATATGGTGTGGGATGTCCTTATTAAGAGGATAGAACATGGCCATGATGATTGATTCCATTATTGGATGAGGCAATGTTGAAGGGGAAGATGAAGGTCGTTACATGGTTTTGCGTTGATGGTTTGGATTCTCCCATTGATTGGCTTCTTCTTCGTCAAGTAAAAAGAATTAACACACGGGTGCGGTTAACACAACATTACACTATCAATGCACACACAAATTAAGCTATCCCCTCCCCCAACTTCCTCAACTGAAACATGTTGAAATGCATAACCCAGGCACGTCTGGAGCACCCAGGACCATGACCAAGGCGAAGACTCTTACCAGATAAACCAAAATCCTCAACACTGACGAAATAGAGACTGAATCTATTACCGAAGAAATCAGGTCACCAAGTGACGCACGATAAGCCCCCTTAAAAAGCTGAAGCTCAAGACAATGAGAATACCATCTTACCAACCACTACATAACAACTACTGAAAAAATATATTCGAGGGCAACAACCGTGCTGCACACGGTGTCCCCCCACTAGTTCTTCTTAAATAGGAGTAGGAGTACCTGTTATTTGTGCATCCATGGTACGACAATTTTGTCGTTTTGCGGGTTTCTGTTTTTTTTTTGGGCCAGAGTAACGTAAACGACATCGTATGCCCTTTGAATCTGACTTTACACGTCGTCTCCGCACTCCACCACCGTCCTCCCTGGCCTCTCATCGCTCTCCTTCTCCACTGAAAGAATCCACTGAAAGGGTTTGATCGGTTTACATAGTTGGGTAAAAACAAAGGGTGAAAAAATCAGCAAGACGAGCTCCTACAAACTCTAGGTGACTTCACGAGCAAAGAGAATTGGGACCAATTTTTCACCATCAGAGGCAGTCATGATTTCTTCGAATGGTACGCTGAGTGGACACAAATCAGAGATGTTCTGTTCAGCCAATTCCCTCGACCACAAAAAGCCACCGGAGACCGTGGAGTAGCATCGGAGAATGAGAAGTGACGATGCTAAATAATGCAGCACCGGAATAACAAGCCACGTGTAATCTAAGGGTGAGCTGTAATAGGAATCGAATGGCTGAGAGTGAATAAAAAGGTGGTGTTTTTAAGTACTTTATGGCTGAGTCCAAGAATGTGTCTTGGATTGCCTACGTATCCTGTGTAATGTCCAGGAATCAAGCCTTACGTAGTTCCTGGAATGGTGTATTTATAGGCACATGTCCTTCCTCTGCCCTAAATGTAGGGCGGTTTGGTCCATTGGCATAAATACCTTTAAATAGGCTTTACCCTCCCGCTCAAGCAACCTACTGGATGGTGGGCCCGGGTATCTGGACAGGAAGTCTCCGTCTCGACTCGATACATACCGACATGGGTGATCGAGACTAGACACTTGAAGAATCTGCCGTGACTGCGGTCTCTGCGAGTGCATATCGTATTGCTCTGATGCCACTGCATTGATATAGACTTTTCCACATGCCAGCTGGACCACTTAGAAGATTCCACGTGGAAGAGTGAAACCCCATATCATCATAAGCCCCCCAGATCGGAGGGAAGCTCATCTCGAGATGCTGATGTCGGATCTGAAAATTTGAATAACCTTTTCGACACGTGGTCTTCTTTAGGCGGGAATACAGCTGTTCTACTAGCCGATGTAGGCTGTCGTCAGGTTGATGTCACACTGTACTATCATTAATGAGTGCGGGAAACGAAGCGTTTTGTCAGCCCACTATCCTTGATTCTCGCGCTACATACCTTATAACTGCCCCCAAATCGCCCTTTCAAATCACTTGCAAGATATACACGCATAAAAGGAGCCCAAGACCTTGACGTTTCTCAGTCGCCATTATAAACTTCTGCAAACCTCAGTCTCTTAGCCGAAAACTCAAGTAAGCCCTAAATCTTACTTAAATTTTTCTTCTTATTTTTGTTTCTGGTATCTTTTTCCCAAGTCCATGTCTAGTAGCGATAGTGACTCCCAAAACAGAGAGGAAATTGCTGAAATTGAAGAAGAGTTGACGGAGGAAACGGTTTCTGAGCATCCAACCGCCTCCGGTGAAAGAGCAGCCGGAGAAGAAGAGGAGGGAGGAGAGGAGGAGACATCTCCTCGACCCATTGGATCTTCTCGACCCGTTGCCAAACGTAAAACCAGGATGATGGGACAGGGGCCGTATGGGTGTATGTCGAATTTAAACCAAGAGAAAGCCAAGGCCATCTGTCTGAGATATGGAATCCCATATTCTCCTGAGAATATTATGGTATCACACGGTCAGTTCCAGTTTGCCTGTGACCCACCCCCGGGGTTCTGCGCCATTTACGAGGCGCAATTGAAGGAGGGACTTCGGTTTCCTTTCGATCCGTGTCTCATCGCAGTCCTCCAACACTACAAGATTTGTGTCACCCAGCTCGCTCCCAATGGGGTCAGGAGTGTAATGGGTTTCGTGCTGGCGTGTCGAATCGCCAAGGTTGAGTTTTCGGTTCGACTATTCCGTCAGTACTATGCTTTGTCGAGCTTGCAGGATGCAGGGTGGTATACATTTCAGAAGCGTGCTCTCGCATCGGAATTCGTGAGAAAGATGGTCTCGTCTCAAGGCGATTGGAAACCTAATTTCTTCTTTATCCGACACGGGCTGGTGGATATTGACATTCATTCTTGGTTTAAAAGGCCGCAGAAATGGCATGACCGGCTTGACTCTGATGCTCCTGAGGGATGTGGGACTCTCGAGATCGTTCATCCCGACGTCGCGACTCGAAACCTGCGTCCTTTATACCCTTTTGCCGACATCGAGACGGCTGGTCCGGGTGCCTACCTCGAACTCGATGAAGATGTTTGAATTTTGCGTAGGATTTTTATACACGATATCGAGCTGTAATACTTTATGTGTTTTTTCCGTATTTTTGACTGAGTTCTGATATCGGATTTTATCTATTTGCAGTGGAATATTTCTCAAAGATGGACGCTTTGGGCAAGATGCCCGACCCCAAAACTACTGATCCAAAGAAAATTCAAGACCTGGTCGGCATCAGGTCGAAGACGCCAGCATCCGGTGCTATGACCTCTCGGGAGTCGAGGGGTTCGATCGATCGGCTACCCCCGTGTCGACGTCCAACATTCTTAGGGGTCAGCCTGACGAGGCTCTCGTGATCGAGGAGACTGAAGAGAACCTTGTTTCGAGGAAACGCCAAAAAACAACCGAGGTGAGGCATGAGGTTGGGAAGGAGACCCGTAACCTTACCCCTCCTGTCTCCACCGAGGCGATCCCTGCGACAAGTATGGCAGAGATGGAAGGCATGACTCCAGAAGAGTTGCATGACTTCTTCATGAAAAGTCATCGAGCTGTAAGTCTTCTAAAATTTTCCTTATATCCTTGGGGCTTTTGTCTGTTTCTGACATTATTAGTGTGCCAATTCGCAGACTCGACTCGCAGCCAAAGTGGCCCTGAACAGAATTGCCCCCCCATCAGCTACCTTGGAGGAACACAAAGAAACCATTGCCAAAATGACCTCTGACATCGAGAAGCAGAAGGCCAAGGTGAACAAGCTGGACGATCGACGCGTGAAACTGGAATCGGATCTGGCAAAGGCCAGAGGCGATCTATCCAAGGCTCTGAAAGATATATCTGACAGAGATGCCGAGCTGGTGGTGGTGAAGGCGGAATTAGCAGAGGTGAGGTCGGAACTTATTGGATCGAAGGCCGAATTGGAGTCGGCAATCAAAGCTCGTACCAATCTCCAATCTCTTCTTGACGATTTAACGACTCGTATGGAAACGGCTAAACAGGATTTCCTGGCGTCGATGGAGTTGGAGAATGACTTGTCATTGTTAATGACTCAAGGTATGAAGGGGGGATTCACTATGGCTCTGGACCAAGTCAAAACTGTCGACCCGAACTTCGAAGTTTCCTCCGTCGAAAAGGCCTACCTGTACGATCCCGAGGCCATTCCTCGATACGGGCGGTACTTCAATGAGTTCAAAGCCGGTGTCTCCTTGTATAGAAAATACGTGACCCTACCTTGGGCGGGGCGGAGCGAGAGAATGTCGAGTCGAGTGAACAAGTCGATCCCAATGCTTCGACCTCTAACCAGCCTGACGCCTGATGTTGTTTTTTTGTTATGCTTTTAAACAGTCTTGATTTGATTTGGTTGTAACAACTTTGGTATTTTTATTTGTCTGAACTATCATTTCCTTGATTCGATCTTGTAAACTTGTGACGTTTTAATTTGCATTCCAAGATTTTTCGATTTAAATCTATGCTTTCCATTGGATGTCTTTGTTTTTTATTGATCATTTGACTAGGGAGTAGTCCTTTGGACTTAATTCCCTTGCCCTATGGGGTGTAGTCTTCTGGACTTAATTCCCCTGCTGGCCCCTCCAAGTGTAGTATAAGTACGTGACTCGTGGTACACTTGAGTATGAGTCGACCTAGCGTTGTACTGCCTTATCGGCTTGACTTGGCTATGTGGTCGGAGCTCGATTCGACTATCCTGCCTCGTCAGGCTTATAAGGACATCGATTCACGGAGTCCTAACCCGACTGTCGCACATCGTGGTGCTTACGATCTGGCCGAGTTAGGTACCCATCGTGGGATCTTCCGCCTGCCTCGCATCGTGGCTTATTGTCAGGTCGGGAGTGATGTAAGCATTGTTAGTGACTTGGCTTTTTTCACTTTTTCTATTATATCTTCATCGTGTCGATTGCCCGTAGTTCGGAAGTGATATAAGCACTGTCAGTGACTTGGCTTTATTCACTATTTTACTTTAACTTCATCGTGTCGAATTTTGCGTTTTTCTTCTGCTCCCCTTTTCTTTTTACATGAGCTTGTAAATACAAAGATAAATTAAAAGAAAATTGCTTAAATGATGAGGATTGGAACCAAATGTCACATCGAATTATTACAGAAATTGGGAAAGCAAAGTTGCAAATGTTATAAAGTGAAGGCAATTTAAACATAGTATTTTCTCAGGTTGGTGGCATGCCAAGTTCGAGGCACTGTACTGCCATCCGACCTGCCCAATTGATACGACCCTTTAGGATGCACCTTCAGGATTTTATATGGACCTTCCCAATTCGGCTCGAGCTTGCCTATTGGGTCCTGCCTGCTAGCTTCATTCTTTCTCAACACGAGGTCCCCTACTTGGAAGTATTTGTGTTTCACTCTCGCATTATAGTACTGTGAGATCTTTCTTTTGTAACTAGCCATCCGATGTGCCGCGACTTCTCTCTTCTCTTCAACGTTATCTTTCTCTTGACGCAGATCGGTGGCGTTAGTTTCAACGTTATACGCCAGGACTCGAGGTGAGGCCAGTCCGATCTCCGCAGGTATCACTGCTTCGCATCCGTAAGCCATAGCGAAAGGAGTCTCTTGGGTAGCCGAATTGGGTGCCGTTCGATACGACCACAGTATACTGGGTAACTGAGCTGCCCAATCTCGACCTTCGTCTTCCAACCTCTTCTTCAACCCAAACTTGATTTGCCTGTTTGTCTGCTCGACCTGTCCATTGGACTGGGGTCGAGCCACCGATGTCGTTCTGTGCTCGATCTTGAATTCTCTGAGCCAATCCTAGCACTCGGTCATCTAAAAATTGAGTCCCATTATCCGATATCAGATACTTGGGAATTCCAAACCTGCACAAAATATTCTCCCATAGAAATTTTTTGATGGTCTGAGCCCTGATGTCAGTAAGAGCTTTGGCCTCGACCCATTTAGTAAAATAATCAACCGCGACGACGACATATTTGAAATTTCCCGGAGCTCGAGGCAGAGGTCCAACTATATCGACCCCCCATTCGTCAAACGGCCATACCGACTCGATGGCACTCATTTCTCGTGCTTGCTGGTGGGTCACCACATCATGTACCTGGCAAGCCCTGCAACTCATAACTAACCGATTTGCATCCTTCTGCATAGAGGGCCAAAAATATCCTGCCAGCTTGCATTTTCTTGCCAACATTCGAGCTCCGCAATGATTTCCACAAATTCCTCGATGTATTTCTTCGAGTAGATACGCCCCTTCATCCTCCGACGCACATCGCAACCAAGGAGTTACAAACGACTTTCGATAAAGCACATAGTCGAATAGGGCGTACCTCGAGGCTTGCAGTCTAATTTTTCTGGCCTGAGACTTATCAGATGGGAGAACTCCATCTTTTAAGAGTAATGCTATCGGATCCATCCATGTCGATCCTTGAACCACTGGCTGCACGTCGACCTCGTTATAGCTCCGTTCTGCTAGCATCTCGACCAGAACTTTCCTCTTAGTTTTAAAATTTGACGCGAGCTTAGACAAAGCATCGGCTCGTTTGTTTTCGCTCCGAGGCACCTGCTCAATACGAACTGTCTTGAATTTCGACATTAATCCCTGTACAACTTTTAGATAACTTTTCATTGATTCTTCTTTAGCTTCATACTCTCCCCGTATATGATTTACCACAAGCTGAGAGTCACTGTATACCAAAAGATTCTCGACCCCCAACTTCGATGCCAGTTTCAAGCCCGTGATCATGGCCTCGTACTCAGCTTCGTTATTCGTAGCTTTGAACTCAAATCGGAGTGCGTACGGGAACTCTTCTCCTTTCGGACTAACTAGTAATAATCCAGCCCCTGCTCCTTCTTTACTCGAGGCACCATCAACGTGGATGGTCCATTGTTCTTCTGACGACTGCTTTTCTTGCTCCAATTGAATCGACAGACCTTCGGCTAGGAAGTCTGCTAGGGCCTGACCCTTGATGGCGGTACGGGGTAAAAACTCGATATCATATTCTGCTAGCTCGACAACCCACTTGGCTAATCGACCCGATGTCTCGGGTTTTGCCAGAATTTGCTTTAAAGGCTGATCCGTCACCACAGCGATGGGATGTGCTTGAAAATATGGCTTCAGTTTCCTTGACGCATGAACCAGACCCAACGCCAATTTTTCAACAGGTGTATATCTGATCTCGGCCACATGCAATGCTTTACTTACAAAATAAATCGGGATTTGCCCCTGGTCCCCTTCTCGAACTAACACCGCGCTCACAGCTTCTTCGCAAATTGCCAGATAAACTAAGAGCTTCTCTCTTCTCGGTGAGGACGATTAATCGGCAAATCGGATAAATACTTTTTCAGATCGTCGAACGCTTTTTGACACTTCTCATCCCACTGGAATGGACTCGCCTTTTTCAGTATCTTAAAGAAGGGCAGGGCCCTCTATGCTGATATCGACAAGAAGCGATTGAGGGCGGCCATCCGACCCGTCAATCGTTGCACCTCCTTTACGTTACGAGGTGCGGGCATGTTTTTCAGAACTTCGATCTTATCTGGATTGGCACGAATCCTGTCTCTTGATATCATATAGCCCAAGAATTTTCCAGATCGAACACCGAAGGTACACTTCTTCGGGTTAAGCTTCATTTTTACTGCCCGCAACACCTCGAAAACTTCCCTGAGATCGACAAGAAACTGTCCCATGGACTTGCTCTTGATCAATAAATCATCAACATAAACCTCCATATTCCGACCTATCTGTCTCTCAAAGATTTTATTGACGGCCCTTTGATAAGTGGCCCCTGCATTCTTCAAACCAAACGGCATTGTCACAAAGCAAAAAGTACCAAATTCAGTGATAAACGCGGTTTTCTCCGAGTCCTGAGGGTCCATAAAGATTTGATAGTATCCCCTGTACGCATCGAGAAAACCGAAAACCTCGAAGCCCAATGTCGAATCGACCAACTGATCAATTTTTGGAAGAGGATATGAATCTTTGGGACATGCTTTATTGAGATCTCAGAAAATCGGCGCACATCCGCCCGACTTTGATCAAAGCTTCGACTAACACGGGATTGGCTAACCAATCTGGGTATAATACCTCCTTCACGATCCCAGCAATCAACAACTTGTCAACTTCTTTCTTTACTGCCTCTTTTCTTTCAGGTGCAAGATTTCTCTTCTTTTGCCGATCGGCTTCTTTTTTGGGTCGACGTTAAGGCGATGCACTACCACATTTGCCGATAAACCCGGCATGTCATCTGCCTTCCAAGCAAAAACGTCTCGATATTCCGCCAGGAGGTCGACCAGGGCTTGCCTATCGGGGTGTGGCATCCACTTCCCGATCTGGACCCCTTGGTCTTCATCTTCCTTCCAGACACGAACCTCTTCCGTCGGATCAACGGATATCCAGCTTCGATCCTCTTCCTCTTCTGGTATCAATTCCTCAATCAAAACTTGTCCAACTCCTTTCCCCTTTGTCATGACTAAACTACAATTTCTGGCCACCTCGATGTCTCCTTTTACTTCATGGGTTCCATACCAGGTGGGGAACTTCATGCTGTTGTGGAATGTCGAGATGATGGCTCTGAGGTCATACAAAGCTGGTCGTCCTAATATCGCGTTGTACCCTGAAGGGGCCTTTACTACGACATAAGTCATTTCCATTGTCCGCCCTTTCTCTCCGTCTCCAACTGTTGTCAACAAATTAATCGATCCGACAGGGTGGATGGCCTGCCCTGTGAATCCAAACAAAGGAGTAGACAACGGTATAATGTCTTCATCTTTCAGCTTCATAGCTTTGAAAGCCGAATAGTAGAGAATATTTACGGCGCTTCCACTGTCGACACAAACTCTTTTGATCCGACCTCGACTTATGACTGCTTCGATCACCAACCCTTCGCTATGACTATGGGAACTCGGAATATCATCTTTTGGCCCGTAGCCCACTTCCGTAGTAAATCTCAGCTTCTTCGATTCTCTTGATCTATCTGACGAATGTCGACTCGATCGAGGTTTATCTGATTCATGCTCTGCAACGATCGTGTTTACGTCATACCCGGCGCGATTATCACGGTGGGGGTCTTGATTCTGATCTTCTTGATGGTCCTCACGGCGATTATCTCGGTTGGCCGGCTCAGCCAACCTGTCTCGACGATTTCGATTGTCACGACGCGGGGATCGATCCTTCTTTCCATTATAAGTCTTCCTCTTGTACTCTCGACGGCCTTTGGGCTCGTCCTTTTCCGACCTGTCAATTACCTCATCCAATCGACCCTCTTGAATGCAGGCGTCGATATCCCTCTTCAGATCGAAACATTCCTCCGTGTCGTGCCCCACGTCTCTGTGATAGTCGCAATACTTATGAGTGTTCTTCCTTTTCTCCGGGTCCTTGGACATCGGCTTGGGTGTTCGGGCAATATTTTTCTTGGTCATAATTGCCAACACCTCGCCCCGAGACCGATTGAGGGGTATAAAATCTCGATCTTTCATTCCCTTTCTTTCGAGCCGATCCGATATCGGAGCCGTCGATCGATCAAACACGTTGGTCTTGCTTTCTTCATTCCGACCCTAGGTGACCCTTTGGTCCGGCTTCGAGTCGCCGCCAAGTGAAATGGTGTGCGACGCACCGCTTCTTCTTCACCTTGGCAAAACTTATGGACTATGTTCACACATTCATCCATATCATTCGGCATCTTCTTAGACAATTTGTCATATAACTTCATATTTCGCAGACCTCCGACAAAAGCATTAACCTGCAGCGCATCACTGGCATTATGCACTTTCATGGCTTCGAGATTGAAGCGTCTCATAAAATCTATAGTGGATTCTCCTTTTTCCTGCTTGATGTTCATAAGGTGGGTAGCACTAAGGTGGAACTTCTTGTTCCCGATAAAAGCGTCTCTAAACTTCTGTCCCAATTGTAAAAAGCTCGAAATCGACCCGGGCCGTAGCTTATGAAACCACTCACGGGCTCGACCTGTGAGCAACGTGTCGAAAGCTCGACACTTCATGGCGTCATTGGCGTTTCTCAGTCTCATCAAAGATATGTATCGATACAGATGATCCTCTGGGTCTGTTGTACCATCATAGGGTTCCATCTTGGGTGGTTTGAACGACTCAGGCATCGTGTATATCTCTATCTCGGGACTGAATGGTGATTCGAGCCATTCTGTGACCGGTTCCTTGCCTACGATGCGATTGAACTCGTTTCGGATACTTTCCTCGACCTGCCGCTGTTGGCTTTCTTGTCTAGGACGTCTGTGGGCGTTAGTCACGCTGATTTCAATCGCACCTTCCTCACATTCCTCCTGTGGGTCGACAGGCCTCTTCCCCCTAGCATTATCAATTTCTTTACGACCCGGTGGGTCTAACAAGTGTTCTCCAGAGGGATTACAGATTCCCTTACCAATAAATGCCGACGCCACCACCCTTTTTAGGGCTTCTTCGTCTAGAGACGCCAAGTGATCGGCCATGTCCTGTAGTTGTGGGGGAAGCTGAGGTCTGGGTGGATCTGCAACCGCCAGTATAGATCCCGTGGGGACTTCTTGAATCTGAGATGGAGCTCCTGCCGGATCTACATCTGCTTGCTCCTCGATCTGCATGTTCTTGCTGTTCGTTGCTTTCTTCTTTGTTGGTGGTGCCATTGCGATTTCTTTACCCACTCACCGGTAGAAGGCCCTCCTTCTAGCGCCAAATGACGATGCTAAATAATGCACCACCGGAATAACAAGCCACGTGTAATCTAAGGGTGAGCTGTAATAGGAATCGAATGGCTGAGAGTGAAGAAAAAGGTGGTGTTTTTAAGTACTTTATGGCTGAGTCCAAGAATGTGTCTTGGATTGCCTATGTATCCTGTGTAATGTCCAGGAATCAAGCCTTACGTAGTTCCTGGAATGGTGTATTTATAGGCACATGTCCTTCCTCTGCCCTAAATGTAGGGCGGTTTGGTCCATTGGCATAAATACCCTTAAATAGGCTTTACCCTCCTGCTCAAGCAACCTACTGGATGGTGGGCCCGGGTATCTGGACAGGAAGTCTCCGTCTCGACTCGATACATACCGACATGGGTGATCGAGACTAGACACTTGAAGAATCTGCCGTGACTGCGGTCTCTGCGAGTGCATATCGTATTGCTCTGATGCCACTGCATGCATTGATATAGACTTTTCCACATGCCAGCTGGACCACTTAGAAGATTCCACGTGGAAGAGTGAAACCCCATATCATCAAGAAGATACATATATTGGTTCCTGGTTGTGGGAATTCAAAGCTTTCGGAATGCCTCTATGATGAGGGGTTTCGGAATGTTACCAACATTGATTTCTCGAGAGTTGTTATTTCGGAAATGCTGAGGCGGAATGTGAGGTCGCGGCCTGAAATGAAGTGGCGTGTTATGGACATGATTGATATGCAGGTACTTGAATGCGTTAGTGTTTGTCATTTGGTTGTCTGAATGGAGCTGTTGTGAAGTTTTCGATACTTGTTCTTTTTCTTCTTCTTTGTATGTATGTAAATGCGAGGGCTTTTCTGTTTTTTTAGTACTCAAGCTGCACTCATATTGAATATAGCTCCTTGAAAAAATGTATTACTTTCCCCTGCTTTGGAGGCTTTACGTGATATAGTGGGTAAATGTCATAAAATTTGCATTTCCGGGCCATATTATGCTTCTGACTATGGCGTGATTGTTGAAATGTTATTATGAACCTAATGTGCTATTTTTTTCTCATTTTTTTCTCAGTCAGTGAGTGCATCATTCCGGTGTTTTATTGGGGGTGTTACTTTCTATCAGGTCAAGAGAGTTGTCAAGCATAAGGGAAAATTTATATTCCTCACCTTGGCTGAATCTCATGTACTAGGTATATTTCTCTAAAGTATTATATGCTTAGTGGCCATTTCACTGTGTCAAGTGCTGTTTTGTAGGATGAATCATTTTTCTGCTAGCTTTCTTGGCCATTTATGCTTCTTGTAGATTTAAAATGTTATTAACTAATATTACTATGTTGCTAGGCTTACTTTTTCCCACATTTAGATGTGGATGGGAAATGAGTCTTCATGCTATTCCCCAAAAGACATCTGAAAAGTCAAGCCTGCTGGCCTTCATGGTGATCGCAGAGAAAAATAATTCTCATTTGTGCTCTTTGATATCATCTTCAATCAATTAGTCTATTAACATACATGGAGCCCAGGTAGAACAACTTACCTTTGTTTCCCTTTGGAGATTTAGTTTTAATTTTATTTTTGATCTGAGTGACCTTAAAACTTGACAATCTCCTGGTATGCTGTAGGCACGTGGTCTTCAAGAGGTACTGGAAACTGAGAATCAGATTCATTCGCAATACTCCGCTAAATCTGACTTGTTATACTCACTGGCGGATCTGAAGTTAGGGGTTAAAGGGAATCTAGAAGAGCTCAATCCTGGCCGGCGAGTCCAGTTAACTCGGGGTGAAACAGGGGCCTCTCGTTTTGTTTACAGAGCTGTACTTCTTGATGCTCAGCAGGAGTGTGGGCCTTTCTCTTACCACTATAGGGTTTTTCTTGTACCAAAGGTACTTAACTACTAGATATTCTATGGTAGTTCATTATATTTTGCCTTTTGTAGTAGGGAAAGTTTCCATGTATTCTATTAGAGGTACAATTTCTTCTGCACTATTTTGTGTACACGAATACTTTATATGTGGATTGTATATTGCCCTCATAAAACAATATAGCATACTATGCCCTTTATTTAACAATGGGGCTTTAAATGGATTGTCAGTGTTATATCTTCAAAATTTATAAAGCAGGATCACTTTCTAACTTGCCCACCTATCCTTATTCATCTGACTATCTGAGGAAACTAAGCTTTAGTGCTCATGAGGAAACTAAGCTAAATAATTATGATTGCGTGTATAGGTTGCCTAAAAAATAATAAATATGGAGACATGGAAGCACCTTGTCGAAGACCCCCTAGAACTTCAAAATTATCCCACCAAAGAACCATTCAAGCTTTTGTTACTAATATGAAGAGATTTTGTGCTTCCTGCAGTTGTGTCTTTAGGAATTCATTTTGTGTGGCAGCAAATACAATCCTCACACGTACCAGCTATGTGGAGTTCCCACTTCTGATTTTCACCTCCACCACCATTCTCCAAGGCCTATGATCGTTCTTCTTCTCCACTGAAGGAGGGCAGTGGAATCATAAATAGATGGTGGGGGTTCATATGGATTTCGTTTCCCAGTCAGATTATCATCTATTTGTGTCTGTGCGAGAGCTGCTTGCATTTTTCCGGCAGGTCAATCTCCTTCTCCGGTAGGTTTTTGGCTATGTTTTCTTCTCATATGTCTTCTTTGCTTCGTCTTCTTGTATTTCGAGTTACGAATTTCTGCCTTTTTTGGGTTTGCATATGTCCTGTCGGCGACTTCTCTGAGAATTCTATTGTTAGCATGTGCCTTGTGGGCTTCAATTTCAGTCTATGTTTTGGATTCAGCCCTCATGATATTCAGTTGCAGAGTATTTGCTATATCTAATTGCCCCCTATAGTCTGGACAAATGGTGTGTATTACATTGATTCCTTATGAACCAAATATTATTTTGGCTTTTTTTTGTCTTTCTCAAATCTCAACTGCAATACCAGCACTAGATTTGTTGATCTCTATTTTGTTATTTGATTTCAGCCACTTCCATTTTGTTCATGAATTTGTGACCATACTTATGGACTCTGCAATTATGTTCTTTGGCATTTTGCCTTGGTTTTGGAAGGTGATTATTTAAGTATTTACATTATATATATATATATATATATGTATATGTGTGTGTGTGTGTGTGTGTGTGTGTGTGTGTGTGTGTGTGTGTGTGTGTGTTTTAAATCTCAATTATTAACTTTTAGTGACCTTTTGGTTGATTGCAGAAATCAGGAAATTCTTCGGTACTTCTTGGTCTCAACACAAAGAATGAAATACTACACACCCTTGCATTTTTAGCTGGTGTCATGTTTTGGTCACAGGTGATTCTGTTTATTGCTTTTGCTTTTGAATATGGATATATGTGTCTGGTGAACTTCCAATGTTTGATTTCACAATTCTTGTAAATATTTAAAATGTAGAATGTGTTCAAATATATTTTGAAGGGCTACATGACAGAGTTCCGTTTAGTTTGGTTGGGGTTGTGCTTCTTGATTTCTCTTGCTCTTCTTAATAACCAGACTTCCTTTGTATGGGACACTCTCCAAAATCAAAGTGTTGGCAGATATACTGCTATTTTTATATCTTCTCCGAACATTTGCTACATGTTCTGAATTCTGACACAATTTATGTACAGATAACGGACTTGCCATTTTCCTTGTACTCAACTTTTGTGATTGAGGAGCGCCATGGTTTCAGCAAAGTTTGTAGACTACTTTGGTTATTGTACTTGTTAATTTGTTTTTGTCTTTGGTTATCTCCCTGATGATTCCGGTTTTCAATATTTTACCCTCAAATGGTTGTTTTGCTTTGTTGAGTAACACTGATTGTTGCCTCTGTGACAACAAACCATGTGGTTATTCTTCAGAGACATGATAAAAGGAATTGCCTTGGTCATAGTGATCGGCCCACCGATTGTGTCTCATTATCATAGTGATTGTCTTTGATCTTGCCTTTTACTTACTATTAGTTCATTTGATAAGCTCGATGAAAGGAAGTGGTGTCATACGCAATTAATTCTATTCGGTCATAAAGGATTTTAATTCGGGTTTTGTAAGCGAAATGAGACCACCACTTACCTTGCTATTTACTTATAGGCATTTATGTTGGTTCTCTACCTTGTGATGATGACTCTTTACCCCATTCTGATTGCACAACTCTTCAACAAGTTCACCCCAGTAAGTCTTCTAAAGCTGTATAGACTATAGATACACATTTTATTGTCTTTGACCTTTAATATTATATGTCATTTTCATCTTATGTATGTATAGCTTTCTGAGGGAGAGCTAAGATCAAAGATTGAAAAGCTTGTGTCATCTCTTAAATTTCCTTTGAAGAAGTTGTTTGTTGTTCATGGATCTACAAGGTCAATCCATAGAAATGTAAGAATTCTTATCCTTTTGTTGAATGATTGAGCAATTATGTCTTTAGAAATTTCACTCTGCATGGCATGATTGTTTGGAAGGTTCTACTACGCTAGCTACTTGTTTCTGCAAATTAAGCGGTTTGTTCCGTCTTACTTTACCCACCCCCCTACCACCCCAAAAAAAAGGTTTGCGTAGGTTGAATCTTTACCGTCATATGCATCAACACATTATAAAATCCAAGTAACTTTGCAAGGCTATGTGAGTATTTTATGCCTAGCCTGTGAAGTTAATGAACTACATATATTTATCTGGGTAGGTTGCATATGTTTGCTTAGAGTTAATTCCACAAGAGAAAATACATAATTTTGTGAGATTTAATGTATTAAACTCTGCAAACTTTCTCTTTGCGGCTGCTTATTTTTTTGAAGTAGCTGGTGGTGTTACCTCATGAAAGCACGTCAAGATAGGGCTTGCATCCTAGAGCTTTTACTGCCGAAAGGTCTTGTGAAGCGCGGTTGCAGCGTCAATGGGCCCAGGAGAACCAAGTGCGGTACGTTCTAGGAGTCGACAACCAGCATATATCTCATTTGGTCACATACGTAACATAAATAAAACAGTCACTTTACATACATTGCAGCACACAAAAACCGGTCTAACTGACAACCTTGTACATTTTAAAAAAAACAGGGCCCACCGTGCAACGCACGGTACGCCTTCCTAGTACATCTTTATTTGTGAAGAAAAAAAAATCTGGACGTCTTTATTTGGGAAAAAAATTAAATATAGTGTATGGTTTGTATCACGACATAGTTGATTTAAATAGCCAATAGTATGAAAAAATCATAAATCGAATTATGTGTTTTTTTTTCTTTTTTCTTTTTCCGGCAAAGCGATCTTTTATTTCAAATCAGTGGAAAGAATTCCAAGCAGTACAATGGATTACAAACATTTGCGGAATAGCGTAAACTAAAACTAAAATAAGACAAATAGCTAATCATCTAGCCTCCAAGCGAGTCGTAGATCTTTCGCTCGTTTCACCGCTTTCAAAATGAACACCTGAATTGGTGGCCTTCCTGCTTGCAGGTCATAGATCGCTTTATTTCGCCACAGACAGGTGGGGTGGGCGACAATTAGAGCGGCGGGGTGGGCGACAATTAGAGCCGGCTTTTTGTTTTGCAGCTGCTACATGTACTTTTCTTCTGTAAATAATGATTTATCGAATTGTGTGTGTGTGAGTTTTTTTTTCTTTTTTTTTTGGGTGTGTGTGTGTGTGTGTGTGTGTGTGTGTGTGTTTGTGTGTGGCTATAAATGAACATGGTCTATGGGGATGCTGGGATGACATAAAAACATTGCCGAGATAGATTTTTTTCTTCGTTACAAAAGCAGAAGAATGATCGGGCGAGGGTTCACCATCGTTAAGGCACTCGAACCCCCGCCCTTGCTTTGATACCATGAAGAAAATCGAAATACACGGATAGAAGACACTCAAATTGTTTTATAGAATCGATAAATAAAGTTTACAGTGTATTGATGACAAGATCAAGTGATAATAAAATACTTGACCACCATAAACCAATACTAGCAAGAGGACTAGGTCCACCGTAGTATAGCTATAGCGAATCAAGGTCGATCCCACAGGGAACCAATTGTGGATCATTTATATACAAACAATTAATCATTCATGCCGAGCACACGAAGGCGGTCTACGACCAACAAACGACAAGAAAAGATAAAGGACACGACTCGACACAACACATAACATACAAGTAATTAACCTCCCCAATTACTATGTTATCGTTTGGATCTAGAGATTCTATATAACTAAGCTAGACTCGACAACTATTAATCCGATTCGTATCTATTTTATATTTGTGGAAATATTACAGCATTACTTCAAATAGATCAATGAAGTTCAAAGAGTGTCCAGCAGACCTCGGGAGTTAAATCTGAGAATATTTTATACACTTTATTTAATTATAAAAGACATATTAATTGTGATACATATAAACAATTAATATGTCAAACTCTAGTTTACTTTATGTCATAGACATATTAATTGTGAAGTTTACTTTATGTCATAGACATAGCTTTTTACTTTTACTTTTGCATGCTTGCCGCCCACATCTACATACTCAAGTGGCCGCCCAAGCTAGCTTGCTAGTCTCTCTCAATTGTATCTATTTATACACCTCTCATATCAATGAATAAACTAAGTTGAAGTTTACTCTTGTGTTTATCACATTCTCAAACTCTCTTCATGGTATCAGAGACTTACTGAGTTCTAAAATCCGCTGCAAAACTCAGTTCTTTTTCAGAAAAATGTCAACATTATCTGAAGTTTCATCTTCTTCAATAGACTCACAATTGCCTCAAACAGATCGATAATCGAACACTCTTCTTTTACAAATCATAAACTTGATGGTAATAATTACTTGCTATGGTCAAGGTCTATGAAAATGTATATCTCCGGCCAGGGCAAGATGGGATATCATCGATTCCAAACTCCGCCTCTTTGAAAGCCCGACCCCAAGTTTGAAGCATGGGACACGAAAAAATAACCAAGTCATGACCATCCTCATGAGGTCTATGACAAAAGAGATCGATGAGAACTTCATGATGTATGACATCGCTAAGGAAATGCAGGACAATGCCGAGACCTTTACTCAAAAAAGGACAATACATCCAAAGTCTATGAACTCAAGCTCAAATTCAAAATTGCAGACAAGGGATATATCTCAGAACTCAATACTTTAATCAACTATCTAAGGCATGGCATCACCTAGATATGTTGGAAACTCACCCTGGAATGATGTTAAAGATGTTGCACTCTTTAAAGACATTATCGAGAAAAAGAGAGTATTCAAATTCCTTCTTCGGGTGAATCCTACTCTTGATGATGTCGAGGTAGAATTCTTGCCACTAAACCTCTTCCAAATCTCAAATCCATGTTTGCTTTGAGGTCAAACATGAGGAAAGCAGAGGAGGAAAGTGATGTTTTTTTGAACCCCTGCCGACAACCTCTATCAAGGTACGCCTGCTTGAAGGTTAATGAGACTTACAGAAGCCCTCACGAGAAAGCCGGAAAGTTTTCGTGATCATTATAAACGCACAAATCATACCAAGGACAATTGTTGGAAGCTACATGGCAAACCTACCCCCTCTAAAACCTCAAAACCAACCAGGAAAGTCAAGGCAAACTTGTCAGTGAAGAGGAGAATGACAGTAAGCTGAATGCTCAGTTTGCTGCCTTTAAAGCCTTTATTGCTCAGCATCAGGAAGGTAGCTCCCCTACTGAAATGGCCACTCATGCTAAAACAGGTATATTTTACTCACCTCTTAGTAATGAGACTTGGATTGTTGATTATGGGGCTTCTTCCCATATGACCGTAATAAAACCTTATTACCTCAATAATATATGCCATGCAACCAAATTCATGAAATTAAGGCTAGCGATGGTTCTGTTTCTTATGCAAAAGGTGTTGGGAAGGTTAAACTTACTAATCAGATATATCTACAGAATGTCCTGTTTGTTCCAAAGTTAGACTGTAACCTTATATCTCACAAGAACTCACTAAAGATCTGAATTGGATTTGTTGTTTTTAATAAGAATCGGTGCACATTCCAGATCTTTCTTCTCGAGAAGTGATTGGGCAAGCTAAACCCTACTCAGGATGTTCGTGATCAACCTTCTTTGAAGACAGAAGATCAAGACGAGAATCTGCCTCACAGACACTGCACTCAAAACCTAGACAATATCATGTTATGGCATTATAGACTAGGACATCCAAGTTTTGGTTATTTAAAGTCTTTAATTCCTGAATTGTTTAAAGGATGTAATCTTAATGATCTTCAATGTGATATTTGTCAATTTGCTAAACTCACCAAATCTGTGTATGCTAAGTTACCTCACTTGCCCTCTTCCCTTTCACCCTAATTCACAAAGTGATGTATGGGACCCTCAAGAGTGAAAAGTATAACAGAAAAAAGGTGGTTTGTAACCTTCATTGATGATCATACCGAAAACACTTGGTCGTTCTTAATGAAAGACAAATCAAAGTTGGACCTATCTTCCAAGAATTTTATCACATGGTCTCCACCCAATTTGATACTAAGATCAAGATCTTAAAGACTGATAATGCTCTGGAATACTATGAGTCTAACCTCAGTAACTTCTTGACAAACAGAGGAATTGTTCATATCAGTAGTTGTGTGGAAACACCTCAACAAGAATGGGGTTCTTGAAAGAAAGAACAGGCATCTGCTGAAATGGCCAGATCAATCATGTTCACTACACATGTTCCTAAATACATGTGGGGTGAAGCTATATTGACTGCAACATATTTAATCAACAGACTTCCCAGCAGAGTGTTAGGTTTCAAAACTCCTCTCCAAACCCTGCTGACCACACACTCCTACTCTTATCTTATTACCCAATTGCCTCCAAAGATCTTTGGTTGTACTGTGTTTGTTTATATTCATGCTCAACACAGAAGTAAACTTGATCCTAAAGCTCATAAGTGCATTTTCCTTGGATATGCACAAGACAGAAAAGGTTACAAGTGTTACTCTCCTACTGAAAAGAAATTTTAAAATTCTATGGATGTGAAATTCTTTGAAAGGACTCCATATTACAAAGAAACCTCTCGAGCCGATCCAGCGATGGAAACTCGATTGAGATTGAACTAAGTCCGTTCCTCAAGAAACCATTTACCCTCGTGAGTCCTAACCTCGGCCAGACTCATACCGCCCAAAGATCCCGCGGATACTCACATTCACGACCCTCGGCGATCTGGCGACCAGTCTGGCGACCCGAGCTCTTGAACCGTAACCTCGGCAACCTCATCGAACCAGTCTGCTTTGGACCTCGGCTTATTGACTCTCGATAGCTCTCATGAAGTGGATGACACCTATTGCTCTAAGAAAAGGGGAAAGATCATGCACCGATCATTCTATTCATACTTATTTATCTTATGATCGCTTGTCTCTGTCTTTGCCATGTTTACACAGGACCTGGACTCTCACTCTATCCCTAGAAATATTCAGGAGGCCCTTCAAAATGATAAGTGGAAGGCTGCTGTTAAAACAGAGATGACTGCTCTCCTGGATAACCATACTTGGGACCTCACAACTCTTCCCAAAGGCAAGAAAACAGTTAGCTGCAGATGGTTATTCACTATCAAATACAATGCTGATGGTAAAATTGACAAGTATAAAGCCAGATTGGTAACAAGGGGATTCACTCAAACTTATGGCATTGACTATAAGGAAACTTTTGCACCAGTAGCAAAGCTCAACACTGTCCTTGGTGATTGCTTCAGGCCATATAGAGATTTCCTCAGTTTGCACACCTTGCCTTGAGTATGAGGATTGATAAAACCAGGGGTACAAACAACATGTGTCACTTTGGTGCAAAAGTTTCCTTATAGTCAATGCCATAAGTTTGAGTGAATCCCCTTGCTACCAATCTGACTTTATACTTGTGGAAACTTATGGCCAAATTGATTCACTCAAATGTGTCATGCATGCCCATTGGAATTGTCTTACCGAGTACATCACACTACAAAAAAAACACTCTATTGGTATACTAACTTTTGCCACACACATGAAAAAAGTGTGGCTAATAGCACTTGGTTAGACTATTTTGTCACGCTCATGTGGCTAAAAGTAATGATATAGCAACACTTTTTTTTGTTGTATAGCAAACAATAGTGTAGCAAAAAACTGTTTTTCTTGTAGTGTCACTCATTTAGTTAATCTACATGTGCCACAATAATGCATGAGTTTGGCTTTTAAAATGAACAAAAATGGCGCTTTTAACCAAATAAAAACACAGAAATATGTAATGTATCAAGAACATAATCTGCAGCCACAAAATATTACACAACAGATGAGGTGTAAACAAATTTTTTTTTTTTTGAACATCAATAAATATATTAATAAAATCTAGCAAAATGCTAGAAAAGTTGCAATAACTCAAACCAAATTCAAGCGCATGATAACACTGTTGGTAATTTAAGTGTTACCATGTTCATTTATGTAATCGGGGTTTAGTACAAAGATGGGTGAACTCGGAATGCTATAATATGAGTTTGGAGGTGCGGAGTGCACACTCGTATAAGTATTTGCGAGTTTACGGATATAAATGATCAATTAATGTTCGGAAAACCACTTAAAGGACTAAAAATTCGATTTGGGAAAAACAGAGAGGGGAAAGCGGCCTTTGTCACCACAACGCTCCCCTTTGTCGAGTTCGATCAAGGCAAAATTATGATCAGAGAGTTTCACCGTTTTTCTGGATCATACAGGCGCCCGCCTGTGCTTCACAGGCGCCCGCCTGTGGCCTTTTTCTGCGAATGGTTGTGTCCTTTTAATGGTTTTCAACTGATTTTCCATATAATACCTTTCCAAAAGGTGTCTATATAGAAGAACGGTTTTTACTAATATTTTTGATCATTTTAAGAGCATAGAAGATCAATTCAATTGCTTGATCATTTTGAGAGTCTATAACTTTCAAATAAAACTCCATTAGTATTCTTCTCTTTTGGTTGCCTAAAAGTGAAGGGAAACGTAGTCTTATCTCACAGAAGTGTTTGTGTAACCCAAGGCATCTTATAAGGGTCAAATAACTTTTGTAGGAAAGTGTTCATCACGATTCTACGTCATATCAAGCATCCTATTTTCTGCGTTTTCTGAGTTTTCTGCGTGTTGGTTGACATTGTTGTTCCCTTGAAATCCACATTAAATAACAATCTACAAAAGTTATTTTAGAATTTCTGCAATGTCAATTGTCAAGGAGATGACTGCAAACTTTGGTAAGTTGGAAAAGTTTGAAGGTGTTAATTTTAGAAGATGGCAAAGGAAGATGCATTTTCACGCTAACAACATTGAAAGTGGTGTATGTGTTGAGTACACCAATGCCTGAAGTGTTGGATGATGGACCTTTGGAGGAACGGAGGAGGAAGAACAAGTGGGAGAATGATGACTACATCTGTAGAGGTCACATTCTAAACGGTATGTCGATTCTCTGTTTGACATTTATCAAAATGTTGAGTCTGCATGAAAGAATCAGGGATTCACTGTAGTCTAAATACATGAATGAAGATGCCTCTAGTAAAAAGTTTTTGGTTGGTAATTTCATGAAATATAACATGGTAGATTCAAGGTCAGTAATGGAACAATATAACGAATTACTGCGCATTTTGGGTCAGTTTGCACAACATAAAATGGAAATGGATGAGTCTATTTCAGTGTCAAGCATTATAGATAAGTTGCCACCATCATGGAAAGATTTTAAACACATGTTAAAGCACAAAAAGGAAGAATTATCTCTAGTAGAACTTGGTAGTCACTTGCGTATAGAGGAATCTCTAAGGGCGCAAGAGGGCGGTAAAACCAAGGGTAAAGAGGTAATGGATTCGACCTCTATCAATATGATGGAAGCCGGTGAGTGTTCGTATAAGAACAAAGGGAAAGATAAGAAAAAATCTTCCAAAAACAATGGCAAAGATACCAACAAAAAACCGAAAGGTGCTTGTTGGAATTGTGGTAAAACTGGACATTTCAGAGTTGATTGTCGAGTAAGGAAGAAAGGACCAAACAACGATTCGGGGCAAGGGTCTAAGGACCAAGATGCTCACAAACATCAAGGTCGAGAATGTTACTTGTGGATTTAATTCGAGTGTGAATTATGTACCACTAATTTCTGAAGCATTTTATATGCAGGATGATGATGTTGCTTGGTGGATTGACTCGGGTGCAACAAGACACGTTTGCAAGGATCGAAGCTGGTTTAAAAACTATGAACCTGTGATCGATGGATCCATGCTATTTATGGGAAACGAGTCAAGGGCTGCCATAGTTGGAGTTGGAAGTGTTATTTTATCTTTTAGTTCTGGAAAATGTATTATTTTAAAACAAGTGTTGCATGCTCCGTGTATACGGAAAAACTTGGTTTCTGGTAGTTTGTTATGTAAAGAAGGGTATAAACAAGTCTTTGAGTCGGATAAGTACATTTTAAGTAAATGTGGTGTATTTATTGGATTTGGTTATTTATGTAATGGTATGTTTATGTTAAATATTCAGCATGATGTTGTAAATAATGTTCTTTATTATTCATGATGTTAATAATTACGCTTTTGTGGCATGCTCGGTTGGGACATGTTCATTATAAACGTATGTTGGTGATGTCTAAAAATGAGTTAATTCCTTCGTTTGACATGAATATGAATAAATGTAATACTTGTATGTTAAACAAAATTGTTAGACAACCTTTTCAAAGTGTTGAGAGGTCGTCTTCCGTTTTGGAACTCATTCATAGTGATTTATGTGATTTTTGTGCTACACCTTCTCTTAGTAATAAAAAATATGTAGTGACTTTTATAGACGATTGCACACGGTTTTGTTATGTGTTTTTACTTCACTCTAAAGATGAGGCAATCGATAAATTCAAAACCTATAAAAGTGAAGTTGAGTTGCAATTAACCTCTAAAATTAAAAAGCTGCGTACCGATCGAGGTGGTGAATACTTTGATCCAACCTTTTTCGGGTCATGTGGGATTATACATGAGGTTACGGCGCCTTACACGCCAAGAAAGAAAGCGGTATAGCAGAAAAGGAAAAACCGTACTCTTAAAGAGATGGTTAATTCCATGCTATCTTACTCGAGTTTGAGTGAGGTTTTTGGGGAGAAGCCATGTTAACGGCTTGCTATTTGGTTGAATAAATTCCTAATAAAAGGAATCCTATTACCCCATATGAACTTTGGTTCAAAAGGAAACCAAACTTGAATTATCTACGAGTTTGGGGCTGTAGGGCTGTTGTAAGGCTCACTGTGCCTAAGATTAAAACCTTGGGTGAAAGAGGCATCGATTGTATCTTTATTGGATATGCTTTGCATTCCAAAGCATATAGGTTCTATGTTATAGAGCCTAATGATTGATTCTTTGTTCATTCGTGATTGAATCAAGGATGCCATCTTTGATGAACATCGGTTTACTTCTATACCGAGGCCAAAAGATATAACTCCTACTATTATTGGAGTAGAGAACAACAATGGTATTGATTCTCAAGTTGAGCCTTTCGAGCTTCGTAAAAGCAAAAGGGCTAGGAAACCAAAGTCTTTTGGACCTGACTATCAAACTTATTTGGTTGAAGGAACAAGAGATGAAGTAGGATTTCAATACTCATATTGTTATAATATTGATGAGGATCCTAAGACGTTTAAGGAGGCTATGGAGTCTCGAGGCGTGTCATTTTGGAAAGAAGCCGTCAATGACGAGATGGATTCCATAATGGGAAACAACACGTGGATCCTTGCGGATCTTCCGCGTGGTTGCAAACCTTTGGGTTGCAAGTGGATCTTTAAAGAAAAATGAAAGTTGACGGCATCGTCGATGGTATAAAGCCAGATTGGTAATTCAAGGCTTTAGACAGAAGGAAGGTATTGATTATTTTGATACCTATGCACCGGTTGCTAGAATCTCCACAATTAGATTGTTGATTGCCTTAGCTGCTATTAACAATCTTGTAATCCATCAAATGGATGTTAAAACAGCCTTCTTAAATGGAGATTTGGAAGAAGAAATATATATGAAACAACCGGAGGGGTTTGTTATGCTGAAATGAGCATAAGGTATGCAAACTTGTTAAATCAACATGCGGGCTTAAACAAGCACCTAAACAATGGAATCATAAATTTGACGAGGTTGTCTTGTCTAGTGGTTTTAAGCTTAATCAATCAGACAAGTGTTTATATAGCAAATTTGACAATACCGGTAATGGTGTGATAATTTGCTTGTATGTTGATGACATGTTAATCTTTGGAACTAACCAAGAGCAAGTTGACCTTTGTAAGGCATTTTTGTCATCAAGTTTCTCTATGAAAGACATGGGGGAGGCGGATGTGATTCTTGGAATCAAGATCAAGAGGAGTGACAAAGGGATCTCTTTGACACAATCTCATTATATTGAGAAAGTGTTGAAGAAATTCAATTGTGAAAATTCTACTCCAGCCAATACTCCCATGGATCCTAATGAAAAACTCATGCCTAATACGGGAAATACGATATTACAACTTGAGTATTCTCGGGTGATAGGATGTTTGATGTATGCTATGACTAGCACACGTCCGGATATTGCTTATGCGGTTGGAAAGCTAAGCAGGTTCACGAGTAATCCGAGTAGTCATCATTGGCGTGCGGTAACTCGTGTATTAAGGTATCTTAAGTTAACCAAAGATTTTGGCTTGACTTATGTTGGACATCCTTCAGTGATAGAAGGGTATTCAGATGCTAGTTGGATATCCAATGTAGAGGATCATTCTTCTACAAGTGGTTGGGTGTTTTTGCTTGGAGGAGGTGCCATTTCTTGGGCTTCCAAAAGCAAACATGTATTACTAGCTTCGACTATGGAGTCGAATTTGTTGCCTTAGCGTGACCGGAAAAGAAGGCGAGTGGCTTAGGAATTTGATATATGAAATTCCATTATGGCCAAAACCAATATCACCCATTTCTATCCATTGTGATAGTGCTTCTACCTTGTCTAAAGCTTATAGTCAAGTGTATAATGGTAAGTCGCGACACACAGGCGTTAGACATAGCGCGCGTGCGTGAGTTGATTACTCATGGGGGTGATTTCGGTTGTATTTGTGAGATCTCAACATAATTTAGCCGATCACTTAACCAAAGGATTGGCTAAGGACTTGGTACAAAAGTCGGTAATCGGGATGGGTTTACAACTCATATAAGTCTTGATGATAGGATACCCAATTCCCTTCTAATACAATGTTAGAGGCAGAATTCAATGAGGAAGGCCTATTGTCATAGATTTGAGCACATAATATTGTCCCGAAGGTATGTGCTATGACCTGCAAGATTAGGTTGAAGAGTTTCTTCTTAATGAATCTTTTGACAAAGTGCTATTGCAGGTGCATGATCAATAAAAGATTCACCTATCTGAGTATGAAGTTTGGCCGCTTCAAAGAAGTTCTAGAGTTGGCTTTTTGTATACTCAAGAATGGATATGGACACAAGGCCTGTTTAATTAGTGTCATGTATAAACTTTTGGAGTTATTTTAATTCATGTGTATATTATCTTCATGTATTCAAAACGTGTAAAGGGGTTCAATGCTTAGACACACCCCAATACTCGAATATTTGAAATGTGTAATATTACTAGGTGATAATTCAATCTTCGTGATATTATCATTGATGCATGAGTTGTAATGTTTTGACTGTTTTCAGCTAAACCAAGGATTACACTTAAATGGGGGAGGATTGTTGGTAATTTAAGTGTTACCATGTTCATTTATGTAATCGGGGTTTAGTACAAAGATGGGTGAACTCGGAATGCTATAATATGAGTTTGGAGGTGCGGAGTGCACACTCAGATAAGTATTTGCGAGTTTTACGGATATAAATGATCAATTAATGTTCGGAAAACCACTTAAAGGACTAAAAATTCGATTTGGGAAAAGCAGAGGGACAGCGTCGCTGTCACCACCACGCTCCTACCGTCGAGTTCGATCAAGGCAAAATTATGATCGAGAGAGTTTCACCGTTTTTTCGATCATACAGCGCCCTTTGTGTGCTTCACAGCGCCACGCTGTGGCTTTTTTCTGCGAATGGTTGTCCTTTTAATGGTTTTCAACTGATTTTCCATATAATACCTTTCCAAAAGGTGTCTATATAGAAGAACGGTTTTTTACTAATATTTTTGATCATTTTAAGAGCATAGAAGACTGAATTCAATTGCTTGATCATTTTTGAGAGTCTATAACTTTCAAATAAAACTCCATTAGTATTCTTCTCTTTTGGTTGCCTAAAAGTGAAGGGAAACGTAGTCTTATCTCACAGAAGTGTTTGTGTAACCCAAGGCATCTTATAAGGGTCAAATAACTTTTGTAGGAAAGTGTTCATCACGATTCTACGTCATATCAAGCATCCTATTTTCTGCGTTTTCTGAGTTTTCTGCGTGTTGGTTGACATTGTTGTTCCCTTGAAATCCACATTAAATAACAAACACCAGGCCAAATTAGCTCGAGAGACTAAGGAGAACAAATAGATAAGGGATTACACCGCCAAACATCCCAATCTACACTAACTTTATCAATTCTACCATTTATCCACGCATAGCTACGAATTCTAATAACTCTTTAAGAAAGCTACTATATGTTGCAGGTAAGGTATTTAACACTTGGGTCAATCAACTGATCAAGTATCCAATCCAATTCTAAATTTAAAATTTAAGTAAATTACCTTAATAAATTGATCTCAATAATATATATATATATATATATATATATATATATATATATATATATATATATATATATTCAAAATAAATTAAAATGAAATAATATTGCGATTTGATTTTGGAAATCGTAAAGGCAACCTATTATGATTAGAATATATATATATATATATATATATATATATATATATATATATATATATATATATATTCAAAATAAATTAAAATGAAATAATATTGCGATTTGATTTTGGAAATCGTAAAGGCAACCTATTGCGATTAGAATTAGGAGAATTAGTTATTAGGTGATTATATAAGTCCATTAGATCCCGGTTACCTCCAAGCTCAAGCTTTCTTCTACTGCGTCCTAACACCATACTGCAAAAAACCAGTTTTTTTACAGCTATGGTGACAACCAGCGACTACCCGTCGGACGAAGAAATTCCAACATCATCCAAAAAAGCAAAACATTGCTTCTCACTTGAACCATGCCGAATTTCTAGCGTCCAATTTCCAGAGGAGCTGCTGTACGAAATATTTCTTAAGCTGCCTGTGAAGTCTCTGATCCGGTTTTGTTCCGTATCTAAAGGTATGCGTCGACTAATCGATAGCTCAATTTTTATTAAAAATCATAATATTCATCGATCTGTAATAAGTGAAAGAGCTAGATCCCTCTCTGTCAACTCGTATTCGGATGATGATGAAGAGTATGCAGTCTTGCTCTACCAATACAGGCTCCGTCGGTTTTTTTCCTTGAATTTTGACAATGATGATGACAATAATCTGAATCGTGGCAAGGCAATAGAGCTTAATTGTAATTTTGCTAAGGAAGGCATGAATCTAATGGGTTGGTGCTGCAATGGAATTTTTTGCTTTAAGAATTCCGCTCCAGATCCAGTAAGCTATGTTTTTTGGAACCCCTCTAATGGCACTTTTCGAAAGGTTGATTGTTCCTCCTGTCTACCCTCTACGGCCATCTCGATGGGTTATGACAATGTTAACGATGATTATAAGATAATCAGCTTTATACAAGTAAACGATGAACCAGGTCTGCAAGTTTACAGCTTCCGAAAAGATTCGTGGAGAAAATTATTCCATGGGGATGTTCCTTCGGGTTTGGGTATATATCCCCTTACAAAAGCAGTTTGTGTTAGTGGTGTTATGCATTGGTTGTGGACTAATGGTACCACATACGACAAATCTATATTTATTGCTGCATTCGATCTTGCGACAGAAACCTTTACATCATTACCTCTACCCTTGGAAGCTAGACAACTCCAACCGTGTCATTTTACGGACTTCGAGGTCGTTTATGCATAACTTTCTTTCCGCCAGGTTATCCCTTAAGAAATGATGGTCCACATACTATTTGGGTGATGGAAAAGTATGGAGTTGAAAGTTCTTGGTCTAAATTATACAATTTTGACCGCACACCAGACAACATCGCAACCTTTAAGTTTCCAAACAGTAGAAGTCGGTTGCTTTGCAGCAGCTTTACATGGTTGTCTTGGTGGGATCCTCAAGACGGCTCCTTTGAGAGAATTGAGATTCCAGGGCTATTGAATGACCAAGCCTTTTGCCCTGAGTTGTACTACTATATGGCGCACGTCTATGTCAGGAACCTCATTAGACTTGATCAGAGTCTTGTTTAGTGAGTCTCTATTGTTTAGTGATAATGGATGCAAACACCATTTTGAATCCTTTATTCGGATGGTAAGTAGCATATCTTTAGCTCTTCTTCTTTAGTGTTTTAAATGTGGGGTTTGATTGATACTTGTCTCAAGTTTGGATTTTTATATTTTACATGCCATGAATGGGGGGCTTATTTCATATCATTTTGTTTGGTTTGATGGGGTTCTGTTCTACTCCTGATTACAATATTCTTGACATTGGTTGGCTCCATGACATTCCCTGCTCATCTTCTTTTGATATAGCTTTGATTTCGCTTGAACCTCATCCTTGTTCAAGCTTGTGTTCGCTAATAATGTCATCTCTCCATTGACAATCGATCAATGACATGTGCTCCTCTCATGAAAACAAATAAACTTGCTTCCTGAATCTTATTTTTAGTAGATCGAGTCATGGAGAGTCCCAATTTGCTGCAATGGTTGGTTCAGCATATGATTGCTAAAATCGTAATTGAAAACGCCGTCGTGGCACCCAATAATATCTAGCACTGACTTGGAAAATTCTGCTTCCATATCCAACTTAATGATCTCCCTTTCATCATAGGTATAATCGTAGATAATCAAGTACACACGTACTGAGGATTTTCAGAAATACACATGAAAAGTTCTTCTAGAATCGGTAGCAGCAAATATTTTTTGCTTGGAGTAGCTGCGGAACAGGGACGTGAATGCTTCAAACTTGTTGCCATAACAACATTTGGGGTTTATTCGATTTTTAGTCCTATAACTTTTCCCGTTTTTGTAAATAGTTCTGTTTTTGCTCCGGTGGCGATTTTAGTCCTTTAACTTTCAATTTCTTACAAAAATAGTCCTTTTTGCTGATTAGACGCCGGAGCTCCAGTGACAATGCTGAGTTGGCGGCCATGTGGCATGACCATGCTGAGTTAGCGGCCATGTGGCGGATTGGTGCATGTGGGACCCATCTTCGAGTTTGAAAATAAAAATGAAGCGAAGGGAACTCGAACCCATGCCCCCTTGCATAGAATTCAACTCATTACCACTATATGCTACCGAGACCAATATGCAAATATTAGAGCTAAAAAAATATAAGTAATTCTTTTACGTAAGTGTGTGTGTGTATATATATATATATGTATGTACGTATGTATATATATGTATGTATGTATCTCTCTCTCTATATATATAATATAGATATATATGTATGTATGCATGTATGTACATATATATATACACATATATTTATATACATACTTACATATACACACATATGTATATGCATGTACGTACAGATACACACACACACACACGCATATATATATATATATATATATATATATATATATATATATATATATATAGGAAAAAGGCTACAAGGACAAAAAAAAATGATAAATGGGTCTAGAAGGACAAATTTCAAAATCAGAGAATAGTAAGGACAAATTGCTAATATAGTGACAAAAATGCCCCTTTATAATTTTAATAGTAACAACCAAGGAACTAGTAGTAACAACCCATAAAATGTCGTAAAATCCAATGAAAATATAGTAACAGCCTAAAAACAAGTAGTAACAGCCCATAAAATGTCGTAACAGTCAAGAAACAAATAGTAACATCCCATAAAAAATAGCAACGGTCAATAAACAAGTAGTAACATCCTAAAAACAAGTCGTAGCATCCCGTAAACAAGTCGTAACAGTCAAAAAAACAAGTTGTAACATCTCATAAATAAGTCGTAATATCCCATAAACAAGTAGTAACCGTTACAAAAATGTAATAACGTTAAAAAATTAAAAGTAACAACCCTAAAATTTTTCAAAAAAAATAAAAAAAATACAGACTGCTTCATTGGCAACCATGGCAGCAGCCGGCGGCACAGCCCGTAGGAGATGAAGCAGCAGCCGGCCATCTATGGCAGCCACTCAGCCGGCCATCAATTATCGCCGCCGCCAGCTAGGTCAAAAAAAAAATCCCAAAATTAGAAACAGATTCGACGGGCTGCTCCATTCACAGAATTAGAAACCACCGCCAATTGCAGCTCCCTCCCTTCCCATGGACGATTCCGGCCGCCGGGAATCGTCACCACCAATCGAGGAGACATTTCCGTCGATTCCACCCATCTTCTGATCGGATATCAAGCAGCAACCGCAAATTCTGGTAGGAGTTGCTGCTGTTGATCGGTGTTGCTGTAACTTTGATCGGTGTTGCTGCAATTTTTATCGTTCCGTTTCTCTTGATCGTCCGGCTGGGTTTTGTCTGCAATTCCGGCGGCTACCATTTTTGTTTTTGAACGTCGTCCTGCATTTTTGAACGATGATGGATGAGGGAAAGATGAATTAGGTTTAATTAGCAAAAGGGTATTTTGGTAATGTTAATTACGTTTTGTCCTTTCTAATTATTAATGTACTTGTAGCCTAATAAATGTATTAATTTATCCTTTTAGACAAAAACCTATATATATATATATATATATATATATATATATATATATATATATATATATATATATATATATATCATAGCGATCTCAAATTTTTTTCTCACTAGGGCACCATTAAAAATTTAAAGTGCAGTGGGGACACTAATAGTGTTTTTACATTTGTTTTTACCATTAATAGTGTTTTTACATTTTTTTTACCACTAATATTGTTTTTATATTTTTACACACACACTTACGTAATATACAAAAACATATTTATGTGCGTGTATATAAGTGTCTATATACATACGCTTACGTATAAACATTACTTATACTTTTTAGTTCTTATTTGTACGAACTGATCTCGGTAGCATAGTGGTAATGAGCTGAATTCTATGCAAGGGGCACAGCCCTTAGCTTCATTTTTATTTTCAAACTCGAAGATGGCCCCCACATGCCACCAATCCGCCACATGGCCGCCAACTCAGTATGGTCATGCCACATGGCCGCCAACTCAGCATTGTCACCGGAGCTCCGGCTTCTAATCAGCAAAAAGGACTATTTGCAAGAAATTGAAAGTTAAAGGACTAAAATCGCCGCCGGAGCAAAAATAGGACTATTTACAAAAACGGGGAAAGTTATAGGACTAAAAATCAAATAAACCCCAACATTTGTATTTGTACACAAGTGAAGCTCAAAGCAATAAGCTGATTAAGGAAAGAGTACCGGACCGTAACCGGACCGGACTGCCCGTTTTTCTTCTTCTTTCCAGTTACAAAACCGGCAGTTAAAAGTTCATAACCGGCGGTTCAACGGTTCACACGATTCCTTCACGGTTCAGATCACTGTTCCAAAAATTATTAATAGTTTTTTTTATTTTACATTTTCATAAAGTACTTATTATTTTCAATATAATAACAAATTACTATTAATTAAATTTGAATGTAATATAAAATAACCAAATCGAATGTAATGTATAGTTTTTTATTCAGTTTTAAATATAATTTGATTATAAATCTTGTTTTATTAAATATTACGTGAGATATATTGTGTTATTTTTTTATATGTAAATTATGTTATTTTTTCAACGCTTATACCGGAAATTCGGTTGCCTACGTATCTTTTATATGTAATTGTGTCGGAGGCACGACACATATAAAAAAGGGTGAATGAGCCAAATGTCCAATTTTTTAATACAAAATAGATAAACATGACACACTTCTTTTTTTTATTTGCAAAAAAGACAAACAATATCCGACGGACACAAATACCCTTATACTTAAATGAACGCACGCAACACAGGATGTGATTAAACTGATGGTGTTGTTTTTTTTTTTTATAAACAACCGTAACTTTTGATTTAGAACTCCGATTATCAAAAAAAATTCACCAAAATTCATTTTTTTTGCTCTTTAATTTGAGATCTCATACGATACCCTTCCGACGTAAATTTTGAAAGCCGAAAAAACATTTGCATTAATCGGAGCGTTTTTCTTATAAACGACCATAACTTTTGATTTAGAACACCGATTGTCAAAATTCTTTCACCAAAGTTCGTATTTTTTCTCTCTTCATTTTGAGATCTCATACGATACCCTTTCAACGTAGTTATTGAAAGCCGAATTTAATCGCAGCGATTACACTAACACGGTATCAGTAACATCATTACCATTACTGTTACCATTAACAATAGCAGTGTGGGATTAGACAAATCATGGACTCGGCAAACTTTACAACAACACCGACACCCAATATTCCTTTATGGATTAAAACGGAGACAGACCGTAAACTAAAAATCATTTGGACAGTAATGTAATCAGATTAACACCAAAAAACTTGCGTATTTTCATAAACACATTCAATCAGAATGGAAAAAATTACAACATATATGATAAACAACTTTAACATCAACATATATGATAATTAAGTTACATTAAGGAAAGGATTACTCATGCCATTTCTATAAAAAAAACATAGATTTGCGAGGACCAACTAACTAGTAGTATGTAAATGCAACATATAGCTCTTAGGCATGTGACGATCTTGGTTTTTTCTTGTATACTTGTGATGAAACACCAGCATTGCCTCACCATTTTGAATCAACAGCCTTCAATCACCTGGGCCAAAACCACCTGCAATGACACATTTTACTAACAATACATTGTGATATTAACAGTATCAGTAACACAGTATCAGACTCATATAGTGCTCATTTAAGGCTTAATTCAAGGGACTACTTCAATGGACACATATTTGGCTCATATAAGGCTCATTTAATGCTTAATTCAAGGGACACAGTATCATATCTGGCTCATATAAGGCTCATATACGGCCCACAATATCAGTAACAGTATCATATAAGTCACATAATATCAGTAACACATTATCAGTAACACGGTATCATGCTCATATAAGGCTCTTTTAAGGCTTAATTCAAGGGACTACTTCAATAAGTTGAAAGAAGTTGTAAGTGAGGGAAAATTACCTTCATACTTGGATGATCAGCCAAAAGCTTCGACAGATGAAAATCTGCATTAGATGCAGCCTTCTTGCCTGGATCCCCGAGCTGTAGCAAATGAAATATGAAATTGATCTGAAGGTGTCCATTCTATGAACGTGTATAAGAAACCAATGCTTCAAGAATATCCAAGTTGGATTAAAGCTTAATATACTAGAGAAAGATGGATCTATAACTAATTTTTCCAAAGTAAAGTTATCCGGTCCCAAGTTTCTCATCGGCATTTGGCGAACCAATCCAAGTGCGTGATCCAACATCTTGGCCTCGGCATAACCTGGAAAAAGTGCATTGACACACACAGTGTTCTTCACAGGAATTTCATCAAACACCATTCGAGCATCACGGTTATCCAAAGATTTCACATACAAGTCGATCAAAGAGCTGCCTACAAATACACTAGAGCATTCAACAAAAAGCATGGTAGATACCAAAACATAGCAACAAATTTCTCCAAATTACAAAGTATTTCATATAGAGCAATAAATTTCATATGAAGCCAATCAATAAAAGATGTACCTTTGTGTAATAATATTTCCACACTCTGTGAGCAATCTGATGCCCCCCCCCCCAAGACAAATGCCTTGAACTTGAATTTTCCAATACCCAGCTCTTCTAATGTTAGATACTGTGTAGGCTGATGTTGTACCAATCTCTGCACAATTTCAACAGAATCTAAAGATACAATATATAAAATTGACATATTCCAATATGCAATCAGAAGGAATTCGCCAGTTGACAAAGTAGCAGCTACTAACGGAGGTTGGCCAGAAGAAATTGCATAGGATGACCCTGGACAGGCTGTGGTGGCTGTTGAATAGGTTCATAAGCACTATTTTGGCTTGACACTGATCCTCCATCATTAGAGGATTGAGGACTTTGACTAGGACTGTGAGTACTGGTACTTGGACTTTATGGTGGAGTGTTTGTAGGGCTAGGATTATGTGTGTGTAAATCAGGAAATGAAAGACAAAGAGAAGTAGGGTGTACCTCTTGTTGTGTAGAAGTCTGGACATGGACATCCTCTCTCAGATGCACCAGTATCAGTTAACAATTCTTGATTAATAACATCAGACTCAATAAATGAAAGAGAAATAAGAAGAGCAGGGTCTGTATGAACCTCTCTATAGTGTCCTTGAGTCAATCCTTCCTTAAAAGGAAACTCATTTTCATTAAACACTACATTTCTTGTAATAAAAATCCTACCAGAAATGTCCAAGCACTTGTAACCTTTGTGACTGGGACTGACACCTACGTAAGTACACTTACTGGTGTGATACTTGAACTTGGTAGGGGAGAAATGTCTCAAATAGGGAAAGCAAGCACAACCAAACACCTTATAAAACTTGTAGTCAGGTTTCTTGTTGTAAAGAACCTCATAAGGGGATTTTTTTTTATAAAACAGGTGTGGGAATGATATTAATTACAGCCACTGCTTCAAGAAAACTATCCCACCAAAACCTAAGTGGATGTGAGGCTTGTGCCATCTATGTGATCCCCAATTCAACTATATGCCTATGTTTCCTCTCAGCTCTACCATTTTGTTGGTGAGCATGAGGACATGGATGTCTAAAAAGGATCCTCTGATTCTGAAGATAGTTTTCAAGGCTCCTATCCTCTCCCCCCAGTCTGACTGTACACATTTAATTTGAACATTAAACTGATTTTCAACAAGTTTTTGGAACTGAATAAAAGCAGGAAATACATCAGACTTTGACTTTTAGGGGTAAATCCAAGTGAATCTGGACCAACATCAATAAAATGAACATAATAAGAGAAACCAAAAACAGATCTAATGGGGGCAGGACCCCAGACATCAGAGTGAATTAAATCAAGTACATGACTAGCATGAGAATCAGAATTTAAGTAAGGTAGGGCATGCCCTTACCAAACTGGCAAGCATCACAGAAGGTTAACTGATCTTTTAGTTCAACATTACAAGACTTCAAAATCTGACTCAAAACTTGACTGGAAGGATGACCTAAACGTCTGTGCCAAACATTAAGATCCTTATTAGGGCTAGAAACACTTAAATGAGCACTTACAGAAACATGAACAGTCTGACAGCTAGGAGTCTTGAATTTGGAGTGAAGGGAGGTCTCATTTGGAAGCTTGATCTGATACAGGCCATCCTTGAGAGTTTCTTGCAGAAGCAGTGTCCCTGTTGTTTTGTCCTTCACATAACAAGAGAAGGGTGTGAATTCAACAACAATATGATTATCATAAAGTAATTTAGACAGGCTAATTAATTTTTTTGTAATAAGAGGGACATGTAAAATGTTTTTCAGGGTTAAAGTGGTGTGTGGACACTGTGTAGGAAAAAAGGTCATTCCAGTGTGAAGGATAGGAAGTTTCTCACCATTTCCAACAACTAAATTTTCAGAACCATTATCACCTGAACTGAGATGGAGGTTGTTGAGATCAGCAATGAGGTGATTAGAGGCGCCACTTTCCATGTACCGTGATGAGTCTCCAACAGATTATGGTGAGGCAATGTAGGCAGATGCTTGTTTTTTATCACCACTAGACATGTTTTTTGGAGGAATGAAGTCCTCCTCCAACCTGTGCCAACAAGAGGTCACTATTTGACCAGTCTTTCTACATAATTGACACACCATCTTGTTCCCCGAGTATCCACCAGATCCTCTAACACTTCCACCTCTGACTCTACCTTTATTTCCTCTTCCATTGCTGTTTCTACCTCTTCCTTCAGAGCCCTGCTGATTAGGTGGCCTTTCACCTGAGTTTCCATGTGAGGAATTGGTCCTAATCTGTTTCCCTTGCCCTTGTACATGATTTGCTTTAGGACCAGAGCCTGAGTATCTAGCTATGAGTCTTGCATGGGTTATCAATTGAGATTGAACATCCTGCCAGCTCAAAGATCCAACTCTAGATGTGATGTTCACTACAACAGACTCATAATCTCTATCCAGAACTCCCAGGGTGGCCAAAATGAGCTCAGACTTAGTAATGGGATAGCCCGCAACAATTAAGTTGTCTGAATAGGATTTCATTTGAGCTAGATAGTCAGACATAGATTTTGACCTTTTCGAAGCTCTTGATAGAGCATTCTTGATTCAGATATGCTATTAAAAAGGGTTTCAAGAGTGATCCAAATTTCATGTGCAGAGTCACAACCAACTACTTCACTCAAGGCTTGTTCGGTCATAGATCCAAGAAGCCATCCCATCAGCAGGTTATCTTTAGTGTGCCAGTCTTCATTCTACAGTTGAAGTGTGGGATTAGTAAGATTTGAGTGTTGCACGGGATCATTGAAACTAAGCATCTGATTAAACAGATGATCTTCTAGCTTATATCCTCGGATAATCGGTAAAACAGTATAACGCTATAGAAGATAATTGTTTCGATCTATCTTAATAGTGCATGTCTGGTTTAGATTGTTAGAAAAGGGTGGATGTATGAGAGGTGATGTTGGATTAGAACTTACAGAACCAAGAAGATGAGGTGTGGGCATGGTGGTTCTCAGATTTGCATACGGAGATTCTAATCTGACGAATAAAGGTCCAGCTTGAGTGTTCATTGGAGAAATACCTGAGCTCATGACTGGTATTCCGGTGACTACACCACCGGAGAAGAAGGGGAAGCTGAGCCCAACTGTTGAAGGGCTGAAGTTGGATATTGTGGTCTAAACTTGACTAGGAATCGTGGTTCCAATGGAAGGTATAGTTGAGAAAATGGGTTGAAGAGACACCGGTGGAGCTGAGCTTTTGAGAGTTCCACCGCTGAGCTTCCGTTCTTTGGTGAACCGGTGGTGGTGGCCATGGACACACCTACGCTCTGATACCAAGAAACCAGAAAAGTATGAGCATTGAATGAGCAGAATCTTTCATTAGATTTTCTGAGTGTTGGTACAAGATAAATATAAAAGACCAATACACTTGTCTTACTATTAGCTAGACACTTGGCACACTATAGAGATAACACATGTCACCTGATAAGTCCACCATATGTGGTTATTCTTGGATCGTTTTGGCCTGTTTTAATGCCTATTTTATGATTTTCGTATGATAAATTGCTTCTTTTGGACTAGATTACTGCTGTGACTTTGATATTTTGCAGATATGATGAATCCGAGCATAAAAAGCAATGAAAATGAGTCAAAGTCACAATTAGAACATTTCGTTGGCCTGCAGAAAATATGAATTGTTTCCGCATTTTTTCACACCCTATTCCATTCTTTCATACCTGGGTGTCATTCTTCATGCCTTCATGCCTATTTTATGATTTTCGTATGATAAATTGCTTCTTTTGGACTAGATTACTGCTGTGGCTTTGATATTTTGCAGATATGATGAATCCGAGCATAAAAAGCAATGAAAATGAGTCAAAGTCATGAAGGAATGAAGAATGACACCCAGGTGTGAAAGAATGGAACAGGGTGTGAAAAAAATGCGAAAACTATTCATATTTTCTGCAGGCCAACGAAATGTTCTAATTGGTGGAGAAAATTTCCAACATAATTTCAAGATGAAGAGAGAAAAACAAGGATTTTAGGTTCAAGAAATTCAAGAACAAAGCTTTTTCGAGGTTTGATTATTTATGCAATACTTTGACGGTTTCTTTCTCTCTCTTTTCTCCATTCTTCTATTTATTTATTTTCCTTGTCAAAGTATGAATTTTATGATTGAATCTTGGAATATTGATATGGAACGTGAATAGATATCAGTTTCTAGGATTAGGAGAAACCCGGATATGAATATATGATGTAAAAACCCAATATTTCCCTTGTTATGAATTTGATGCTTATAAATTGATTCTCGTGTGCTATTCTTGTTTGATTGTCGAATTTAATACACTACAAGAAAAACGGGTTTTAATGACAGGAATTCCCGTCAATATATGCCATTTTCTCGTCTTTAAAGGCTTTTAATGACGGGAAATCCCCCTCATGCCCCCCTCATAGTTGCCCTTCTAGTTAAAGCATTCAATGACAAGAACCCGCCTCGTCATTAAAGATATCAAGGTTTTAATGACGAGATTAGACTATCATTAAAAATATTTCTAGTGACGAGTAATTTGCTCATTATTATACTATTTGCCTCTCATTAGAAATATAGTTGAATATTAGTTTCTACCCGTTAATGACGGAGATTGCTGTCATTAATAAGTTAAAACGCGATCATTAATTACCATGTAAGAATTCTTAAATAACGGAGATTAATTACCCGTTAATGACGCATATTACCTTCATGCTATTGTACAGATTGCACATATCAAACATGCCCATGCAATGCATTGTAGTCACATATTAAAACAAGAAGGATGTGCACAAGGAAAGGAGTAAGACCAGATTGACCATAAGACTTGATGATGGAGATCAAGGCAAGACTAAGAAACCTGATTCTGAGCTTAATCACAGACTCAAAGAAAGGCAGAAAGACTGCTTCCAAAGCATAAACTAGTAATATTTTATTACTAGTAGTTTTATCATTTTTATATTGGTAGGTACGTTGTTGGATCCAGAAAACACAATATTTATTTTAAAAAAAACAATAAATAAAAGAGGGGATTATTCGATTACTTTGAGCACTTATCTTAATGATTTTAAGACATGTAAGTCTCGTGTTCTCGACAATGATTTTATGGTGGTCCAGAACCACCATGTTATCCAATTCTTCACCAATTACATAAATCATATTGAATGTTTTTTTTTAAATGTATGAGATCAACACAAAATCATTAAATCTGATTGGTTCCAAACCTACATAAATTTACCTGGTCTTGAAAATGCATTTTTTAGGGGGTGAAAATGTTGAAAATAATGGAATAATTTTAAATTGATGGGTTGTTTGGGCACTACGAAATTTCTTTGAGAACCATGATTACTTAAAACTTAAAAGGCACAACGGCTACCGTGGAATATTACTTCGTATCCACGGCGGCTACCTATGGCGAGTAATATTTCTAAATTGCAAAACAGAAACGTGCATCATAAAAAAATCACGGTGTTTTATCTTTTTTTGTTGAAGGGAGTGTTTTATCTCTTAGATTCAGCACATATGTAGTTGCGTAGTTAACTAATCCACCTATATTTATTCACATAAATGCTTTCTTAAGGACCACTATAACCCTAGAACGTTCTACATTAAACAACTTGTTAGGAAAAACAAACTGAGCGATAGCCCTTAACAACGGTAGCACAAAATAAAAAAAGGAAGGAAAAAGACAAAACAAAAAAATTATGTGGTTTCCGGCAATGTGCCGACTAGTCCACGGGCGAAAGAGAAAATATTTCTATAGTGGAGAAATACAAAAGATACAACTCTCCTGAAGTCTAAAAAAAATAGCCAAAACAGCTAAGGGACCGTTTGTTAAATTTGAAACTTGATATCTCAAGATCAAGTCAAACTGTCATGTAGTCTTATTGCATTAAGTAACTGAAATAATTAAGTGCTGAAAATAATTAGATTGTTTGATAACCGTGTATATATGAAATATGAAAATGATTTATTTGACATGATAATCCTTACATATTTCGGCTACTTAGATAGTTTATAAAACATAGCATCTTCCATTTCCATAATTGTACATGACTATGATGAATGAGCTGTTTTAACTATATTTACATGGGTGCTTGATACATAACCAAAAGTTCCATAAAAACCAGATGACTTTTAACATGTTATTATTAACCATTAGTGTTCACTTTTTGTGAAACACACTAATGGCTTATAACACATCATGCAGTCATCACAAAAACCCAAATTTACACACAAAAGAGGCATTTCATGTTTAAAATGACCAGTGCGTCGATAAACAGTCCACTAATTCTGCTTAAGTTTCCCTTTGCTCTTCTTAAGATGGCTTTGAAAAGATGCTGAAGGCACAACCATGGATGGGAGCGGATAATGGATTTGTTTTACTTTTGGAATCTGCAGAAGACACTGCTTTAGACATTCTCGATGCTTCGAATGAACTTGCTTTTTCCTTGCTCGGGCCGTCATTGACGATGTGCTTGCACCTCTGAACTTGGATGAGATTGCTAGCGCTTTGCCTCCAAACTCGAGTGGAAGCGAGACAGTCCGAATGGCTAGAACGCTGCTTTCAGCGGCCATGCTGGGGAGAGGATTCTTAGGTGTTGGGGCGGCGGAACCGGGTGGGCGGTAGAGGACAGCAAGGACAAGATAACGAAACTTCTTGAAGAATACGAAAGCGGTGGTGTATCAACAGGCTCTAGCTTGACTGTAATGGTGGATTTTTCAGCGTCGTCGAAAGCGATAACTCTTTTACAACCAGATGGAGCTGCATCATCAGCATTGATGTTTTGTGAAGAGGCTGAAATCTCTTCGATCAACACCATCCTCATCGTCCTAAGTCAAATCAACAGTTTCGGTGTTTTCCATGACAGTCATTGTTTCTGCTTCGTTTGAAAGTGCTTCGTCATTAGGGAACACATCCTTGTAAAGATAAATCTTCACAAGTGGGTATTTCTTCTGACTGCACCTCGAACAAGCTTATCAAAATACTTTATGTAGCACACAATGTGTTTGTTCTCTATAGCCGCCTCCAAGTCTGCCGTCAGTATTCGTCCCTGCACACAATTTAAAATTTTATAATACTATGCCAAAAATGCAAAAATTATTGATTGTAAATCTAGCAACCACTTCAGCAATGTATTGGCTGGAAATCTAGTAATTAAAATTTGTGAGAACGTAAATGTGAACACATTGGCTGTGAAATCAATGGTATGCTTAGAAATCCAGAATAGATGACTAAATAACCTGAAGGATATTGTAAATATATCTAACATATGATTTTACAATAACTTCTCTAAGATCTTTACTACACAGCTAACATATGATTTCATACAAACACGCCTCCTATAAACAATTTTATACATAAACGAACCTGACTTTAGCAATAGATTAAGCATGTGGGAGGATAAGCTTATTATTACTATCTTTTGATTCCTACAGAATTTGTAAAAAGTAATAGTGAGTTAGTATAAAATCATCTCTTCTTCAGCTTCTTTTAACTGTGATGCAGTGTACGGAATGAGCAACTCCGCATCAGGTGAGTAGATTTCGGCAAACGCAGTACCGGTTTTTCATCACTGATTAGTACTCCAATGTGGCACCTATTAATGATACAAATACATTATATTATGGTTTTTTTTCATCATGTAAATAATTTTAGTAAAAAAAACTGCTTGCTTAAGGCAAATAGGATCTTCTTCATCGCATGACGAACAGGGCATTTCCCTTTCATGTCCCAGCCTCAAAGCCTTGCAACAATTTTTACAAGACATGTACCAGAATTTTTCTTGCCCTTGAATCAACATTAACTTCCAAGCAGTCTTGCTCTTTATCCAACAAGATAATGAAAGATCAGTACATAGCGAAATAACTTTAAACTACAATCAAAGATATTTCAAAATGACTAATAATGAATGTAATCTGTACAGTTTCTAGTGCTGCCATTGCATCTCGCTATGGGTATGATATCTTCACTGATGGTTTTTAAGAAGCATGTTTGTATCTCTCAGTAGCCATGCTGGACACCAAGTCATCCACATCTTTCTTGTTGGAATTGTACCTGTTTCTTTGTGTTCCATGAAAAGAAACAGATAGAGAAGCATTAATATATATACATTTGGCTCTTAATTTTTTTTTTCTTGCAACAGAATCAGGTTGAAGCCAAAGGTTATAGAATAGAGAGAAGACTACAAGTTTTGTTCTTTACCATTCCTATAAAGTGACAGCTTCATGAATCATAGGCTCTTTCAAGAGTAGCACACTATTCAGTTGTGAGGAGAAAGAAAACTTGGAATAAGCAATTGTTTTGTTAGATATTATACAAACACTCTTAGAACAAACATAAACTGTGAACTAAAAGTATGTAACATTCATAGGTAAAACTCACTATTAAATGTTGTCACTTTTCATGTTCATACCAACAAACATTATTGCGTTAGGAAGATCTTCAGAAAAAACATCAACATTTTCTCTGATTTTTTCCTTCCACAGCCTCATTATCATAGGAGTTTTTCTATGGGAAAATATTTTGTAACTTTAAATAAGACCGCAACATCAACTATATAAAGGAATAGAGAATCTAACTGTTGGTCCCTTAGAAAGGCTTACACAAGTTTAGAGGGGGGTTGAATAAACTTGTCCCCAAAAGCCTAACTGAAAACTGAATCTTCTACAGAATGAGTTTAGCTTTAAACTTGTGTGGAATTAAGTTAACTTAACAGAGTATAAGTCAGTGCTGACTTATGCTGAACTGAGTTAACCGGCAGCGGATTAAATTAAGCCTATATATAAAACTTGAGTTTATCATTTTGTCTAAATATGATGCAATGTAGTGTTGATTCAGTTACTTGTGTTTGCTAAGTGTGATTAGATGTAATGTATACTTGGATGCAGTAAATGAATGCGTAAAGTAAGTAAGTAAATAAGACAAGAACTATAGAGGTTCCAGTGATGTAATCCTCGCTCCCTCTCTTCCCCTGTGATGTAGAGGCCAAATTCACTATGTTTTTGAGGTTTACAGTTACAAGACACAAAGTAAATTCTAGACACTTGATTGTCCTTCACTAATCCCTATCTTCACAATCTTCTAGCTTCGCTTTCAATAGGTAGAATTGTTGTTTGAACTAAGCTTGCTACACTGGTCCTTGGAGGGTTGAATTGCCTCTTCACCACCAACACAAACACAGCTTTCCCGATCGCACTCAACTCGCCCTTCACACCTTCTTGGTGTTTCATACCTAAACCTTTGATAGAATCAAAGTTGAGACTTGAATCAATAACTATGATTCAATTGTGTTTTGAGCTTCTTCTTCTAGATATATATGATACGATCAGCTCTGTCTTTCTTCAAATGTTTGATCTTGGTTTTTCTTTGAATGCTTATGAACACTTGAAGATTTCTTGATCTTGCAATAAAGTGCTTAGCATGAATTCTTTTGATTTATTTTCCTCTTGATATAAACTTTCTTGACTAGATTAATTCTTAGAATTCTCGCACTTCTTCTTGTGGTAGAAGTAGTCTATTTATAGGGTTTCTCCAATGGTTAGCTGAATTTGAACGCTTATATTTGCATTCTTGTATCCGCTGGTGGTCCCGCTTATTCTGATGAATGTCAGTGTCCTTTCTGCCAATTCTGTTCAGCTAATTTTATTGGCTGCTTTATAACGGTCAGATTTTCTTTCAGCTTTCCTTGACCTCAGCGTGAAAACTTATCATAGTAATTTTTTAGCTTTGAGAGCTTTAACTGAGTTTTTACTCTTCTTCAAGAACTCAGTACTCCATTTTCATCTGATTATAATTGACTTAACCAGAGTACACCATAACTCACATACTAGGTAATATATCATTGTCCTTATGATACTTAGTCTTTCTTCCAAGATCCATAAAGCCAGTTCAGGCCATCACAAACTTTCCTGAATTCTGACTTCACAGTCTCGGCTTATGTCTTCATAACTGAGTTTGAACCCTCAGTTCTTCAATCTTCAATAACCGAGTCTGAACCCTCAGTTTTTCAGTTCAAGATAAGTCAAACGAGTCTGTGTCCCTTAGTGAACTTACCTTCTTCAGTTCTTCAGTGGGTGCGCTCTTAGTTAGTTTCTATCAACTGATTAATGTTCAGTTGTGAACTCAGCCAATAAGCCGCTTCTTTTTCTCGCTTCAAACCTAGAGTCATTACTGCTTCTTGTCTGATTTAACTTATACAAATATCAGACTCTATTAAATCCTATACATTGATTTCTAGACATCTTTTTGCTTTGTAATATAACAGCTAGTTATGACACTTCATCAATGGGGTTAAATATGATAATTAAACTAATCGATGAATCATCATCAAAGCATAAATTTTATTTCCAACAATTTCCCTCTTTTGATGATATCAATACCTCCTTAAAAGCAATGCAAAAGATAAGGACAAAACAAATTAAAGAACACGAAGAACTCATAAATCGAGATTTTATTGATAACTGAGTTACATGGTATTAAAGTAGAAGTACATGAAAAGAAATTAAGTTTCAACTTCTTTTCCAGTTCTTTTATCAGCTCTGCTTATCTTGTTATCAAAGATTTCAGCAGCTTCTCTCATAGCAGTGTTGGTTGTTGTGCTCTCGATTCTATGGATGTTTGCCCATATGTTCCATGAATCATTATATATCGTTTTGCTAAAAACTTGCTTTTGAATAACACAGCAAACACGAAAACAGCTCTCCTCAATCATTCACTTGTAGTTGTCTTCAGCAAACACGAAAACAGCTCTCCTCAATCTTTCACTTGTACCCGAATACATATATACATATATATATATATATATATATATATATATATATATATATATATATATATATATATATATATATATATATATATATATATATATATAACATTTTCATTCCGATATAAATACCCACAACCTTAAATACTAAAAACATAAACATACTACACTCTTCTCGCTCACTGCTTTATCACTTTCTATGCACCTCTCTTCTACTCACTGATATTCCAGGGTGTTTTTCCTCACAAAAGTCACCCGCCTCCACCAGCCATCGACTCTGTCACCGTTAACTCATTTCTCCGCCCCCAACTTTTGAAATATTGTTTAGATCAAGTAATTGTTGTCATTTTTTAATATTAACATGAATATTTTTTTAACATCATATGTTCGGGACATTCATTCCCGACCCGATGGGATCCCGAACATTCGGGTATCCAATTGTCGGGACCCAACACTTATCGGGTATGGGCTCAGGAAGTAAAATTGAATCCCGAATCTTGTCGGGACGGGCTTCGGGTAGGAGGTTTACGGGTCGGGTCCCAACCCGATGCCACCCCTCTGCATACATACCCAAATCAAGCCAATAACGTAGTTCTGATTTGGAGGATGAGTGGTCCTTTATATAGACGTTCTACAGGAAGAGAGATTGATTGTAAATCCCTAATTTCATGGCCTATGATTATGGGCGGATCATGCAGCAGTTATTGCTCGAGCCCTGATGGAGCGATAATCACGGGGCCATTAAGAGAGAAATTACAATCGTGGTGTAAAGTCATGCTTACAGTCTAGTATGCCCATTAATGGAGAACTCATGTCGTCTGAGATCACGCACGCCTAGTACCGAGGTGAATTTTAGTGTTCGGGATAATGCCGATTGGGTCGGCAAGAGCACAAGTTAGGTATAGACTTTGGCTTTGAATCAAGTGAGATTTGTTCAAGTCGGTTAATGTAGAGCCCGACATTGGGTTAAGCCAATAACCCTTTCGTTAGTGACACATGTGCGCTTTGGTCGTGACTCATGTCAATTTTCTTAGCGACAATGATGCATACACTACATATTCCACCACACACCTTTATCACAATTGATCCCGATGAGACCTAAATCAACCAGGATATACACTTTTTCAAAGAGTTATGCTATGTCCACAACAAAATAGATGACACAACACATATTACATCATTGATTATAGTGTAAAACTCAATTGATAAATAAAGATTCAATCATAATAAATGGTATTATATTTATGAATATATATATTTATATATATGTTTATTATTAATTAAGGTAGAATGGTATTTTGTTGGATGTAGGGTTTCCATCTATCTTGTATAAATTCTATCTATGTGATGAATGAAAAGATCAGAAAATTATTCCACATTATTCGTTGCGTATCATGGTATCGGAGCCAGGTTACATCACGTTAAAAAAAAAGTTCGAACAGAACCTCAACAAAAAAGTAAACCCTACATCCTGAAGCTACAAGTCGGCAATTTCCCAACTATGGCGAAGGAGAAACATCCAAGAAGGTAGATGCTTTTTACTTAAGCATCACAAATAATCTCGAAATTTGATTATCCCGACTCACCAAGAGGGATAATTATGATGAATGGTTGAGAGCAATACGCACATCATTGCGTTCGAAGAAATAATTTGGTTTCTTGGAGGGAACTGTGAAGAAGCCGACTGATGAAAGCAAGTTAAAAGATTGGTATGCGGTCCAATAGATGTTGGTTTCATGGTTAATGAATACTATAGAGCCCTCGATCAGATCAACGCTCTCATACTTTGAAGATGCCCGTGAGCTTTGGTTGACAGTAAAAGGGAGATTCGGTGTGGTAAACGGAACGCGTATATGTCAACTTAAGTCGTCTTTGGCTGAATGTAAGCAAGGAAAATCGGAATCGATAGCCTCCTACTTTGGACGAATGAGCAAAATTTGTGACGAATTGGCAACATATATATCGGTTCCTGGGGATTTTATGTTCATGTGCCGCTGGGTGCAAGTGTAATCTGTCTGCAAAATTTCAGAATTTTCTTCTCGAGGATCGATTGCATTGGGTCTTGATGGGTTTGGATGGAGTTTATGCCACTGTCAGATCGCAAATGCTGAACCAAGATCCTCTTCCTTCTCTAGATCGAACTTATCCAAATTTGGTGCAAGAAGAACGATTGTGGGGAGGTAATTTTGGGCTAAATTACAATTTTCGTCCTCTAACTAGACACGTTTTCGATTTTGGTCCTGATTTTTCTCCGGCAACAATTTTAGTCCTGTAAGTGGTTTTTTTTTGTTGCAAAAATAGTCCTAAACGCCGGAAAGACCACTTACAGGACTAAAATTGTCGCGAAAGACCACTTACAGATTAAAATTGTCGCTGAAAAGACCAATTTTAGTCCTCGTAAGTGATCTTTCCGGCGTTCAGACTATTTTTGCAAAAAGACCACTTACAGACTAAAATTGTCGCGAGAAAAACAAGGACCAAAATCGAAAACGTGTCTAGTTAGAGGGACGAAAATTGTAATTTAGCCGGTAATTTTGTGCAGCACAAGGAAGATAAGGACTCGATGATGGCTTTTAAAATACAGGCGGATCGAGCCAAAATAAAGGCTGTAATCATAGAAAAATTTTGTAATCACTGTAATCGTAATGGACATGATGAGCTTATGTGTTTTGAAATTCATGGGTACCCCGATTGGTGGGGTGATCGGCCTAGAGGAGGCCGCAGTGCTGGAAGAGGAAGTCGGGGAGGGGGTCGAACAGGGACAGGCTCTGGACGTGGAAGAGGAGCTGCCCCAGCAGCAGGGTCGGGCCGGCCCACTCCTGGCTCGGCTCGTGTGAATCAAGCTGTAGTCAATGTGAATAGCAGCAGCCCTGGTGGATCGATTCAGCCAAGCACGGCAGAGCAAGTAGGCCTCTCTCATCTGCCCCAACGCAATGGCAAAGCATTCTCGAAATTTTGAATCTTGCGAAACCAAAAGATCGTTTAACAGGTAATGGTTCTTGGATAATTGATACAGGTGCAACTCATCATGTCACGGGTACGTTTGATACTTTACAAGACATACGAGTAATTGAAACTGCCCTGTGGGCCTTCCCGATGGACGGAATTCTCATGCTACGCATGAAGGGATAGTTGTATTGAATGGAGGATTGCAGCTCACAAATGTCCTTTATGTTCCAAATTTATCTTGCAATTTACTATCTGTATCCCAATTGATAGATGACTTGGATTGTCAGGCTCACTTTACTTTCACATTATGTGTTATGCAGGACCGAACGACGAGGAGGCTGTTTGGAGTGGGTAAGAGCGAAGATGGACTTTTCTTTTTCCGGGAGGTTCATCGAGTGAAGGTTCTGGAAATAAATGGGAAAGATTCCATGGACTTGTGGCACAAGCGTTTGGGGCATCCTTCGGAGAAAGTGCTGAAACAACTTCCTATTATCAGTGAGTCTAGTAAATTAAATAAAGATGTGTGTGATGCTTGTTTCCGGGCAAAACAACCTAGGGAAAGTTTCCCAAGTAGTACTAGTAGGGCTAGTAGAATTTTTGAGTTAGTTCATTGTGACCTGTGGGGACCGTATGGGACACTATCTACATGCAGGGCCTCTTATTTCTTACTATTGTTGATGATTACTCGAGATCGGTTTGGATTTATTTTCTTTACAATAAATCGGAAGTTGAAAATATTTTTCTAAATTTTCTGGCATTGATTGATCGACAGTTTAATGTCAAAATTCAGCGTGTGCGAAGTGATAATGAAACTGAATTTAAACGATTACTTCCCCATTTTTAGAAGGAAGGAATAATTTTTGAGACGTCTTGTGTGGGTATGCCTCAACAAATTTGGTCACATTTTCATCTGGAGTATTCATAGAAAGAAAGTGTTGGGACAGATTGCCCACACTCTTCAATGTATAAGAAATAAAGTTGCGCCTTTATTAACATCAATTGGTTTTAGTACAACGGTGAGCGCTTGATCTTTAACATGGTATCAGAGCCAGAGGTCATGGGATCGAACCCTAGTTGGAACATTATTCAAAAAAAATATTTGTGCAAGTGTTGGGAGAGATTGCCCATACTTGAGGGGGGGTGTTGGGACAGATTTCCCACACTCTTAAATGTATAAGAAATAAAGTTGCGCCTTTACTAACATCAATTGGTTTTAGTACAACGGTAAGCGTTTGATCTATAACAGAAAGTGATGTCGACAAATCTAAAACTTCATGAGACATAAAAACGGAAAAAGATCAAAGTTTGCAGCATGACAGAAAAAAAAAAAAAGTACACAACAGAATTGAAAGAAACATGAGGAATTTTTTTACCGTAAGTAGTGCCGACCGTCCGCTGAGAAATCTGATAGTCAGTTGCTCCCCTTTTGTCCATAGCTTTCCTTGCAAGCTTGTATCATTATTACTTCCAGTTCCATTGTTCCTATAAGCATTACAATAACACAGTTTAAGTAGAACGACGCCTACTTCTTCCATGATGTTTGCATATGTACTCTCCATTTCCTTCATTTTGTAGCCAAGATGGTTGCTTCCCAGTCGCTACATGGATAATAAATTTGCATCGTCCTTAAATAAACAAAAACAAAAATGAACCATCGCTTTTTCCTTCTTTTTTCTCTGGTGGGGGGGGTAGAGATTGATCTACTCCGCCTAATAGAACTATTGTTCCACTCATTATAAGAAAAGATACATACCAAAACAAAAGACGGGAAAAAAACCATCAAAATTATTATAACTGTCATGTTTGGACAACCTAAAAGTTTGTTACAGTCATGCTCAAACCTTTTATTTTTTAATTCAAGTTTATACCTGCAAAATACTAGATGACATCAAGCTATTTGCAATCTATACAAATTTTTGCTTTAATGGAACTAAAGATTCTTCAGGTACATATTCATTTATGTCATCTATTCGCATACCTAGCCATTTTATTCTGCAAATTCTATGTGGTTGCTCCTGCTTTACTTTGATCTTCTATTGTTGCTGCTCCACTATCCAAATTGTGTGAAATTACCCATTTATCCACTCATTTTCAGCCATCTTCTATAACCCAAATACCCAAAATGAAATGGGATCTTCTCAAAATCCCTTATTTTCCACCAAAATTTAAATAAAAAAACACAACAGATGTAATCATAATTCAACGAAACCACATAGATATCAGCTTACTCATTTGGTATCGCCTTTCCCTTGATTTTGCTCCTTCATAGCTACAAACCGCAAAAACAAAAAAACAAAAAAATCAAGCAAGTCAAATCATGTAGAATGAGCTCAATAGTTTAAAATAAAGCCTGCCCGATACTCTTGTACTTGTGGAGAAATGGATAAAGAACTCGTGGGAGAAACTCGCTTCAATTGCAATTGCATGCATACTAAAAAGACCGTTGAATCACTCGGATCATATGGTTTCAAAATCAGGAGGCTTATGGTTATAGCTTCGTAACTTGAACAATCAAAAGCTCAAGTAATTTCCCTGGATGCTCTTTTCAGGTCAGCTTAAGGGAACCACTTCGACTTGGAGCTGATGATCATGAGCTCAGGGAAATAATTGGGGGAGCTGTACGTCCTTCTTCTCTCGGGGATTTGTCAACATAAAACGGAAAAAAATTTATTCTTAAATATTTACTGTAATAATTACACACTTCAATTGGCAAGTTTAGAGGTATTGATATTGTTAAACAAGGTGTTTGCATCAACCTTACACACTTGCAATTTGCGGACGACGCCATATTTTTTGGAAGTTGGGACTTGGATAATCTTAAGAACCTTGGTAGGATTCTAAAGTCTTTTGCTCTAATCTCTGGATTGAAGATAAACATGAATAAAAGCAAAATATACGGTTTGAATATCCTTGATGGTAATTTAAATGAGGGTGCTCTATCCTTAGGATGTAATGCAAATTTCACTCCCTTTACGCACCTTGGCTTACCAATCGGTGAAAATATGAACCGCATCAATGCTTGGCAGCCCGTGATTGATAGATTCAGATCAAGACTAGCTGGGTGGAAGGGCAGATTACTATCAGCAGGAGGAAGGCTTGTCCTTCTCAAATCAGTGCTTGGCAGCCTTCCCTTGTACTACTTCTCGCTTTTTCAGGCTCTTATTGCGGTAATCCGCACCTTAGAACAAATGAGAGCTCGATTCTTTTGGGGAGGGACAGGGGATGAGCGCAAAATCTCTTGGATCTCATGGTCCAGTATTCTCAAACTTAAACGCCAAGGGGGGCTAGGAGTTGGAGGGTTGAGTGAACAAAATATTGCTCTGTTGGGGAAGTGGTGGTGGAGATTTCTTTCGGAAAAGGAGAGCCTATGGAGGAATATCATTCAATTGTTATATGGCAATGGGGAGGTTTTAATCATGAAACTGGACCGCGCGTAAAGGAAAAATTTGGGTAGTATAATAGGGAACTTGGAAAAGATTGAAACTAAGGGAGTGAACCTTGTTTCGGCCCATTAGATGGAAGGTGAGAGATGGAAAGCATATTAAATTTTGGAGGGATGTTTGGGTTGGGGATGAGCCTCTTTGTCAACGCTTTCCCATGACTATTTAACCTTGCTAGTGATAAGGAGTGTGTAGTGGGGAGCGATGGAAAATGAACGATGGCACTTGGAGTTGGGTGTGGGGACCGAGAAGAGAGATAAGAGGAAGGGAATCAGAGAGCTTATTGATCTTTTAGCTTATCTTCCCGATCTCTTCTTGGGTACAGATCATTCGGATGCTCCGCCTTGGACCCTTGATCCCCGTGGTGTCTTTTCCGTTGTCAGATTAAAGAACTTGCTATCTGAAACCGATGTTCCTCGCCTTTTGGGTGTCTCTTCAACTCACTGGAATAGCTTAGTTCCTTCTAAAGTAAACATTCTTAATTGAAAGCAACTAAATGTAGACTTCCCACTCTTAATAATCTATCGATAAGAGGCATCGCCTTACTAGCCTCGCTTGCACGCCTTGTGGGTTGGACCGAGGACGAAACTCATCTATTCCTACGATGTCCTTTGCGGCACCGACTTGGAACAAAGTTTTTTCTTGGTGGCATGTTTCATTACATGCAATCGTGGATTGGGGACCGCTTTCTACAAAGAGTACCTTTGTGCATGAAACAAATGAATTTATCAAAGGTATGGGACGCTATCATAAAAATCACGTGTTGGAGCTTATGGAAAGAAGGAACAATCTCATCTTCAACTCAAAGCTTGCTTCGCAGACGATGTGCTTGGAGAAATTCAAACTCTCAGTTTTTCCTGGATCAATTTGCGATGCGACAAATTTTCTTTAGATTGGGATATTTGGAAAGATCAACCATTAAATAACTTTATATAGGCGCTGATTGCTTGGTTTAACGTTACTTTTTAGAGTTTGATTTTTTACAAGATTCGAGTAACTCAACCTCTCATCTTGGTAGCTTATCTATTAGCTTAATAGATAAGTCTTTAATATTTATATATATATAAGTTGTTGTTAAAAAAAATAATTACACACTTCTTTTGTTATGTATTTCAATCATTCAGGTGAAAAGAAAAAAATCTTCTTATGCTGGAATGTTTGATCTAACAAAGACACCCAACAGACCTATGATACACATTGGCAGATGAGTACATCGAATTTCTCTGTTTTGCTTACTGAAGGTTGACTATCAACTTCTTACAGTCAGTTTTCGAAAGGGACCCTTTCTTTGTCCACACTACTACTTTTGCACCACACACGATCGACATTTAAAAGAGTCAGATTATTGACTAAACACTACTACTGGTATATTTATGTATTTAAATGCATGATCTAGTGCTATTTTATATGTGAATTTTGTTGAAAGAATCATAAGTGTTTTAAGAATAAAGCATATAAATGCAAAATCAAAATCAAAATCAAAATCAAGAATATAGAAACCTGTTTCTTCTTGGGAGCAAGATGCCAAATACGCCAACACATATTCTCCAATCTTGAACTCCTTTCCCTTGTATTCCTTGTAGCAACAACTTTGATCCATGGCCTATGAAGATCGGGCCATCAACACCAAGAACTACTTGTTCAACAAAATACCGTGTTGGATTAAAAGACCCTTGTCTCTCAAATTCTCTCAGCTTTGTTGTGCTTTACTTTGATCTTCTATTGTTGTCGCCCCACTATCCAATATTGCCTCTAATTACCCATCTCCAATATTGCAACCTGAAATCACAAACCAAAATTTTTGTAAGGTAGGCAAAGCTTCCAAACAACCCTCGCCCTTTTAAACAGAGACAACTCATAAATTACAAACAAAGAAAGGTCGCTATAATGTATATGGACATGATCAAGGTTTGCCTCTTAATAGTTTTGGCGTAAAATCTTTTCAAAATATCAAAGAACGTCCTTATAATCCATCTGTTCTGCTTGACCAGTGAATAAACTTTGGATACATTTCTTCATTATGGTAGTTTTCATCATTTTGAACAAAGAATTCATTCATTATCTAACAATTTTTATAAAATTCAACATACTCCATTTCACATACTTGAGGTATGATATGTATATCCTAATCTCGTATCCAGGATTTACAAATTTGCCCCTAGCTGCGTATCATAGGTATATTCGGAGCGTATAAATGTCGGATACGGGACACGCTACCAGATGATAGACACATTCAAGAACTTCATGATGTTCATCTTCATAAAAGATAGCTTTAATAAATCCCAAGACACTTTGGAAGTATTACAACCACCTTAGATAAATCCACAAAAATTTAAGCATTACGAATACGAAATTCACATTCTCAAGTTCCTCTAACACAGTCTAAACAACATCACCCTTTTGCTCAAAAAGCTCCTCCAAAGTCATCCTAGGTACCTGAGCGCGGACAACTGCATACAGAAGAACATAATAACCCATTCAAACGCCATTATATATGAAATATAAAACCAAAAAGATTGTACGAAAAAAGAACAAATTACCATCACATACATATGCTTGAATTTGTTCCCTGGGGTTTTGCAACTCATAGAAATCATCATCAACATTTTCCCTTACCACTCGATACTGAATCGAGCATAACAGTTGAACAAAAACATTGTCCTGGAAAAGCTTTCGCTGATAGGAGATGTGGAAGAGCAGATTGGTCTCTCGCATGATTTGGTTTTGGAAGCAAGAATTTGCAGAATTGAGTTAGGGATTGTGATGGAGTTTAAAGGTTGAGAAGAAAAATTTTGGAACAGAACGGAGATCGTGGATCGTGGGGGCGTGAGGGAGTTAAAGGTTCAGAATCGTGGGGAGGTTTTGTGTGGAGAAGATCGTGGGAATAACTATGGAGAAAGGAGCAGGTCATTTACGCGTATTATGAACCGGGTTTGGGTCGGGTCAATTGGAAAATACGGGTCAATTGACGGTTTTTTGATTGAAAATATAATATAAGATAAGCCAATTGGAGAAATTAGAATAAGCGTTGGGCTTGAGCCCAATTTGTATTTACTTTTTCTTATGTTGTATGTGAACATGAGTAGATTATTACTCAGGTAATTTAGGCTGGCAATTAAGGAAACGGGCGCGGCTACCTTCTTGGCTTCTTTAGGCTTTGCCGACTTTGTTTCTTCAAATTTTAAGGTATTTTATTTTATATTTTGCATATTTTGATATTATATTGAGTTTTAATTTCTTTAAATTTTCCGGTTAATTAATTAATAATCCCTCGATTTCGATAAATTGTGAGTTCTAATTGTTCATTCTCCTTGTTTGATTATTAGCATTTGTATGTTTTATTAGTTCACAGATTAGGATTAGGATTATCCGTTTAATTGTAGGCGCCAAATTATAAAACAATTAGTTTGATCTAACACCAAAATCCATCTTAGGCGGTTCCATATAATGCATCCTGCCAGTTCACAGCCAGTAAGATTTTCTGTTGTGGAAATAGATAATACTATGGTTAAAATTAAACCAGTCAGATTAATACCTAGTACTCCCTCCGTTCCTAAATAACCGAGGCAGTTTCCAAAAAGTTTTATTCCAAAATAATTGAGGCAAAAACATTTACCAAAACAGCATTTATTGCTAATTTTCCTACTTAACCCCTATTTAATACTAGGTAAGAAGTTAAAAATAAGACTGCATTAATTGTTGCATATGAATGTTTTAGTCATTGGATCCTTAAAGTCATAAAGATTAAATCACATACTTAATAAACGTGTTTTTGACAACTGCCACAGATATTTCGGAACGGATGGAGTAATTGGGTCTCTTTGTTAGGTAAAGTTGTTATGTCACCAAACGGAGTTAGTTGCGGGGTGTTTCATAATTATAGTGTAATTAGTGGTGGTTGTCATAATTATTGAATTTAAGATGATTTGTTGATTCATGTTGCGCTTAATCAGAATCAATTTATTAATGAATTAACGAGTAGTCTTTGCATCAATGATTGATCATAAGAATTAAAGAAAAATAATTAATTAGGTGAAGCTTTTCTTGATTTAAATTTTTTCTTTATTCTTAGTAAATTAGTTTTAAAAAAAACACAATATCTTTATTTTACACATTTCAAGAGAAATAAATCAATCGTTCCATGTGAGTTCGACTCTTTCTTCTGCTATATTAGTTACAGGGTAAATTAACTTTGGTGGCTTGACGATCCACCACTTACTCTCTTTTTTTTTTTTTTTTGAGCGGAACGATCCACCACTTACATAAAAAGAAAGTTTGTTAAAAATTAATTTCGAGGTTTTTTTATTTAATTTTCTTAAAAACAAGTGGGTTGAGTTGTTATCCTAAACAAGTGGATTAGAAAGTCGGACTATTTCCTAGTTTCCCCTATAATTATGATTAATGGCCAATTATCCCAAGAATGAATCATTCCTTAATTGATTCCCCATTAAATATTCAACGGTAGATACAATATGTTACTCCTTTACTAAATGATATAACTTTGGATCAATAGACAATTTTTCTTTTTTTGGGTCGTCGTCAAAGTTAGCAATTGATATAGTAAGTTTTACCGCAAAGCAGTCTAAATAAAGTCAAATATCGGCTCTTTAGATTGAATTACAGTTGACTATTCAACACAAGGTAGATAATTAACCTCGTAAACCTTTCAAAATGGGGAGATACATAGTTAACATTTTAAACTTTTCAATACAAGGTAGATAAATTACATCTTAAACCTTTCAAAATGTCCTTTCAAGTGCGGGTCATATAGATAAACATCTTAAACCATTCAACCATGAGGCAGTTCGTCAGACTTAATAGGCCCGGTGAAAAATTTGAAAAAGATCCACTTTTTATTTAAAAACAATAATTTCTATAAATAAGTAATATAAATCAAATCACGTTCAATAAAATACTAATGCTAGTATCTAAAAATATATTACAAATGTCAAAAATAATTTAATGTTTGAATCAGTAGAGGGAAAATAACAACAGTTGCAACAAAAACATCACAAACAACTACAAAATAGCGGAATCGTATCTAGCAACATCAAAATATTAAGATCGTTACTACCGTCAGATCTAAAATCAAATGGTATTAGTAAAGGTGTTACTTATACGTCCATATATCACGCCCTCTCGCCGCGCCAATAAGAAAGGAAATGGCGCCAAACACTTGACTTGTTTTTTTTTGTTTGGGAAGTATGGGTCTATAAGAAAAGAATTGGGCCCAACACTTGGTTTTTTTTGTTTTTAATTGTGCTTTAGCGGGCTTGAACCTGCAATCTCCTACTCGATACCATATTGTGATCGTCACTTACCGCTGTATAAATCAATTTGTGTTAGTAAATGCGCTACTATATTTCCTTATATCACAAAAGATTGTGAAACATCGTTCGACAACATAATTATTGTAACAAGAAAGAATTCGATCTGCCAAAAAAATCTATTTGCATGTCTAGATGCAAAATCATCAATTATAGTGTCAAGTTTAATAATGCCGAACATATCATTCGGGCCTACGAGCCTTGAACGCTCACCAAGGCAGATTTTTCACTAGTATCATTATTTTACAAGGGTTTAATAGTAATTCATTTATCATTAAAATAAATAAATAAAACCAAAAATATGTCAAGATCAAGAATCGAACTAGTATCAATAGCTAGGAGTATATAACTATTGTTTATCCACTAACTTAGCTTACACTATTGTTAAAAATGTAATTTTGGGCCCCCTTACATTATGGGCCCTGGCAGTCGGCCCATCTCGCCTGCCCCCGGGACTGCCCTGCTGTGAGCCTATAGGGCCAACATGATATACAAGGCATATGAAGGAAAGTCAACAAATAGCCCCAACACTTGCACAATATATGCAAGAAACAATGTTGTCATCTGAGGCTTCTGTTTGAAGGATTCTGTTTTTTATGAAGATGCTGACCGTAAATATTTGAGGCTTGGATAATAGTAATTAACGAGAGTAGATGCTTGAAAGAATTGGTGTCATGGGAGAAACGTGACTTCTCAGCACTTTAAGAAACAAAATGTAGTTCTATCTTCAGAAAGTCAGTGAACGATTTATCTCTACAGTGTACTATGCCAAAAGGAAATATTAAAGATCTCGGATTGCTTCAATGGCAGAAGCCAGAAGAGTTAATTCAGCGATTGCTTTTGACATGGTAATTCCTCTCTTACAAGGAGGGATGGGTAGGCTCAACTCGATATGGCTAGAAAACCCTTAGGGCCTTAGTGCCTGTCCATCTTCTAAAAAAAAGGTAAGGTCCATATGTTGATTCTGCCAGGAGGACTTGCTTGCATATGGAATGGTGAAGTTTTTTTATAATAAAATTGATTTTGTGAAACGAGATGGCTTTCTTGGTGTATACGGCAATTGATAGGCGTTCATGAGCAAATTCTGATAATCAACATTTATGTCCCTCGAAAAACTTTTGAATATGGGATGCAATAAAAAGACAAGTCTATGGAATATTTGGTGCACGAGAAACAACATTTTATTTGATGATAAAGCCTTAACTATCAAAGATGTCATTGCGGATTTTCAAGTTTTCGGTTTTGTTTGAGAATTAGGAAAAAATAACACATTGTGAAATATTTTTAAGTAACAGGATACCCAAATATTTTTTATAGGGAGAAAAAAAAAACACCCACCTCACGCGCCGTTATGCTTGCTGCTCTATTTTTTTTCACCTTAATTTTCAAACACTCATATCTTTTGATCTAGATCTCTAAAGGTGATAAAAATTTCATCGAATTTTTTTATTTTTTCAATGTCTTTGTTTTGAGATTTGGTTCGATATCATTACATCGTTTTTCTTAAGATTTACTGTCGAAATTCACTCAGTGAATATCGCCAATGAAGTGAATCCTGAAAAACAGTGAATTTTAACAGTGGATTTTCGTAAATTACCTCGGAATATGGTGAATGTGATTCAAAATAAAGAGCATGGGAAAATAAAATTGGTGAAAGAATTTTTAAATTTGGGGTTGTAAATTGAGATATATAATGGCTCGCTTTGATTGATTGAACGAATTGAACGAAATGAATCATTAGAATGAAATGAATTACCTCGAATATGGTGAATGTGATTCAAAATAAAGAGCATGGGAAAATAAAAATTGGTGAAAGAATTTTTAAATTTGGGGTTGTAAATTGAGATATATAATGGCTTGTTTGGATTGATCAACGAATTGAATGAAATGAATCATTAGAATGAAATGCAATGGAATGAAATGATATCAATCCATTATTAGCGCTTTTAACACACAAAATAATGAAATCGCTTTATCGCAAGATTTATTTTTATTCCATTCCGCCATTCCATCGATTTTGGATGGAATGAAAATCATCATTTTCATTCCGCTTGAATGAAAACATATTCCTTCTTCGTCACGCTAAACACGTTAAATCACTGGAATTCGAATGAAAATGATTCCATTCTATTCCATTATCGCAATCCAAACGTGCCATAAGTGTTTAAAAATGCTCGATGAAAGAAAATGTGTGTTGTTGTTTTTTTTTGGTTAAAATAATAACTTGTCATTTATGCAAAACTTTTGAAAACATGTCCAATTCATTAATTTTAAAAATATTTTTGTCTTTCTACTAATCCCCCTTAAAAAAACAATATTCATGAATGGTGTAAATACGATTATATCCTCAACGGTGGTCTCCGTATCGAGCAAGATAATTAATCTAGTTGGCATACGCAATTCAACTATTAGGCGGATGATGGATAAGTTGACCCCGGCTCTCTTATAACCTCTAACTACATTAATATACTTATATCATTAGAAGTTTAAAAAGCATAATTTTATTCATTTCAAAAACAAAAAAAAAGGCAAAATTAAATTTTTTAATCATGAGTTTCAATCATTAGTTCGTCTTTTTTTAATTTTTGAAGACCTTTCTCAATCAATGTTGGTGGCTTCTATTAATTCATTTGATTAATGAGCCTTAGTTTATTTAGGAGGATTTTATCTACTATATAGCACATACAGATTTATCACATCAAATGTACTACCTCCCTCCTAAAATATATCCCGTTTAATTTTTTGAATTTATCCTGGCCCATAATATAAATCCATTTAAATACTAATGCAGCATTTATTAATTTTTTTTTCATTTACCCCTAATTTATTATACATTTATTTACTTTTTACAACTATTACATCAATTAGAGTCAAAGGGTATTCTTGACTTTTACCATTATAATTAATGACACTTAACCACTTTCTTAATCTGTGTGAAAAACTCTAAACAAATTAATATTTTGGGACGAAGATAGTATAAGGCTTTTATGTATAAATAGTACACTCTCCGTTCCTAATTATATGTCGCAGTTGTCAATATCAAATTTTCATTTTTATATGTCGTAGTTACATTTCCAATACATATCTTAAAACTCTTCCCCCTTTTCAATACTACTTTTCAACTTTCTAGGTTCATTCAATTAATTAATTTTTCATATTCAATACACCACTACATTTTTCAAGATTTTTTTTAAATACTCATTTTCTTAATCTGTGTGTTTTTTCTCAAACACGACATATAATTAGGAATGGAGGGAGTAGTAATTTACGTATACCGCTTCCATCCTAAAACATAAGTCCGTTTAACTTTATGAATTTGTCCCATAATATAAATCAATTTAGAATTCCAATGGAACATTTATTACTCTTTTCTTCATCTTACACTTAATTTATTATATATGCATATAGACAATTACTACATTAATGAAAATCAAAGGATATTCTAGACTTTTACCAGTAAAATTAATGATATTTAACCACTTTATTAATCCGTGTAAAAAGATCTAAACGGATTTACATTTTAGGACGAAAATAGTACTTTGTTTTAGGGATTTAAGGTATATTCGTGCATATAAAATAAAATTAAATAGGCATTGTGCATGAAAATTTGTCAATTTTTTCCCTTTTTTACACATGTTTATGCATTCAATTTTATACATCTATTTTTGGATCAAAATGTTGAATTACCTTGTCTCCCAAAAGTTTAATAGCGGGGAGGTAGATAATTAACATTATATCTCAATACGCCAGATAGATAAACATTATATCTCAGTATGTCCCATCAAGTGTGAACATATTAGAAGGGAGAGAGACTCGTGTGAGCTCGGGAGATAGATAATTAACATTATATCTTAATACGCCGGATTGATAATTAACATTATATCTCAATAACCAGATAGATAATTAACATTATTTTTCAATAAGCTCACTCAAATGCGGGTCTATAAGAAGGGAGAGAGACTCATGTGAGCCTATAAGGAGGGAGATAGACTCAACACTTGTGGGTATACGCTTTTTTTTGGAAAATTATGTATGGAGCAGGGTTTGACCTAAGACATCCTACACTGATACCATTTGAATTACCACCTCTCCAAAAGTTTTGGCTCATGGGGAGATAGATAATTAACATTATATATCAATAGGCCAAGTAAATAATTAACATTATATCTCAATATGTCAGATAGATAATTAATATTATATCTCAATATGTTAGTTAGATAATTAACATTATATCTCAATACAAAATATAAAATAGTAGGTCAATACATAAAAACTGGAGGGCCTATTTAACGTATATATGTGTTTACGAAAGAATTATCCACTAATTATAGCTAATATCTTTTTTAGGGGTCGGCCGCCCCACCCGTCACAAGGGTGGAGCCGCCCCTGCTCTTACTTCAGGGAATCATTGAATCAAGAGTAACGGATGCACCGACCTCTATCCACATAAATATACCGAACTTTATTCCTTACCATACAAACTTTGGGGGTAAATAAAAAAAATAGTGAACCACATAAAAGCACATTCGGGGTATTTGGGTGTGGATAGAGTTGTTAAATGAATAGAGCCGTTCAGAAACAAGTTCGTAATCGAATCGTTAGTGTTTGTGATCGTTCACTTGTTTAGCTTAATAAACCAAACTTGAACAAGATTATAACTCGTTATCTAAACAAACAAATACGAGTTTACTCGTGAATGTTTGATTATATTCGCAAACCTGCTTATATAGATAAATCAATGTGCAACCTAGCTTATGACACATAAGATAATAAGCAATCTATTCATATGATGGATACTCAAGTTAATTTATCGAATATTTGTAGAATTTATCAAATGCTTTTGGTTTCATGATGTTTCAATATTGCTTGTACATGGTTGTTTATGACTTGATTTTTAATACCTCAACGAGCCAAGTAGGGCCGAGCTCGAGATGGAAGGCAAAAATACGTTTCACGAGTCATGCTCAAACACGAGCTTGAACAATGTATCTTTATAAATTAGCCAATATTGAATATAGTTTTTGTTTGTTTATTAAACAAATGATCACGAACAAGTTTATAACCTAAGCCAACCAAGCTTGAATACAATTTTACATTTGTTTATTAAACGAACAATCACAAAAAAATCCGTGACCTAATGGAACACAAGTTTAAACAATGGACACACAACTCACCGGCATCGCATAAGAACTTTAGTGGTGACATTTCCCGTAAATCTTGGGAGCACTTTTCACATAGCATACACTCTTCTGATTAACATAATTCACAATGTGATCGATTATGTATTCTGACTTTATTTCAGGTAAAATTTAAGTGTTTTCAAACCCAATACCGGTCAGAAATCATATTTCATACATTCTGACCCAAATTCGGACAGATATTTTTTAGGGGGAATTAGGGGAAATGACACAAATATTTACTAAATTAATGAATATGACTGCTTTTCAAAAGTTTCGCATAAATGACTAATTTATTTATAAAAAAATTAAATACAACACAATTTCACTTTCATCCAATATTTTTAAATATTTATATCTCTCAATCTACAACTTCAAAATTTGAAATTCTTTCACCATATTTTATTTTTATTTTTTCATACTCTTTATTTTAAGACAACAACAACTATATTCCGACATAATTTCCTAAAATCCACTGTCGAATTTCATTATTAATCGAAATTAACTGGTTTTCGATATTTATTGGCAAAATTCATTAAGTGAATTCCAACAGTGAGTCTCACTTAAAACTCAAGTAATGATATTGAACAAGTCTCAAAACGAAGATCATGAAAAATTAAAAAAAATTGGTGAAATGTTTATCACTTCTTACAACAGTTATTTTAAAATTTCACTAGATCAAGAGATATGAGAGTTTGAAATTAATTTGGAAAGAAAAAAAAAGAGGACAGTGTGTAATGTGAATCGTATGTTTTTTTTGTCCTTTAAACAATAAAAATTGCAGAAGTTGTGCTTCTCCCTATAAAAAATACTTGGTTGTCGTGTTAGTTAAAAATATTTTAAAATATGTCAATTTTTCTAATTTTCTAAAAAATTCATGGAGAATTAGGGATAAGGACAACTTTTAGAATATTTTTGAAAGAATACAACAACCACACATTTATTATAGGGAGAATGACAACTTTTATATTTTTTAAGGATAATTAGGGATAAAGATAGCTTTTAAAATATTTTTGAAAGAATAAGATAAATTTAATATTTTTTATAGGGAGAAGGACAACTCCTATAATTTTTATAGCTGAAAAGACAAAACCGAAAAAGAAAATTAAAAAATACAAAAAAGAAAACCGACGCGTGCTCCAGTTTTTTTTTTTTGTAGTTTGTTTTTCTTTTTTATTTCAAGAATTTTATTATTTTATAAAAGGGCAAACCTCACAAGGCCAAGGTTCATAGCCGAAAAAAGCTGCAAAAAAGGAAAAAACGCGAGGTTGTCGCCGTATAGATCTAGATAGGAAAAAAAGGTCCACTCCACAAAAATCACAAAGATGTAATTGATATTTAGACAAAATTAAACACTAATAATATTCGTAGTCATCATCGTATTTATGGTAACTCTTGTTTCTTGCCCTTGTCGTTACTTCTTGATAGGGTGCATCAGCCAAGTAGTCTTCATTCTCGGATGCCTCCGTCCATTCTTCATAATTGTCATAGGAGTTTGAATTTAGGTACTGCTTTGAATCCTTATCTAAGGCGTTAAGTTGATCTTTTATTTTATCTATATCCGAGCTGCATGCAAATTTATGATGTTGATACAAGCGTTTCTTGGGCGGTGTCTTGTCTTTCTTTCTAGCTCGTCCTTTCTTTTTTGTAACAAAGATCAGTTCGCTTTCCCCCTTTCAAAGTCGACTCAAGGTAGGTAGGGTCGGGCCTTCAAGTGTCACCCGAATTAATCGAGAGGTTCTCGGTCTTTTTTATAATGTCGACTTATCGAGTCGGGTATAACCCTCAAAACGCCAAAATGGGCCTCCGCAAGGTGAAGTGGAAAGCTCTTGTCATTGCCATGCGGCGTCTAATTCCCAAATCCCAGATTCTTTGAAACCGAGCACCGTGGTTGTCCCTTTTCAACTGATTCAGATCTTATTCTTTGGGTATTCAAACGATTTGGCACTAGATCCAAAGCCACGGTCCCCTTAACAATCATAGGTTCCTAAAGTTATCAAGACCACCTCGCCCCATCGATCACGGTTGAAGGCTCAAATCACCACATTTTGTCGAATAGCCTCTACCACATGCTCATCTGGGGTAGGTGGGTGATGTTGTGCAGTATTATCGGGATCTCTGTCAGTTGTTGGCACAATAGGTACATAGACTTTTTTAATTTTGCTTCCGCTCATGGGCTGTTTAGAAGGGTTCAAGGGAAGGGTGGGTTCAAACGACGGATATTTTATTTTGCATCCCTCCTCCAAATGTCCCAATCTCTTACAGTGGGTGCAAAAAGAGGGCCACGATTCAGCATGAACTTCCTTCCAAAAACCATCATTAACCCCCTCCCCGACCCAAAAACGCGTACACACCGGTTTGGCCACATCAACTTCGACAAGAACACGGGCCATCGATGGCCTAGTCATTGAACGGGTTGAAGCATCAACTTTTAAGGCCGTCCAATAAGGTTAGCTAGCTTTTCAACATAAAATTCATTCAATAAAGGAAGCGGAAGATCTGGTAAAACAAACCAAACTAGGACCAAAGGGGAATCCTCATTGAGGCGAAAATCTATTGTCCATTTGGTGAAAATCATGCGTGCTTACCAACCTTCCAAATACCACGAGTGAACAACCTATTATAATCATCTTGACGGTTGAACCAAAACATGACGATTATCCAATAATCCTAGTTTACAGGGAAATTTCAATTCAAGGCGAGTAAAAAACCCCCTAAGATCATCAAGCCGGGGACGGTAATCAGGGAAACGGGCGACCAAAGCATTTTCAAAAGGTCTAGACAAAATCAAAATATCCGCTCTTGAAATAAAAAAAGCGGGTTCTCCTCTACACGCGGGAAAGCGTGCCAAGATCGTGATTACCTTAGTGTAGAGACAAACGCCAGAGTCTTAGCGGCCACCACCGCCGCATAAGAAGGAGCAGGTGGAACCGTATTTTTTTCCGGCAAACCCCCGGTGGGTTCACCCATAGAAGGAGCCGCCACAGGAAATTATACTAAGAATGAACGCGCTGTATACCATGAACCATCTCTTGTTGTTTGTTTTTCTTTTTTTTCTCTTTTCTTCCCGATTTTCAAACACTCATATCTTTTGATCTAGATCTCCAAACGTGATGAAAATTTTACTGAATTTTTTATTTTTTGATGCAATTCGTTTTGAGACTTGGTTCGATATAATTACATCGCTGTGGAAAATCGCTGAATTTCACTCAACAAAGGAATTTCGATAGCAGATTTTTTGAAATCACGTCGGAATATGTTGAATGTGGTCTCAAAATAAAGAGCATGAAAAAAATAAAAAGATTGGTGAAAGAATTTTCAAATTTGAGATCTCTAGATCGAGATATATGAGTGTTTAAAAAGATTGGATTGAGAGAAATTGTGTTGGTTTTTATTTGGAAAAATGGCCTGAATATTAAAAAATAAAATAAAATAATTTTGTCTTTTATCATTTAAATGTTTGTGCTATTCTCCTTATTTTTTATAACTTGAAGGGCAAAACAAAAAATTTAAAATAATACGCGCCTGGGAGTCTGGGAGACTGGGATTGGGACCTTTTGGATTTTTTTTTTTCTTCCTCCCCCCGCTAAACGCCAGATCTTTATATATATATATATATATATATATATATATCCAAAAACGATATAAATTTCACAGATTTTTTTTTATTTTCTGATGCTCTTCATTTTGAGTTTTAGTTCGATATTATTACATCATTTTTCATGAGATTCACTCACAAAATTCACTTAGTGAATATTCCCAAAGTGAATCTCAAAATCAAAAATATCGATAGAGAATTTCACCAATAGTGAATTTTGAAAATAATAAATTTCGATAAATGGATTTTCTTCACGCCGGAATATGTTGCATGTGGTATCAAAATAAAGAGCATGCAAAAATAAAAATTTGGTGAAAGAATTTTCAAATTTGGTGTTCTAGATTGGGAGATATGAGTGTTTAAATGGAGTGATCTCGTCATAGTGTGTGTTATGCAGAGGTGCAGCAACCGCTTCCGCCGAAATTTTCGACGGAACGGTGCACAAACCTTTGCATGGCACGCCTTGCATGGCAGGATCCGCCCCTTTAAAAAAGATGGAAGAAAGAGAACGCAAGTTGTTTTTTTTTTGGGGAAAAATGGCGCTAAAATAAAAGAGTAAAAAATAGCTTTTTTTTATGCAAAAGTTTTAAAAGCTATCATTCTTCTTAATTGATGAAATGTTTTTTCTTTCCTCCATTCCCAAAAATATAACATTTTGCCTAAATTTGAGTAAGAAAAAATATGCACGAATCTTTCAAGGATAAAATTGGAAAGGAAAAAAAAAGTGTGCAAAGACATGTTGCTCTGGGCAGACACACACACTCTTACCCAAACGAGGTGCGTGGACACCGCAAAATTGATAAATAACTTAACATTTATTTATATAAAAACATTTACAGATACCGTTGAAAAATTTTACTCATAAATTTTTTTATAGACCCCGCTGAACAAAAATGTTGCATTCGCCCAGATGTTGTGAAAAGACATTCAGTAAATCTATCATTATGTAAGGAAGTTTTTGTGAGGTATATCTACATTCACCGAATTGACAGGTAAACAAATCTGGACCACATAGTTTGAATTCAATTTAAAAATAAAAGATTTACAGTTTGCCAAATGGGTGCACTCCGTATACAGCGGGTGGCGGTGTAACGCCCCGTTCCCGGACACCGAGTCCTTATCCGGAAATCGAAACGTTCGGCACGCATAACATTAAATAAATAATATTACACGTAAGCCTCTACTATGTCATATCAAATAAAAGCAAACGGAAGCTAATAGACTCGGGTAATTTTTTTCAAATAACCAAGAATAGAAATACTAAAGATAGAATAAAATGTAATACTTATTACATCGGAAAACCAAATGAATCCAAAAGTACGAATCTCGAAACTAAAAGTAAACTACAAGGTTCCAATGATAAATCAAGTCTAGGAAATAAATGTAAGTAAATAATCAAGGTCTTAAGTCCGCGCCCTCAAACGTCGCCATCAAAGTCCTCCTCATACTCCGAGTTTACTGCTCAGATTCTCTCCCTAAACACATAAATAAACATGCATTTGAGGTAAGTACAAAGTACAAAGTAAGAAGTGGCTTACAATACAATTAAGGTTATTATTAAAAGGTTATCTTGGTGAGACCGACTCAATCTAGGGCTCATTCCATGCCCATCGACACGCCATGACTATACGCTTCTAACTCACCTATCTTTGTTACATCATTACTCATGACACAATGCATGGTGAAAATTCCACCACGAGATATACTTGCCAACTACGGTGATTAGCACCGTAGTCCCGGATCTCCCGGTATGCATATACGCTCGATGGATTTCCTCCACTACCCTTCAAATTTTATGAACGATCACATCGCCGATTTGAATCAAGCTCAACCATGAATAGATGACGCTTTAGCTTTTACTACACTTATGTAATTATTAATGTTAATTAACTAGTCACCTAAGTGTTCTCGTAATAAAACTCACCTTAACCACTCTACTCCTCACTTAGACAAATAGACATCACATCTTAACAATTACACGTATATTGATGAACTCTAGTTCATCAAAGCACAAGCCCTTTCATGCTCCCTTCCGACGGATCCGAACTTCAACTCCCTTTAAGAGTACATTCGGTGTTTTAATCAACGTATTAGAAGTTCAATCAAGCTTCTTCACATTTAATTAATGTTAACATCTCAGATTAAGAGTTTAAAACAAAGAAAACACAATTATGAAACCAAAACCAAGTCGAAATGCTAAAATGGTAAAACAAGGTAAAATAAAGTCAAACGCCTGCTTGACATCCTATGGACGCCTGCTTGGCATTGGACGCCATTCACTAAACCCCATACGCCCGTCCACCAAAAACAAATACATCATGAATCAAAAGTTCGACTTTAAACGCCTGTCGCTTTGTGCAGACGCCCGCCTGAAAGCATTTAGGTCGCGAACTCCCGCCTCCGCTTAATGCAAACGCCCGTCCGCTGGTTTTCCCAAAACGCTAAAATTTTCAAAACATGATTTCTCAACCGCTTAACCTAATTGACATCGATTTCAACTCAGTAAAACGTAGAAAACATATCTAAACGTCTATGATCCTTTGATCAACGAAAAAGCACAACTTTCTTGCATCTACGCATCATAAAACACAATTTAAACTTCAATAACGATAATTGAAATCGTAGGAAGAGCTTCTTACCTTTTAGCAAGCTTATTCCAACTCCAAACTCAGAAAAACAGCAGCTAAACCGCCCATTTTTCTGCAGAAAACATGTGTGATAAATCCAAACTTAGATTAGATTCAATCACACACTTCTAAACGACAAAATCATTTAATTGATGAATTTGAATCCATCAAACTCAAAGATGAACAAAATTAGGGCTCACACATACCTTAACAAAGCTGCAACTTTCCGATGTCAAAACGTTGCTCTCTTCACAACGATTCCGGTGCTCTACTCTGATCCGAAAACCGTCAAGAACCGCTTTAAGCAACCGATGAAAATCCTCACTTCTAACTTGCTATCACACGCAGAAAATAAGTTTGGAGGTGGAGAAAATCTGATGAAAATAATTAGGGAAACTGCTTGGGGTTTATTTCCTTAAATAGGAAAATCCCAAAAATTAACCTAATCTTATTTTTCTTAATTACCCTTACTAATCAGATTTTCTTCCTTAATTATATACATATATCTCGAATTATATATATATAATTTAACAAATACTTAAACTCCGAATAAAAGGAACCGAACCCAATATTTCATTTTCGCAAAATGACACGCCTCGCTTCTTTCCTCGAAAATCGAATATTACATTCTTCCTTAAAGGAGTTTCGCCCTCAAACTTAGAACATACCGTAAGTCCATAAAATCTGGAACTCGCTAATCATATCGTCCTCAACTTCCCAAGTAGCTTCATCTGGTGAATGATTGCTCCATTGCACCCGAATCAAAGGAATCAACCGTCTCTTAACCATCTTTTCTTTCCGGTCCAAAATCTTGATCGGTGCCTCATCATACGAAAGATTGTCTTGAAGAATCTCCGGATCGACAGTAGTCTCAACATCCGTCCTGGTCAAACATTTCTTCAACATCGAGACGTGGAACACGTTGGGGACTCTTGACATGGATTCCGTAACTTAAGCTTGTAAGCCAACGGTCCAACTCTTTCCGTAATCTCAAAAGGTCCAACGCATCTGTGGCTTAGCTTTCCTTTTGTCCAAAACGCTTACACTCTTCATTGGTGAAGCTCAGTAGTAAACTCTTTCACCAACTTCAAACTCAAGAGGTCTCTTCTAACATCCGCCCAGCCTTTTCTGCCTATCTTGAGCCGCTTTCTGATTCTTCTGACCAATCGAACCCTTTCCTTAGCTTGCTCAACCACCCGCCCGGTGATTTGTCTTTCCCGACTTCATCCCAAAACAAATGGGCGTTTCTACATCTTCTTCCATACAACGCTCAAACGGTGGCATGCCTATACTTGCATGATAACTCAAGTGTTATAGGCAAACTCGCTACCGGTAGTAATCATCCCATGATCCCCTACTTCCAAAACACAAGCTCTTAACGTGTCTTCAAGTGTTTGATAGTCCTCTCGATTGTCCATCCGTCTGAGGATGAAAGGCCGACTCAAATCCAACTTGGTTCCAAAGGCTGCTTGTAAACTTTTCCAAAATCGATCGACGAACCTCGAATCACGATCCAAACTATCGAGATAGTACTCCGTAACTTCACTATATTATCCACGATAAATACCGCTATCTTCTTCAAAGGCATATCAACCTTATACGGTAAGAAATGGGCGATTTGGTCAATCTATCCACAATCACCCAAATCGCATCATTACCGCCTCGCCTTAGGTAAACCGTGATGAAGTCCATAGTGATCTTATCCCACTTCCATTCCGGGATATCCAATGGCTTAAGCATTCCTCCCGGCCTTCTATGTTCGCTTAACCTTCCTGGCAAGTATCACACTGATACTTAACTTGGCAATCTCCGCTTATCGAGGGCCACCAAAACCTTTCCTTCAAGTCTCTCAGACATTTTGGTAGCTCCCGGATGAACTGCAAAAGCAATCCTATGTGCCTCTTCCACTCTTTGTCTTAAGTCACCAACATTAGGCACACACAAACGATCTTGATACCAAAGATTTCCATTCTTGTCTAACACGTAACCCACTGTAGGCTTTTCTCTTGCAACTCGCTTCAAGTCAACCAAAACTGGGTCTTCATCTTGCTTCTCCCGAATATCATCCATCAACTCAGACCTTGCTAACAATGGTGCCACAAACTGTCGGTCTTCAATCTGATCAAAACTTCGAATCCTCAACCCATCTAACCTTTCTGCAACATCTTCAACTCTTGAAACTGCAAACACTGGTTTTCTGCTTAAAGCATCGGCCACTACATTCGCTTTACCCGGATGGTACTGAATCTCCAAGTCATAATCCTTAACAAACTCCAACCATCTCCTTTGTCTCATATTCAGATTCTCTTGGGTAAAGAAATACTTCAAGCTCTTGTGATCGGTGAAGATCCTGGCCTTAACTCCATACAAGTAGTGCCTCCAAATCTTCAAGGCAAACACAACCGCTGCTAACTCCAAGTCGTGGGTTGGGTAATTCTTCTCATGCACCTTCAACTATCGGGATGCATAAGCAATTACCTTCCCTCCATGCATCAAAACACAACCTAAACCTTGTCCCGAGGCATCCGTGTAAACGTCATAATTATCAAAGACCTCCGAACGCCAACACCGGGTCAGAGTCAACTTTTCTTCAGCGTTTCAAAAGCCTCTTCACACTCACCGTCCACTCAAACTTCACATCCTTTGAGTGAGCCGGGTAAGTGGTGTAGTTATCTTTGAGAAGTCTTGTACAAACTTCCTATAATAGCCACCAAGCCGAAAACTTCTAACCTCAAACGGTAGTCGGTCCGACCACTTCTCAACCGCTTCAATCTTTGCCGGATCAACCTTAATGCCATCTCCGTAAATGACATGACCCAAGAAACTCACTTGATCCAACCAAAAGTCGCACTTCGAGAACTTAGCATACAACTGGTTCTTCTTTAATGTATCCAGCACTATCCTTAAGTGTTCTTCATGTTCTTTCTCATCCTTAGAGTACACCAGAATATCATCTATGAACACAATCACAAACTTATCCAAGTATGGCATGAAAACACGCTGCATGAAATCCATAAATGCAGATGGGGCATTAGTGAGTCCAAAAGGCATGACTAAGAACTCATAATGTCCATACCTGCACTAAAAGCCGCTCGTATATCTCGCTACCTTGATCTTCAATCGATGATAACCCGACCTAAGATCGATCTTGGAAAACACTCTCTTGCCTTGCAACTGGTTAAACAAATCATCAATCCTCGGCAAAGGGTACTTGTTCTTGATGGTAAGATTGTTCAACGCTCTGTAATCTATGCACATCCTCATGCTACCATCTTTCTTCTTAACAAACAACACCGGCCCCACCAAGGCGGGCAGTACTAGGCTGAATTATATTCCTCTCGAGCATATCCTGCCGAGCTTTCAACTCCTTCAATTCAGCCGGTGCCATCCTATAGGTGCCTTAGCAAATCGGGCGCCGCCCGGTATCAACTTGATCTCAAATTCAATCTCTATCCGGCATGTTTCCGGTAACTCTTCTAAAACACTTCAGATACTGCTCACTACAGAGGTTTCTCTAACTTAGGCTTCACTTGTTCCACATCCACTGCGTACAACAAGTAGCCTTCACAACCTTTCTGACAAGCTCTTATAGCCTTAACCGCTGAAATTATAGGGTGACGCTTCTTGCTAGGCTTGTAAATGTTACCTTGGTAAGTCTTATCTAATTTCCCTGGTATCTTAAAGGTCACTCTCCTTTCTCTACAATCCAAGTGGACATAGTTCTCGGATAGCCAATCTATTTCAAGAATCACATCGAAATCAAAAGTTTAGAACCAGAAAGTCACTCCCGCAACGATACGCTCCTACTCATACATCCACTGAGGCATCAACTTGGTTACCTTAGTCACTTTCCTAATGGTGTTGTTATCTCCAAAGTGTTTCTTAAAGGTTCCATTGGTAAGTTAAGCTTAGCTACCTTAGTTGACACAAAAGTGTTAGACGCCCAAAGATCAAACAATGCCGTGACCACTAAGTTATGAAACATTATTGTACCTAGAACGTGAATTCATTTATTTAAACACAAATACAACATGATTTAAATCGTGCTATAAAAGTACTCAAATAAATTAAAATAAACAATGAAGGTACCTGAAATAACATTATCGTCTGGTTCCGCTATCTCAGCATCCACTGCAAAGACTCGAACTGGGAGACTCGGGCCGCCTTTTCCACTTCATTGCCTCAGAATATTCGAACTCCCCTTCGTTGGACACATCTTGGCAAAATGTCCTAGATCTCCACAGTAGTAGCAGCCGCCTGTATTAGCCTTACACTCGCCCGGATGGTTCCTGTTACACTTAGGACAAGGTGGTGCTCCGGTTGGAGGTTTACTCGCTGCAAGGGCTGTTGTTCTCTTTGCATTCTGCTGCCGTGCTCCCCTGTTATTGCCTTGACTAGTTCCAAAATTCATCTTGTTTCCAATAACCATGGTGGCCTTCTTCCTGAATGTCTCAACCTCTAAGGCCTTATTCAACAACTCAGCCATATTCTTGGCTATGAAACTAACATGCCAGACTGTATCTGATACGATAACCCTTCCTTGTATAGGGTCATCTTCCTCTCTTCTACCTTCATTAACTCAGGGTAAAACCTTCCCAACTCATTAAACTTATTGGTGTACTGCGATACTGTCATGTAGTTATCCAGCTTAAGCTTTAAGAACTGGCTTGCCATGTCTGTGTGCACTGTTTCCGGAAAAAATTCGTTATAAAACATGGCCTTAAAGCTCTCCCAGTCTGTCACTTTCCCATTGCTACTCTGTATAGCGTCAATCCAAGCTTCAGCTGCACCTAAAAGGAAACTAACCGCCAACTGGGCCATCTCAGATTCAGGAACATGTATATTCCTGCAAGCCTTTTCGAAGCCTCTTAACCATTCTTCAGCCTTTGAATGCTCGACATTCCCAAGGAAGTCTTGAACTATGTTTCTTCTCAACCTCATATACCAATCAACTGGCGGTGCTTGCTCGAAAGACGGTCTAACTGGTGGGGCTTGCAGGTAAACTGGTGGGAATCAGTAAGGTATCTCTTGCTGGTACGATTGTTGCTGGTGGAAACCGTAGGGTGGATAACCATAGCCCTGCAGGTGATCAAAATGGGGTGAAGGAGGTACAGTAGGTCGAGGAGTGTGACCCACTGGAGGAGGGTAAAAGGTCCGATGTCATTGATGAGAAAACACCGTGAGTGAGGGGTAGCTCACCGGGTGGTGGATAAATACTAGCTGTCAGGGTACGTGAGATCGTGGAATGTCTCCCACTACAGTGACTCGTATAGGTGCTTCTCTTGGTTCTCCATAGATGTAGTTATACCTCGGTGGAGTGTAGCTCACTGGTGGCGGTACTAAACCCGCTGGAACATCACTTATCAATGAAAGCTGAACCGAACTTCCCACATGCCATTGTGGGCGTTGTTTAGGGCCAAATTATAGTGATTTTTATATATATATTGTATATCAATTTTCCCCATATATGGATTATTTTCATAGATATTGAGCTATATAGTTAAATATTGAGTAAATGGTGTTTTTAATGATTAAATATGAAAACATATCAATTTAAGTGTTAATTTGTGTTTTTATATTATTTTGGAAATTATTACGTTTTGGTATGTTTTTTATATTTGTAGATACCCAATTAATGATGGAAAAGGTGATCCTAAAGAGCCAATTTCGAGTTGAGGAAGGATCAATTGAATTTATGGAAGATTAAAAGAGATAAGGAAAGAAATCAATCAAGATAAAGATGGAAAATCAAGATTTGATCGCCGCGACGAGCGCCCATATGAAGTGCATTTAGCGCTCAAAGGCATAAAATCGTATCAGAGTTCGTGACGCCGCCCAAACGAAAGCGCCCGCCTCCGCTCAAGCATCCCGGACGGGCGCCCAGCTTGGTTAAACGAAAGGCCCACCACCGCATTCAAAGAGAATCCGACTTAGGTTATCAGAGCAACCGCTGCTTTCTATTTAAAGCACAAAGAGCCCCAAACCCTAATTCATTCGTAAATTTCTTCACATCAAAAGAGAGGCCAAAGAAATGATCTTGAGAGTTTGAAGGCCGGGTCACCCGAGCCTCGTGCTCGGGTGAACCGAGGTTAGATTAGAGTAGTTTAGATGCTTTTCGCTTCGCTCTTGGATCCTTCAATGTATGAGACTATGTGAGTTCTTCTTGATTTATTTAATTCCAGCTTTTATTCATGATCTTGGTTCTTTTGTATTTTTCTATGTGGTTTGTATGGCTACATGAATAAATTGAGGAATTAGTTCACTTATAGATGTTTATAATACGGAAGTTGCATAAACGTTAGATCACCATAGAAAGATAGGATCTTTAATCGTTAATGATGATAAGTTAATCGATTAATTATCTAGGTTGTTAGATTCTAAAATACGAGAGTTAACCTCGAATCTACACCGAGTGTTGTATGGAAATCGCTTTCAACTTACGAGAGAGTAGAGATTGATAAATTGGATTTACTAAGGAATTAGAATCTGTAGTTTGAGAATAAATTCACTAAGGAATTAGGGGTTTATGTCTCGTGAAAAGGTGAAACCACAAATCGAATTAGAATCATGAGATTAACTAGATTGAGATCACATAGGTTTGTATATTGGTTGTTTGATCCCATGTCTCTTAGTTTGTATTGTTTTTATGTTTCTTAGGTTAGATTTATCTTGATTGTTCTTTTCTGCTTTTATGTTTTGTTCTTTCGCTTTTTTTGTTTATTCATTCTTTGAGTAACAATTGAGAGAGTTAATGAAATTAGATTCAACATCCCAATTCCTCGTGGATCGACTCCTTACTTATCTCGCTTACTATCAACAACCCGGTATTCGGCCGGTTAGAGTTAGTTTTGCAATTAGGTTAGTGGTTTATAAATTTTCTTTTGTTTAGTGTAGCTCACCGTGGCGGTACTAAACCCACTGAACATCACTTATCAATGAAAGTCGAACCGAACTTCCCACATGCCATTGTGGGCGCGGTTTCGATGAGGTCACGGTGACAAACTCCACCGAGATCGTGGAGCAGGGGTTGCATGATGAGGGGCGGGGGGGGTTCGATGTGGTGAAGGATTCGCGCCTCATAAAACCGCCTAACAACTAGTGTAGACTCTCTCGTCGAACTCCTCGATGCTTCAAAGACTCGCCCCAGCCTCGTGAACACCATCCTCGATGATCAAAGAAAACTAGAACGTTACTAATGATCTAGAGAAAACTTATCTTAAAAGAAGTGGAAGTTTAAAAGACGCTTTTCTCCGATACCAATCAGAACGCCTGCTCCCGACACCGAGTCCTTATCCGAAATCGAAACATTCGGCACGCATAACATTAAATAAATAATATTACACGTAAGCCTCTACTACGTCGTATCAAATAAAAGCAAACGGAAGCTAAAAGACTCGGGTAATTTTTTTCAAATAACCAAGAATAGAAATACTAAAGATAGAATAAAATGTAATACTTATTACATCGGAAAACCAAATGAATCCAAAAGTACGAATCTCGAAACTAAAAGTAAACTACAAGGTTCCAATGATAAATCAAGTCTAGGAAATAAATGTAAGTAAATAATCAAGGTCTTCAAGTCCGGCGTCCTCAAACGTCGTCATCAAAGTCCTCCTCGATTCGAAGCCACTGTTTTCGTTTTTCTCTCCCCAAACACATAAATAAACATGCATTTGAGGTAAGTACAAAGTACAAAGTAAGAAGTAGAAGCTACAATACAATTAAGGTTATTATTAAAAGGTTATCTTGGTGAGACCGACTCAATATAGGGCTCATTCCATGCCCATCGACACGTCATGACTATACGTTTCTAACTCAGCCTATCTTTGTTACATCATTACTCAAGGACACAATGCATGGTGAAAATTCCACCACGAGATATACTTGCCAACTACGGTGATTAGCACCGTAGTCCCGGATCTCCCCGTATGCATATACGCTCGATGGATTTCCTCCACTACCCTTCACCCTTTTGAGCCAAGAGCATTGTCCAAATTTTATGAACGATCACATCGCCGATTTGAATCAAGGCTTAACCAAGAATAGATGACGCTTTAGCTTTTACTACACTTTTGTAATTATTAATGTGAATTAACTAGTCACCTAAGTGTTTTCGTAATAAAATTACCTTAACCACTTACTCCATCACTTAGACAAATAGACATCACATCTTAACAATTACACGTATATTGATGAACTCTAGTTCATCAAAGCACAAGCCCTTTCATGCCCTTCCGACGGATCCAACTTCAACTCCCTTTAAGAGTACATTCGTGTTTTAATTGAACGAATCGGTTCAATCAAGCTTGTTCACATTTAATTAATGTTAACATCTCGTGATTAAGAGTTTAAAACAAAGAAAACACGATTATGAAGCCAAAACCAAGCCGAAATGCTAAAATGGTAAAACAAGGTAAAACAGTAAAACGCCTGCTTGATATCCTATGGACGCCCGCCCACTAAACCCCCGTGACGCCCGTCCACAAAAACAAATACATTCAATCAAAGTTCGACTCAAACGCCTGTCGCTTTATGCACGCGCCGCCTGAAGCATTAGGGTCGCGAACGCCTGCTCGCTTAATGCAAACGCCCGTCCGCCTAATGCAAACGCCCGTCCGCTTGGGTTTTCCCAAAATGCTAAAATCTTCAAAACGTGATTTCTGAACCGTTTCTAACCTAATTGACATCGATTTCAACTCAAGAAACATAGAAAACATATCTAAACGTCCATGATCCTTTGATCAACGAAAAAGCACAACTTTCTTGCATCTACGCATCATAAAACACGATCGAAACTTCAATAACGATAATTGAAATCGTAGGAAGAGCTTCTTACCTTTTAGCTAGCTTATTCCAACTCCAAACTCAGAAAAACAGTAGCTAAACCGCCTTTTTTTCTGCATAAAACATGTGTGATAAATCCAAACTTAGATTAGATTCAATCACACGCTTCTAAACGATAAAACTATTTAATTGATGAGTTTGAATCCATCAAACTCAAGATGAACAAAATTAGGCTCACACATACCTTAACAAAGTCGCAACTTTCTCATGTCAAAACATTGCTCTATTCACAACGATTCCGTGCTCTACTCGATCCAAAACCGCCAAGAACCGCTTTAGCAACCGATGAAAATCCTCAAACCTCTAACTTGCTCTCACACGCAGAAAATAAGTTTGAGGTGGAGAAAATCATGAAAATAATTAGTGGAAAATCTGCTTGGGGTTTATTTTCCTTAAATAGGAAAATCCCGAAAAAAAATTAACCTAATCCTTATTTTTCCTTTATTACCCTTACTAATTAGATTTTCTTCCTTAATTATATACATATATTTCGAATTATATATATATAATTTAACAAACACTTAAACTCCGAATAAAAGGAACCGAACCCAATATTTCGCTGCAAAAATGACACGCCTCGCTTCTTTCCTCAAATCTAATATTACAAAGTGGTTCACCCAATAACTTTCCCATTATGTATAGTTAGGTTTTTTGGTTTTTGGTTTTTTTTTTTTTTGCACTTTTGTAAAGTTTGTGCTTTTTACCCCATTGTTTTTACCCGATTGTTGAATGAATAAAAAAAATAGATAAATTCGAAGTCACTTGAAATAAAATATCAGACCTTTGCTGTCTCCACGTTCCGTTGTTCTTTTGTTCTCTTCTTTACCAAAATTTTTAAGTCAACCCAAATAAAACAACTGGAATTTACTGGCCTTAATCCAGGATTCCTTTATATTCCCTCAAACTTTGACATATTCAAGAATGTCTACAATTGTTTTTTTTTTTTTTTTTATTCAAGAATATTCAATATCTAATAAAGTTAGTTTCGGGTATTCAGAGGTGTTCAATGCATTCTTTAATTAAAAAAAAGAATGCATTAGTGCAAAGTTGTCTATATTTTTAGAACCAACAAACAAATGATTAAGGTACACAGCTATTTTGCAAACCGACAAATAATGAAAATCAGAATACAAAACGTAAACTGCTTAAGATTTTGTATTCATTCTAAAATATGTTTCATTTCAATGAAGAATTTATTACATTTTTCTCCTTATACCCTTTTGTTTATTATATACTCATCCACATATTATTATTTTCAGATTAATAATACTAAACGTCATTTTATTATTTTCCATCAATATTAATGACACATAACCAATTTAACTAAATTTCTTAATTTGTGTGAAAAATCTCAAACAGATTTATATTTTGATTTTAGATAGATTTCGCTTGTCCCATACTATAACACTTTTTTGGTTTTTATGCACAATTTAAAAAATATTATAAATGACTCATTTTTAACAATTTCAAGGCAAATTTTGCATTGTTCTTTTGATTATCATATAATGATGCATTGTTTAATGTAAAATAGAAACAAAGCATCTAGTGTAATATTGTATTGTATTGTGATAATGACTTAATTTAAGAATCACAAAAACTAAAAGACTTTATATCACGGACGAAGAGAGTAAGATGCAGATTTTGTTATTATATATTTTATTTAAAAATAAATGGAAAATTATGATAAGCGACAAAATCCTAATATTTTTAAGAATATGACAAATTTATATTTTTTATATAGTAGAAGGACAATCGATAATTTTTATAATGGTATGACAAACAAATAATCCTAAAATCATTGAATCTCCTCAAATAATCCCGAATCAAATGAATTTTGACAAAGAATTTTGATAATGAATTTTGAAAATTAGTGAATTTCGATGCTGAATTTCGGCAAAGAATTTAAACAAAGAATTTCAACACAAGTGAATTCGATAAAAGAATAAATAGTTTTGTCCTTTATGCAAAAGTTTCAAAAGAATGTCCTTCTACAAAATCACTGAAATATTTCTCGCTATTCTCCTTATTCCCCTAAAAATAAAATGTCCAGTTTTGAAAGGGGTGCACCTTTTATTGGCGAGGGAAATCATTGTACGTATTCGATCCTGACATCCTAGTTCAAAGACCAAAATGTCACTACAGTACCCCCGTTCTTTTACGATTGAGATATTCCTGTGAGCTACTTTTTTTTTTTTTTTTTATATCGATTCTTCGGATCCATCTAATGTTTTTTAATGTATGTCCATAAATTATCTTTAATTATTTTATTTGATCCATCTAATGTTGTTTTACAAGAAATCATCTACTTATTAATTGATTCTTTATTTTCGGTATATATGTTACAAGCAGACATTAGGATGATGTGTTCTTTAAACTGAGTTCAAGTGGCGTGTGCCACTAATTTCGTTCCTCTCAAGGGCCCGGCTATCGTGACAGGGCATTACTTTTGGTATCTAAGATAATGAGTTCTAGGAATCGATTCTAAACCAATCATAATAAACTTGTTTCTCTTCAATGTCAAACACGTAGAAGCAATGACTTCTCTAAATATTACTTTCCAATGAAGATTTTTATCATCACCATGAATTTGTTTGGAAATGTTGAAGTTTACCCAACTATCATTTCATGGAAGGAAAAAAAGAGAAAAAAAAAAAACAACAACAACAACGTTGATGCCTCCTCCCAAACAAGATGGTTTAGCCTTTGGGGCCTCGGTGTACTACATGTTATAGCCGTAGTATCGTATGCAAAATAAATAAATAAATGTAAATAATAAGAACACTTTTTATTAATCTGAAGGAAAATTACAATACTATAATTGGGAAAAAAACGAAAATGACAAAAGGATATTTTCAATCGAGGCGAGATGGAACTCGCCCTAAGACAAATTTGTCCGGCTTGTACCCGGTTTATGCAATTGTCTCCCAGATTACTTTCGGCCACTGCTCGTAAAGGAGGTACTTCAATTTCTCGAACAACTTTGAACTCGATGGTGTTCTTGAAAATCGTGGAAATATTACTCAAGAGACTCATCACGAGGCTTTACAGGTGCTCACAGATTGCCGAGCCCTGTAGGATTTCGTGCATAATATTTTGTACACCTTATTTAATTGTAAAATTAATTGTAAAAGACATATTAATTGTGAGTCATATAAACAATTAATATGTCAAACTCTAGTTTACTTTATGTCATAGACATAACTTTTACTTTTTACTTTTGCATGCTTGCCGCCCACATCTACATACTCAAGTGGTCGCCAAGCTAGCTAGCTAGTCTCTATCTCAATTGTATCTATTTATACATCTTTTACTCAATGAATAAACTAAGTTGAAGTTTACTCTTGTGTTTATCACATTCTCAAACTCTCTTCATGGTATCGGAGCCTCATCGAGTTCTAAAATCCGCCGCAAAACTCCGCCCTTTTCGTAAAATGTCAACATTATCTCAAGTTTCATCTTCTTCAAGAGACTCACAAATGCCTCAAGAGACCGATAATCAACACTCTTCTTTTTACAAATCATAAACTTGATGGTAACAATTACTTGCTATGGTCAAGGTCTATGAAAATGTATATCTCCGGCCAGGGCAAGACGGGATATCTGTCTGTTCCAAACTCCGCTCACAAAATCGACCCCAAGTTTGAAGCACGGGACACAAAATAACCAAGTCATGACCATCCTCACGAGGTCTATGACAAAAGAGATCGCTGAGAACTTCATGATGTATGACATCGCTAAGGAAATCTCGGACAAAGCCGTAGACCTTTACTCAAAAAGGACAATACATCCAAGTCTATGAACTCAAGCTCAGATTCAAAATTGCGCATAAGGATATGTCTCAGAATCTCAATACTTTAATCAACTATCTAAGGCATGGCAACACCTAGATATGTTGGAAACTCACCGAATGATGTTAAAGATGTCGCACTCTTTAAAGACATTATCGAGAAAAAGAGAGTATTCAAATTCCTTATCGGATCGAATCCTACTTCGATGATGTCGAGGTAGAATTCTTGCTACTAAACCTCTTCCAAATCTCAAATCCATGTTTGCCGAGGTCAAACACGAGGAAAGCAGAGGAAAGTGATGTCACCAAACCCCTCGCCGACAACCCTACCGAAAGTGCCATCCTCGCCGATCGTCAGAACCCCCGGCCGCGAGGCTAATGAGGCTTACAGAAGCCTCGCCGATAAAATCGGAAGCTGTTCGCGTGACCACCGCAAACGCACTAATCACACCAAGGACACTTGCTGAAGCTACATGGCAAGCCTAACTCCTCCAAGACCTCCAGACTGCCAAGGAAAGTCAGTAAGGCATACATAAGTGAGGAAGAAGATGACAACAGTTGAATGCTCACCTTGTCGCATTCAAAGCCTTCCTAACTCAACAAAAGGGAGGTAGTCACTCTACCGACATAGCCTCTCATGCCAAGATGTAAATTCTACTCATCTATTAGTAATGAAACTCGATTGTTGACTCTGGGGCCTCATCCCATATGACTGGTAATAAAAATCTCATTACTCAACTTAAGCCATGTCCCCAAATTCACAATATTAAGACTCACATGGATCTATCTCTAGTGCAAAAGGTTTTGGTCAAAAAGCAATTTACTAATAAGATATGCCTCAGCATGTCCTATTTGTTCCAAAATTAGATTGAAATCTCATATCTCACAAGAAACTTACTAAAGATTTGAACTGATCGTTGTTTTTAATGAGAATCGCACACATTCCAGATCATTCCTCAAAGGCGTTGATTGGGACCGCTAAACCTTGCTCAGTCTCTGCTTTGTGGTCAACCTCGCCAAGATGTAAGATCAAGACTGACCGCCAAGAAATGCACTCAAAACCTAGACAATATCATGTTATGGCATTATAGACTAGACATCCTGGCTTTAGTTATTTAAAGTCTATAGATCCCGAATTGTTTAAAGGTTGTAATTTGAATGATCTTCAATGTGATATTTGTCACTTGCTAAACTCACCAAATCTGTATGCAAAATTACCTTACTTACCATCCACACCATTCACCTTAATTCACAAAGGACGATGGGGACCCTCAAGAGTAAAAAGCATAACAGAAAGAGGTGGTTTGTTACCTTCATGATGACCACACCGTAACCACTTGGTTATTTTTAATGAAGGATAAGTCCAAGTTGGACCCATCTTTCAAGAATTTTACAACATGGTCTCCACTCGCTTTGACACTAAGATCAAAATCTTGAAGACCGACAATGCTCTTGAATATTATGAGTCTCATCTCGCACTTTCTTGATGGATAAAGGATTGTCCATATCAAGAGTCAGTGTTGAAACCCCTCAAAGAAATGGGGTTGCCGAGAGAAAGAACAGCATCCGCTTGAAATGGCTAGGTCTATTATGTTTACCACAAATGTTCCAAAATATATGTGGGGTGAAGCCATATTGACTTCCACATACTTAATCAATGCACTTCCCAAAGCAGGTACTAGGCTTCAAAACTCCTATCAAAACCCCACTCGACACACACTCCCGCCCCATCTTATTTCCCGCTTACCTCCAAAATCTTTGGTTGTACTGTGTTTGTCTATATCCATGCCCAACATGTAAGCAAACTTGATCCCAAAGCTCACAAGTGCATTTTCCTAGATATGCAAAGGACAGAAAGGTTACAAATGCTACTCTCCTTCCGAAAAGAGATTTTACAATTCTATGGATGTAAATTTTTTGAAAGGACTCCCTACTACAAAGAAGTCCACTGAGGCAACACCGATGGAAACTCGATAGAAATTGACCTAAACCCTTCCTTCAAAGAAACTTAACCCTCAAAGAACTCATCGATCCTCAAAGAGATCAACCCCAAGATTCTACCGACTCACAAAGAAATTTCATCGATCCTCAAAGAACTAACCGACTCAGAGCCTCGCCGATCCCGAGCCCATCGACACTCAAAGAATCACAGATCCTCAGCAGCTTCATCGACATTGATGACAGACCTATTGCTCTAAGGAAAGTGGAAAAGATCATGCACCGATCATTCTATTCATACTTATTTATCTTATGATCGCTTGTCTCCTGCCTTTGCCATGTTTACACAGACTGGACTCTCACTCTATCCCTAGAAATATTCGGAGGCCCTTCAAAATGATAAGTGGAAGGTCAGCGTTAAAACCGAGATGATCGCTTCTCCGATAATCATACTTGGGACCTCACAACTCTTCCCAAAGGCAAGAAGACAAAGCAGCCGCAGATGGTTATTCACTATCAAATACAATGCCGATGGTACAATTGACAAGTACAAAGCCGATTGGTAGCAAGTGGATTCACTCAAACTTATGGTATTGACTATAAGGAAACTTTTGCACCAAAGGGCAAAACTCAACACCGCCAGGGTTCTCGATCTCTCTAGTGTCCAACTGGACTGCCTCTACACCAATTGATATCAAAATGCTTTTCTCAATGGTGATCTCACCGAGGAAGTCTATATGAATGTACCTCCCGGTTTTGTCAATCCCTCACACTCAGTGGCAAGGTATGCAAACTCAGAAATCTCTATATGGCCTCAAGCAATCCCCAAGAGCCTGGTTTGGAAAACTCACTACCGTGGTTAAAGCCGCTGGATATCATCAATGCAACTCGATCACACCATGTTTGTCAAGACAACCAACCGCAGGAGGTCCATTCTAATTGTATATGTGGATGATATCATCCTTATCGGGAAGACTCTATCGAGATCCGTAACTTGAAGACTCTACCGCAAAGGTGTTCCAAGTTAAAGATCCGGCTACCTCAAGTACTTTCTTGGTATGGAAGTAGCTAGAAACACCAATGGCATTTCGGGCCTCCCAAAGGAAGTATGTCCTGACTCATCAAGGAAATCGGCATGTCGGGATGCAAACTCGCCAGATTCCAAGTGATCCCGCCATACCTCTATCGCATGGTGACATTGTCGTCAGAAAGAACAATATCAAAGGCTTGTAGGCAAACTCATATACCTTTCTCACACAAGACCTGAGATTGCATATGGGTCACCTGTCACTAATTCATGCATTGCCCTACTGAGCAACATTGGGATGCAAAGAATAGGATAATGAGGTATTTAAAATCCACTCGCCAAGGCCTCGCACTTCACCAAGTCTACCGATAGATCAATCAAGGTCTACACCGATGCCGATTGGGCTGATGTCACATTGACAGTGAGGTCTACCACAGCTGCTATTGCTCATATATACTGGGAACCTGGTTACTTGGAGGAGCAAGAAACAACCTCATCAGGTCAAGAAGCAGCAGTAAGTTTAACTAAGGGCACTTGTACTTGGCATTTGTGAAGCTCTATGGCTAAAAAGTGGTACTGACCGAACTTCAAAGAATCAGACAAAGAACCTATCACACTCACAGTGATAATAATTCAGCCTTATGCATGGCGTAAGATCCACCCATCATGATAAAACCAAGCATGTGGACATTGACAGACACTTTCAAGGAGAAGATTGATGCCAAGATTATTCAACTCCAAAGATGTTCCTCAAAGAGATCGTAATGCCGATATTCTTACCAAGGCTATTCCACCTCTTATGTTCAAAGAGATTAAGTAGCAAACTTGGTCGCATCAACATATACAAATTTCAGCTTGAGGGGGTGTGGAAATATTACTCAAATAGACTCAATCTGCTGAGAGGCTTCACAGGTGCTCAGCAGATTGTCGAGCCCTTAGATTTCGTGCATAATATTTTGTACACCTTATTTAATTGTAAAATTAATTGTAAAAGACATATTAATTGTGAGTCATATAAACAATTAATATGTCAAACTCTAGTTTACTTTATGTCATAGACATAACTTTTACTTTTACTTTTGCATGCTTGCCGCCCACATCTACATACTCAAGTGGCGCCCAAGCTAGCTAGCTAGTCTCTATCTCAATTGTATCTATTTATACATCTTTTTACTCAATGAATAAACTAAGTTGAAGTTTACTCTTGTGTTTATCACATTCTCAAACTCTCTTCACTTTATGTCATAGACATAACTTTTACTTTTTACTTTTGCATGCTTGCCGCCCACATCTACATACTCAAGTGGCCGCCCAAGCTAGCTAGCTAGTCTCTCTATCTCAATTGTATCTATTTATACATCTTTTTACTCAATGAATAAACTAAGTTGAAGTTTACTCTTGTGTTTATCACATTCTCAAACTCTCTTCAAAAACTCTTCAACTTTATATGCAAACTATATGAATTTCTGTTGATGTACTTGTGTTGTGTTGTTTGTATTATGTGTGTTTCTCCATGATGTGAAGACTTGTTTATATAGAGGCTCAGATTGTAATGGAAGAATCCCAGCAATTAATTTCATTATTGCATAACTCCCACTACTTCCACTTTACTCCAAGTATTGATGATAACAGTTTCGAAAATGAAAAGTCTCAGCAGAAGATGAAAAGTTCCAGCTGACTGAAGGCTGAATTGACTCAGCGCCACTACGCTGAATTTGTCCAACAATATATAATACTAGTCCGGCCCAAGGCCCTCAGGCCCACGAAGGCCCAATTCCCCAAGCCCAAGCCCAACGGTCAACGGGCACGGGCGGGCGGTGGCGCGCGCCCGCGTGTGGCAATTTTAGCAGAACTTCGTCTGTCTAAAACCATTCTGAACTCTCTCCTTTTCTCTAGGAGCTTATACTAATCATCAACTATCATCATATAAATACTTGACATTGGAACACTCATGTTCCAATGTGGGATAAAGTTACACACTACTTTACTTCTCATATCTCACAACAACTTAAAGCGTTAATATCTCATTCACGCGTACTCCGAATTGAATGATTTAAAATCCTATTGTCAACTACGTAGCACGTAGTTTCCAATGATTTCAATAAAGTCTCGATAACTTTAATAAAAGTCTATTGAACTCGCTTTTTAAAATAGTTGTCGTAAAAAAATCGATAAAGTCGATAAAATCATTTGTCCTCTATTTTCTCCAACAGTCCCCCACATGAATGGATATTAATGCAAATGCAGACCCTGAAGAGTTTTCTGACAGAAAATATTGCATCAGGAGAGGTAGCTTCGCTTTGAACTCGCTTTAGTGAAATACTATCGGATCTACTCGGCTAATCGCTGAACTATGTCTTGAACCGCTCAAATTTTATTGTAAAACTGCATAATAGTACTCACACAATATTTCCCTAAACACCATATTTGGTTCTCATGATTGTGTTCATTTTGGCCATGAATCACCCTGGTTTCGTAAAGTGTGTTAGAGAATTCTAGCCTCTCGACCGCATGTGCGCCCCACTTCACACTTACATAGGTGACCTCCTATCAAGAGTATTCTCGCCATACCCCACTCGAATTTAACCAAGTTATAGAATCATTAAATGTTTTCACTTAACATTTACACCAATCGATGTGATAATACTTTTATTCACAGAATGGGTAAGTGTTCACTGAACCTTCATAACTTAGTTGTCCCTTTGAACCATGATTTTGGAATCTCCAGTCAACATGGTTGGGCTATCATTACAAATTTTATGTCGTAATAGGCTAAAGTCCCATTCCAAGTGTCAATTTTGACATTTGATCTCTAGGTAAACCTTTTGTAAGCGGATCTGCAAGTTTCTCCTTCTATCTATCAAAATCGATGTAAATCACACCATTAGAGATAAGTTGTTTAATAGTATTGTGTCTCATGACGATATGTCGAGACTTACCATTATACATACTGCTTTGTGCTAACATATAGCCGATCGACTATCACTATGTAGGCTTATAGAGCAATAGGTTTAGTCCAGCATGGAATATCCTCTAGGAAATTACGGCCATTCTCGCTTTTCTCCCGCTTTGTCTAATGCAATAAACTCAGCTTCCATCGTGGAACGAGATATGCATGTTTGCTTTATGGATTTCCATGACACCACAGCACCACGAATAGTGAATACATTCCACTTGTGGCTTTCGAATCTTTTGAGTCTGATATCCAATTTGCATCACAGTATCCTTCTAATACTGCTGGATATCGTGTATAACATAATCCCAAATTCATTGTAAACTTTAAGTACCTCAGTACCCTATTCAAGCTTTCCAATGATCCTCACTTGGATTACTTTTAAACCTGCTTAGTTTATTCAGAGCACATGCTAGATCTGGTCTGGTACAATTGGTTATGTACATCAGACAGCCTATTATTTGTGAATATTTCAACTGAGACACAGGTTCACCTTTTTTCTTGACTAAGTGTAAACTTAAGTCAATTGGAGTTTTCACAGACTTTCTTGAAAGACATTAAATCTTTTAGAACAAATTTCAATATATTGAGATCTGTCAAAGCAAGTCCATCGATATTCTAGAGATTTTAATCCCCAAAATTACATCTCAACTCGCATATCTTTCATATCAAAATTTCGTGTCAACATCTTCTTAGTATTCATGATTATATCACGAGTACTTCCCATGGTCAACATGTCATCAACAAAAAGACATACTATCATATAGGAATTAGAAGTGTTCTTGATATAGACACATTTGTCACACTCGTTAATTTTAAACCCATTTGACAACATAGTTTGATCAAATTTTTGGTGCCACTGTTTTGGCGCTTGTTTTAGCCCATACAGTGATTTAACGAGTCGACACACTTTGTGTTCTTGACCTGGAACTACAAACCCCTCAGGTTGTTCCATGTATATTTCTTCCTCCAATTCACCATTTAAGAAAGTAGTCTTAACATCCATTTGATGGATTTCCAAGTTATAGACTACAGCAATAGCAATAAGAACCCTTATCGATGTGATTCTAGTTACCGTGAATAGGTATCAAGAAATCAAGACCTCTTTTGTCGATAACCTTTTGCTACCAATATGGCCTTATATTTATCAATAGATCCATTAGCCTTAAGGTTTTTCTTGAAAATCCACTTACAACTAAGTGCTTTGTGTCCTGGTGTATTATTAACCAATTCTCAAGTGTGATTTTGCATAATGGAGTCTATTTCACTTTTTATCGCTTCTTTCCAGTAGGGCGCTTATGGATTTGACATAGCCTCAACATATGTTCTTGGATCATTTTCTACCATATAGGTGAGAAAATCCGGACCAAATAACGTTGAAGTCCTAGCCCTTTTACTTCTACGAGGTTTGATTTCCTCATTTTCTGAAGTGTTATCCTCTAAGGATTCATGTGTCCGCTTCTTTGGACTCGTGTCTTCATTGTTTCTGTCTTTGTTTGGAAAGACATCCTCATAAAACACAGCATTTCTTGACTCCATAACTGTATTCACATGTACATCAGGGATGTCGGATTTGTGCACTAGAAATCTATATGCACTACTGTTATTCGCATAATCGAAAAATACGCAATCTATCGTTTTAGGCCCAATTTTTATTTGTTTAGGTTTAGGCACTTCCACCTTTGCTAAACACTCCCACACTTTCAAGTATTTGTAGCTTGGCCTATGACCTTTCCACAACTCATATGGGGTCTTATCCATCTTCTTGGATGGAATTCTATTAAGAATGACATTTGCTGAGAGAATGGCCCCCCCCAACAAGTTCTGAGGTAAACCCGAACTTATCAACATAGAATTCATCATTTCTTTCAAAGTGTGGTTTTTGCGTTCAGCAATACCGTTTGATTGAGGTGTATACAGAGCAGTAGTTTGATGAATAATGCCAGATTTTAAACATAGTTCATTAAACGGTGCATCATATTCACCACCTCTATGACTACGAACCTTTTTGATTCGTTTGCTAAGTTGATTTTTGACTTTATTCTTATAGTTTTTGAAAGCCTCAATTGTCTCATCTTTGCTATTTAGCAAATAGACATAACAGTATCTTGTACAATCATCGATAAATGTTACAAAGTATTTTTTTACCGCCTCTTGATTGGACAAATTTTAAATCACACAAATCTGTATGAATTAATTCCAACGGTTAAGTGTTTCTTTCTACTGATGGAAATGGTGCCTTAGTCATATTAGCTTTGACACATATTAGGAATTTATCAGTTTCATTAAACTTTAAATTAGGTAATAAATCTAAATTCATCATTCTACGAATTGATTTATTATTCACATGTCCTAATCGATTATGCCATAAACAAGAAGACTCAAGTAAGTACACAGAAGTAGATGCAATTTTATTAGCCTCATCGGGCACAACATTCTTAGGCATAATAGCCATTACATTCAACTTAAACATACCCTCGGTGAGATATCCTCTACCGACAAACACTTCATTTTTGGTCAGAATGACCTTATCAGAACCAAACACCATCTTGAACCCAGCCTTGCTTAACAGAGCACCATAAACTAGATTCCTACGAATGTCAGGAACAAGGAGAACATTGGTCAATGTCAGCTTCTTCCCAGAAGTCATCTTCAGAATCACATTGCCTATTCCCAGAATGTTTGAATGAGAAGATTTTCCCATCCACAGTTTCTCACCATTTCCAGCCTTATAGGTTGAAAAAATCGCACGGTCAGCACATACATGTCTTGTGGCTCCAGTGTCCACAAACCATTGCCTTGGATTTCCCACAGAATTGCATTCTGTCATCACAGAGCAGAACATATCATCGTCACCATCAGTTTCAGCCACATGTGCCCTTGGCTGAAATGGTTTCTTTCCACGGAACTCAGCCGCACGATGCCCGTATTTGCCACAGTTGCGGCACTCACCAATAAATTTAAATGGAGTTTATGGTTTCTTGGACGATTCACCAGTTTTCTTGGAAGATTGACTAGTTTTCTTCCTCTTTTGATTTTTGACCTCAACAACATGAGCTTTGGCCTGTCCAACCTGCACAGAGCTTTTCTTTTTGAACCCTCTATTGTCCTCTTCAATACGGAGTTGGACAATCAGATCATCCATAGTCATCTGCTTTCGCTTGTGTTTGAGATAACTTTTATACTCCTTCCATGAAGAAGGTAGTTTCTCAATTACACAAGCTACTTGAAAATTCATTAATAATCATACCCTCTTCTATGAGTTCGGATATAATTATTTGTAGTTCGTCAACCTGTTTAATTATAGTTTTGGAATCCACCATCTCATACTTTAGAAATTTACCTACAATAAATTTCTTAGCACCTGCATCATCAGTTCTATATTTTTTTATCTAAGGCAAGCCACAATGCTCTAGCAGAGTCAAACATACAATATACACCATACAGAGTATTGTCTAAGCCGTTCAGAATGTAATTTTTACATAAAAAATCACTATGATTCCAACTCTCAAGAGCAAGCAAAGCCCTGTGTTCGAGGTTGTCTGGAGACACAACTAGTTTCTCTTCAGTTAGCATCCTGGCTAATCCAAGTGTAGTCAAATAGAACAACATCTTTTGCTGCCAACGCTAAAAGTTCAGCCCGTTAAATTTCTCTGGTTTCTCTCCATGAGAAGAACCTGCCACAACAACAGTTGATTGTGTCACACTAGTAGTAGGCACAGTTGCATTTGATAGTGGATTCAGACTTCCACTTGCCGCAGCATCAGCATTTGGTGTCAATGACGCATCATTAACAGTAGTCATTTCTGTTCAGAAACAGAAGATAAACAATTCAGATTTAGGTTCGTTTTCAACGAGACAAAACAACAACAATTTTTTTTTACTGAATATCAAAACTGATATTCAGTTTGATCAGAATTTTTTTTCCCTTATACGAATTGAACTGAATATCGGAACTGATATTCAGTTTGATAAAAAAAATGTTCAGAAACGAACTAAATATTTATTTTCTTCTCGCATACAGATACTTTTCAGAGCATAAGAAAGCTCTGAAAAGTTGTCTTAAGATTGTTATAGCCGTAGTATCGTATGCGAAATAAATAAATAAACAGAAATAATAAGAACACTTTTTTATTAATCTGAAAGGAAAAATTACAATACTATAATTGGAAAAAAAAAATGTAGGATGTAATATCGCCGGATGGATCATAGATCCACCCGATTACGCAGCGGAAAGTATAAGATCTAGATCTAGTCAACCAAAATACATAAAATAATAGATCTAAACCTACGAGGGGGTTTAGATTACCAACCTTTTTATGGTGCAATTACTCCAAGAACAAAGGTCAATCCAAGATCCAAGCTAGATGAGAAGCCACAGTCTTCCAACATGTGTCTCCAAGCACCACCAGATGGATGGTGTTTCAAGCTGCCGGACCTCCTCGATATGCTACCTTAGAAAACCCGAAATTTTCTAAATCTCGAACCCTTAGCAAAATAGCCGAAAATTCTAAGCTATTTTACTCCCAAATTTCGTGTGATGACTTGTGTTTTTAGGCTTAGGAGAACTCTCTTTATATATGAGAGTAAACCTTGACCTCCAAGGATTAAATAATTGATACAAAATCAATCAAAATAATCATTTTCCTTAAAAAGATAAATCTAGAATATTCCCAAATTAATAAGGATATATAAGAGATTTTCTTTTCCTTAAATTATTTAACAAATAAATAATTTAATCACATGTCCTATTATTTATCAAGAAAAACCAATTTCCCAACAAATAATATTTAATAAAATATGCGGCCACCCCAAAGTAAATAGGACACATGCATTTTATATTAAATTGGGCCGAGTCCACGAAAAATTTCTTTTCCATGTATTTAATTATCTAGTCCAACTAAACAATTAATCCACATATTAATTAAATAGTCCAATCCAACTATTTAATTATAATTGAGGTGAAACGACGAGAAAACGTAGATGCTATATTAGGAGCCACGTCGGGGACCATGGACCCATATTCAGTAGCTACAAGAAATTAAATAATATTATCCGTCAGACCGAACAATAATATTCAATCTATTAATTTCGGGATTACACCACCATAAACCCGACACTGAACTCTACCGAATATAGATAACTTATACTCAACTATGAGTTGATAAGCGTCCACGGATATAATCATTACATACGGATAAATCCTCTATAGACTGTTCGTTACGATTCGGGATATCTCCGTAAACCCTTCTCGAAACATCTTATCATTATTTACCATTAACCCCCTAGTGATCAATTAGTTCATAACTAATATAATATGAACTGGCGCCATCGATCAGTTTCTAAGATTAACAAATAAGGGAACTGTCTGTCTACTTCCCGAGGGAAGGAATGGATTCCATATCTGTGATAGCACAGACCACTTACTCATCCTAAAATAGAGCCAACGAGAAGTGTTGGACCACATACTACGAAGTGATCCTTACTAACGCATCAAACCCTACCCTAGTCTAAGCAGTCGTCTGTGATCACCTCAGGATTGAGATTAATCCATATATGATCATCTTGTGATTCGATAAGACTTCTTGGTCACGGAATTATATCGATAACTCAAATCAAATCGGTCCAGCCCTGTATGATTATCATCATATATAAATGCCCCACTAGGTACCCTATTACCGATAAACCGATAAGATCACACACCTAAAGTGTTCTCAAGGCGATTATTAGCAAATTAATCTTGAGACCCGTACTCAGATTAATAAAAGCTACGGACTAAGTTAATTTTAAGTACATCTCACTAACTCAATCCTCTTGTGTATAGCCATACACTGAGTTATGTGATTACATAAACGAGGTGCTTAGGGTTTTCAGTAGTGTCTTAATATAAGCATATTTGCATATAATAAGATGAATTAATAATTCTGTCATAAAACAATTAGATAATTGTCTTTCGGACACTACACCTAACAAAAAAAAATGAAAATGACAAAAGAATATTTCCAACTGAGGCGAGATGGAACTCTGTCCTTAAGACAAATTTGCTCTGGCTTGTACCCCGGTTTATGCAATTGTCTCCTAGGTTACTCAGTTACCTGTTCAGAAAGGAGGTACTTCAATTTCTAAACCACTTCGAAATCTGACGGTGTTCTTGAACACTCTTCAACTTTATATGAAAACTATATGAATTTCTGTTGCTGTACTTGTGTTGTGTTGTTTGTATTCTGTGTGTTTCTCCATGATGTGAAGACTTGTTTATATAGAGGCTCAAATTGTAATGGAAGAGCCCCATCAATTAATTTCATTATTGCCTAACTCCCACTACTTCCACTTTACTCAAGCATTGATGATAACCGTTTTGAAAATGAAATGAAAAGTTCCAGCTGACTGAAGGCTGAATTGACTCAGCTGAGTCATCCTGCTGAATACTGTCCACTCGGTTGAATTGCTTCAGCAGCCTTGCTGAATTATTCAGTTTGTCACTCTCCTGAATTTGTCCAAAAATATAATACTAGTCCGGCCCAAGGCCCTCAGGCCCACGAAGGCCCAATTCCCCAAGCCCAAGCCCAAGCCCAACGGTCACGGGCGGGCGGCGGCGCACGCGCGCGCGCACATGTGGCAATTTTAGCAGAACTTCGTCTGTCTAAAAGTATTTTGAACTCTCTTCTTTTCTCTAGGAGCTTATACCAATCATCAACTATCATCATATAAATACTTGACATTGGAACACTCATGTTCCAATGTGGGATAAAGTTTTACACTACTTTACTTCTCATATCTCACAACTACTTAAAGCGTTAATTTCTCGTTCATCCGTACTCCGAATTGAATGATTTAAAATCCGATTGTCAACTACGTAGCACGTAGTTTCCAATGTTTTTAATAAAGTCTCGATAACTTTAATAAAAGTCCATCGAACTCACTTTTCAAAATAGTTGTCGTAAAAAAATCGATAAAATCGATTAAATCATTTTCCCTCTATTTTCTCCAACACTACAAAGTCTATTCCTGAAGCACTCTTGTATTGTCTTTACTGGCTTGACACAAGTCATAGCCATGGACGGACCTAGAGGCAGGCTAGGGTGGGCGTAACCCACCAGGTTTTTATTTTCGGTATATAAAAAAATGTTATATAATTCAGACCAACATAATTAGCTGTCTTAATCCAGCCCACCCGACCATACAAATATAATCCATTAGCCCATCCGACCCCCAATTCCTGGTTCCATCCCAGGTCATAGCATGATTGGACCGAGATTTCACCAGTCGGAGAATGCTTCCATACCAATTTGTCATTACTCGCTACCACCATCCTAAATAACATTATGTCTAAATACGTCTCTGCCATACAAATTAAAATACCTCTACAAATGCCATTGATCACTTCCTCATATTTCTCCAGAAAAACACGATCCCATGAGGCATCTGGGTTAGAAAGAAGTCTCCGACCATGCTTGACAAGGAAAGCCTTATTCACCACTTTTAATTCCCCAAGCTTGACAAGGAGATCCATATTCCTATTGTTGTTTTGTTTATTAGTTACTTTTGCAAAATAATTGTTCATTTATAGGACATCAACGTGACATGGGGCGTGCAGTAGTTTTATGGTGGTCCTGATCGTTTTATGACTATCATATTATCATTTTGAAAAAATCCGATTGAAGGCTTATTTTTATACATAAGTGTCCACCAGAAGTCTCTTAAATCCTATTGGTTGGACACACCAAGTAAGATTTGGTCCTGGACCATAATAAAATTTGCGTGAGAGGCGTAAACATAAAAGTGCTGCAATATATGCTCCTTTTTACGAAAATTATAATCCTTTATTATTTGCCATATGACAATTTTAAAAATATAAATGCACTATTATTGCATTTATTTTTTCATATTATAGCCTATATTTAATGCTTTTTGAATGTTTACCGTATTTAAAATCAGGGGCAGTCTCCTAAAAAAATAAGTCAAGGACGGAACCAGGGGCTTTCTAGGTGGACGCAGCCCACCCAGTTTTTATTTTCGATACATCAAAAACGGTATATAATATAGTCTAACACAGTTATTTGTTTTAATCTAACTCATCCAACCATACAAATATAGTCCATTAGAGCACCCGACCACCGATTCCTGCTTCCGTAAATAAGAGTAAATTGGAAGGATATATTTGAATTAGAGTAGTGATATGGATCCAGAAACTTTGTTTATGGTTCCGAAATATATTTTGAAAGTTAACTTTTTTTTTTTTCTTTTTCACGTGATTCCAAATATTTTCTTATGGATACATATAGAGTTTTTATCTTTTTAGCAAGGTCCGCTTGCTCCAATTAGGATACAGTGTATCCGCCCGTGATATCATTGATTAGTATGCGTAAAGACATATTTTTGGAGAGATGGATTAAAATATGAGCAATGCAATTAACATACACAATCACCCAGCCATAACCACAGACAAAACTTATTTAAACACTATTGATCACCATGGTGGTAATATCCTGAATTTTAGGAAAATGACGACGTTTTATTTTGCAAAATTCCGAATATTATATTTATTATTATGGATTTAAGTTTAAAAAAGTGAAAAAAAGAATAAAAGGAGGTATTTATGGAATATAGCCCCATTTATTTTGGGAGGTTATCAGAAAATCAAAAGCAATATACGCTCAAACTCTTGGTTCTGGAAACATAGGGTGCTGTACTCTTTCCTATGAGCAGGATTATCCCACACTGGGTTTGTCACTCATAGGTTTTAAGGAGGCAGGGCTATGTTTCATCTACGTAATTTGGCATAAGGGGAGGGCCATGATAAGGCATTGTACGATCTTTTTTTAACATCATTCAATAAAAAGTATCGTTTATTTAAAAAAAAATAGATAACCAAAAGACAAATGGAAATCTTCAAAGGATCTTGATACTTGTTCGTCGGTTTTCAGAATCAAACAGAGAAACGGAATCTGCCGGAGAAGAGCTTCGTTTGGATACCAAAAAGTTTGAGTTTTGAAAAGGTAATAGAAAAGCCCTAGTCGAGAATCTTTTGATTCTAAACCTCCTTCTATAGTTTAAGTTCTTTAATTCGTAGTTCTGATCATTTAGAAGCCCTTAATCACAATTAATTCTAGTTTATTTGTGGATCAAATAGGTTTTGGTAGAAGGTCTCAGAAGTTGTTACAGTTGCTTGGCATTTTTGGCTTGTTTTGCTTGCTTTTGCTTTGGATCACAAGTAAGAGGGTCTTCATATCGAACGTTTACTGTTTTATAATATTTGGTAGTTGTATGGTAGTGATTTGGTGTTATTTTGCTGCAAAATTTGTGTTATATATCTGTTGAATATTTGTTGGAAACTTGTTTGGATTCGTAACATCCAGAAAATTGCTTTAGGGGAGTTAGACCCTTTGAGTGCGCGCCAAAGGGCTTCAGCATGCGCCAAGGGTGAGACATAATGGTTACAGAATTTGCAGAGACTTTTAGTACACGCCGACAAAGCGCTTAACACAAAAAAGTGAAGCGTAAAGCAATCGTAACATCATTATGGTTTTAGCACGTGCCTAATAAGTTTAACACGTGCCAAAACTAAAACAGAATGGTAATAGGATTTTCTTTGGTTTCAGCGCGCGCCAAAACCCCTGATTTGTTGTTTTAAGCTATGTTTTGTGTTTTGAATGATAATGCTTGATAGAATAACCCTAAATAAACTTAATAAAGCCATGATTACGCTTCCGATGCATTTAGTTCTAGCACCGAATGGATTCTTACTAAGAGTTAAAGTTTGGGACCGTCAGAAGATCATGATCGGCCTTGTGCTTTGATGGATTAGTATCCATCAATGTCTGTGTATGTGTTAGGCCTTGTTAATTTCTAGTTGTATAAGTGAGGGAGTAGAAGAGTAAGTGAGCTCTTGCCTTGAAAATACTTAGGTGGGTAGTTAATCATTAATAACATACATACTTGTGTAGTTAAAAGACTAAACATCAAGGATCTTGGTAAGGCACGAGACAATATAGCCATGTACGTGTGGTCAGTATAAAGTGAATAATTCTGCTGGCCCTTTAAGGTCACCAGGAATGGAGGGACTTCACTGAACAAACACATTATCGAGGATAGCCTGTGGCTATTAGTGTAATCCACTAATAGGCTGCACCCAGTTTCATCGTGGTGAGTATCACCATGCGTAGTGCCCTTGAATTCTTGATGTAACAAAGATAAGCTAAGCTAGAAAAAAAATATGATCTCATTTCATGTTGATGAGCATGAAGGGAACCCTAAACTTTGAGTGATGTTCACAAAGACACTCAAGTACTCCCTCCATCCCGTAATATAAGTCTTTTTAGTTTTTTAGTGGTGTCTCAAAATATATGTCTTTCTCACAAAACAATACATCATTAAATGCATTTTTTTCGCTTTCACACTAAACAATGTAATATTATTAGTCAGTCCCAGAAAAAAAAATTTGCATTTAAATATTAAAAAGTACCTCATTTATTAGGTTTTCTTAAACTGTGTGAAATGGACAAAAGGACTCATATCGCGGGACGGAGGGAGTACTTTATTATTAAACTTCTACCTTTTACTGAGTACTTTTGTACTTACCCCTTTGCATGTTTGTGTGTTTGCTTTGTGGGAGAAGATGTATAGGTTGAGCCGGATTGTGATGACTTTGAAGAAGACTTTTGATGATGCTATGCCATGCTTAATTAGATCCTTTTATACTTTCATAACTGTTGTACCATTTATATATCAAGACATGTTGTACTTCGTTTCTGAGACTTGTAGTAGTTTGAGATGCTTTGTTGTAAGACATCGTACAATGTAAGATATGTCGCAGTTGTGAGTTTCTTTTTTCTACCTTTTTAAGTCGGATGGCATTGTAATCTAGTAGCATTTATGGTTTTACCCGAATTTTTTTTAGCTTCCGTTTTGCTTAACTCGATACGACGACGTAGAGGCTTACGTATAATATTGAATTTGTTTAATGTTATACGTGCCGAACGGTCTTTTCTGGATAAGTACTCGGTATTCGGTAACGGGGCGTTACAATGGTTTATATCATTACCTCTGTATCTGACATGATTATCAACAATGTAAAACCAAATTGCATCACTCATTGTGGCTAAATGAGTATTTATTTTGAACAACAATAAGAAATACATACATATATGTATATGTATGTGTATGAAAAAGGCTTATGTATCAAGCAAATAGATAAGACACAAAGATTACAAAGGTTCAACAGGGACGTTCCAAACAGCAAAATACCAAACTGCAAACACTAAAACAAACGGAAAAGACTGAAATCAAATCAAGCCATCAACATCTATCTGAGTAATTGTGTATGCAGCATTAGTCTTAAAATATTTGGTAAAATCATTGCCTAACTTTACATGCATCCAACTAGGAGTATTCTTTTTTCTTTTTTCTTTTTTTTTTTTAATACCGGAAACTAAAGGATTATATTAAAACCAACCAACACAAGTACAACCGGACCTTCGCCGGAAATAGCTGGACAACTTCCAGATCTCCACCAGCAAAAAGCTGGACACAAGCAACGAAAAAAAAAGGTATGGAGAACCCATACCGAACAAATTCCGCCTCAAAGAGAGGTAATGATTTGGTAACATAATATTAAGTCAACATTCATCTATGCTTAATACTTAAACAGAACTAGGAGTATTCAAATCACTCTTATCCTTATCATTGAAGAATTCCCAAGTCATACATCCCTTAAACAATATATTCATATGTTAGAAAATTCTTAAATAAGTAGTGGTGCTTCACCACACAACACCTAATGTAGGTCATTGACCACCTTACATCTCCCATTCTCCTATATATATACACAAACCATAAAGCAGTCATAACATCACAAATTCTAATTATTTTTCATTTCTATTCTTTAAATTTCTATACAATTCTTAGATATAAAAAAAATGTCTTTCTTTACATTTTTATCAATTTTTCTGCTCGTTCTTTTTGTTTCACCAGTTTTTTCTTCACATCCTTCTCCTGAAATAAAATCATGGTGTGCACAAACTCCATACCCAAAACCCTGTGAACATTTTCTAACACATAATCCAAAACACAGTTTCCCAATTAAAGGAAAACAAGATTTTCTTTTAATTTCCTTGGAATTAGCACTTGAAAGAGCTTTGCATGCACATGCACATACATATAATCTGGGCAAAAAATGTCGCAATAGCCACGAAAAGGCGGCGTGGGCGGATTGTTTAGAGTTATATGAATATACAATCCTTAAACTCAACAAAACAATTGATCCTTCATATAAATGCACCTCAAATGATGCACAAACTTGGCTTAGTACTGCCCTAACAAATCTTGAAACATGCAAACAAGGGTTTGTCGACTTAAACGTCACGAATAATTTGTTGCCCTTAATGTCGAATAATGTGAGCTATTTGATTAGTAACACATTGGCATTAAATAAAGGGGAAAATTCTTTTGAGCCAATTAGCTATGAAAATGATCAATATCCGAAATGGGTTTTGCGACGTGACCGGAAACTCCTACAGGCCAAGAAGGCTCCGGTGAACCTCGTGGTGGCTCAAGACGGCTCCGGGAACTTTAGGAATGTGAAAGATGCTATTACTGCTGCTTCTAAGAGGAAGGGTAGTGGGAGATTTGTTATACGTGTAAAAGCTGGGAGATATAATGAAAATGTTGAAATTGGGAAAGGAATTAAGAATATTATGCTTTTGGGTGATGGTATTGGGAGGACTATTATTACTGGAAGCAAAAGTGTTGGACGAGGTAGCACCACCTTCAATTCTGCAACAGTTGGTAAGTGTATTTTTCTTCCAAAATATTGAAAATCATTGCATTTTTTTTTTTATACCATTTTATAATAATTAACTTAAAAAAATGTAAAACATAAGTTTGCATTATAATAAATTATTGAGCAAGGTAGTAGATAATTAATATAGATCAATAACAAATACAAAGAAATATATATAGACAGCTTGAAATGAACTGCAAAAAAAAGAATAAAAAGATTTATATAGTGTTTTCGAGTATATATATTATAAAAATAATGTTTATCATATTGTTCACGTTAATTAGTATTGTATATATTTAATTATCACACAAAATTTTCTTATAGTTAAAGGGGATGGGATAAACTAGTATTTGAAGAGCAGTGACGTAGTGTTTTACATGTATTTTTAAAATAATGTAAAGGTTCATTGACATTTCTTTGTCAGTTCAGATTGCATTACCAAAAGATGGTCAATGCAAATAGTCTATCATGGGTGATAATTAAATATATACAATACTAATAGGGGATGGCCATTATGCCAAACGACAAATATATATATATATATATATATATATATATATATATATATATATATATATATATATATATATATATATATATATATATTATTTATTTTTTTATAATTTTTTATAAATTTTTTTAAAATTAAATTAAATGCCATACTACAAACAAATTCTAGATAAAACCATCAAATTAAGAATAATTAATATAGTACGTCTAAAATATAAGTCTATCATGGGTGTATTCACATAGATTAAGAAAGTGATTGAATGTCATAAATTTGATGGGTAATGTCTAAAATGCCCATTCACTTTCATTAATACAATAGTTGTTAAGTAATGATAAGTGGTTGAATTGATAATAAATTGATGGTAAGATAGAGAAAAGTGTAATAAATGTTGCATTGATAATGTAGAATAACTTATATTGTGGGCAAAACTAAAAGCGCATGATGACTTATATTTTGGGACGGAGGTAGTATTATATACTTACATTCGTCCCACATTATAAATCTTTAAATTTTTCTAATAATACTCAATTTTGAATACCCCTAATTTATTATACATTCATCTTTTTTAAACTACTACTTCCGTCACATAAAGAGTGTCTACTTTTTAAAAATAAATTGTCCAATAATAAGTGTCAGTTTAGAAAATCTATGCTTTATTTAATGCATATTTTTCAAACATACCCCTATAATATCATTTAATGTTTGTATACTCTTTTCATATTCCGAAACAAGAATTTATTATGAAATAGGGTATATATTTCCATTTGTGTTTAAAATACAATACATTAATTATTTTTTTAATCTGTGTGCAACACAAAAAGTGTACACATTTTATGAGACGGAGGTAGTATTACATTAATGGGTCAAAGTTATTCTAGACTTCATCACTTTCTTAATCTGTATGAAAAACTCTATTGATCATGTATATATCTTTCTATTTTACGACAAATTTGTCTACCTATATATCATTTTTCATCTAATTAGTTTAATAATTGCAGCGGTTGTTGGAGATGGGTTCATAGCTCGTGGGATAACATTCAGAAACACAGCCGGTCCACAAAATCACCAAGCCGTGGCTCTTCGATCCGGTTCGGATTTGTCTGTATTTTATCGGTGCAGTTTTGAAGGATACCAAGACACTCTTTACGTCCATTCTCAAAGACAGTTTTACCGGGAATGCATTATCTTCGGTACAGTCGATTTTATCTTTGGAAACGCCGCAGTTGTCTTTCAAAACTGTAACATTTACCCAAGAAACACTCCAACTCACACGAACACCATCACGGCTCAATCCAGAACCGACCCGAACCAAAACACAGGCATCTCAATCCAAAATTGCCGAGTAACTGCAGCCTCTGACTTAAAACCAGTTCAGGGTTCTGTCAGGACATACTTAGGAAGGCCATGGAGGCAATATTCGAGAGTTGTATTCATGAAAACTTTTCTTGATAGCTTGATTGATCCTTCCGGTTGGATGCCATGGAACGGGAATTTCGCTTTAAATACTCTGTACTATGGAGAGTATTTGAACACTGGGCCGGGTTCATCGACAGCCCGTCGGGTCAAATGGCGCGGATACCATGTTATAAATAATGCAAATGATGCATCCAAATTTACTGTTGGAAGCTTAATTGGAGGCACTTCTTCGTTAACTGCAGCTAATGTTCCTTTCTTTGTGGGTCTTTGAGCTGTATAGTATATTTTATGATACAAAAATATGAAATGTCAAATTCTGTAATTCTTTATTTATTTTGTTATACATAATAATTTGGAGTTTTGAATGATATCAAAGGAGGGAGTTGTCATATCTTAGAGAAAATGACATTTCCGCCGTTGAGATTAAACAAAAGTCTCCTTATAGCTTTGTGCATTAATTTATTATTTTGTTTCTATTTTATTATTATTCCTTTTTCAATGTATAGCTTACATAACTGTTTGTATGATTGGTTAATAAAAGTCATTCTTTGTTCGTCATATTTTTCTATTTTTATTAAATAATAGGAATATTGTTATCATTCTTGTTGGTGCATGTTTATTTTAATGTTATCCGCTTCTCATTCTTAATATCATACTAGTAGTTTGATCATTTTGTAGGTATGTTGTTGGATCCAGAAAACACACAAAAATAAATAAATAAATATAACAATAAAATAAAAATTGAGGGGATTATTCGATTACTTTAAACACTTATCTTAATGATTTTAAAACAGAATAATAACAATGTTTATAAGCCGAAGAAGATCGGGCCAGGGTTCATTAATGTTAAGTTTGACGAAACTCACCCTCGACTCGATACGATCTGCAAAGAAAAGCGAGAATAATGGACTCTGAAGATATTTTTTTATTGAAGTGAATCAAAATATTACACTGATTCCTCCTTTATAGAGGATAGAAAATGACATAAAATTAAAGTCAAAAATAAAAATAAAAATAAAGATAATTTCTTATCTTATACTAATTTATTTAAACTAAACATTATCAATAGCAATCATATCTATCATTTTGACATTAATCCATCTCTTTGAATTGTTTCTTCTAATATATTAGAAGAAATATTTCAAAGAGATGGATGAATGTCAAAACAAACAGATAAAAAATGTTATAGATAAGAATCATATTTCAAATAAATCACTTCAAGTGATAAAGGTTAAGAGTTTATCTTTAGTTTATTTATTTTAAATTTATTTATTATCTTATTTATCTTCTATATAAAGGAGACACATTAATTGTATCATCAATCTTCAATTCAATAAAAACAGTTTCAGAGTTTTCCATCTGTGTATTTTCGTTTTCAACATGAAATCAGAACAGAAGATCCTGAGTTCAAACCTGCTTCCAGCACAATTTTTATAATAAAAAAAAAACCAAGTGTTAGGCCTCTCTCTTCTTAAATGGGTCTCTCTCATCTCTTATAAGGCCACACTTGAGGAGGCGTATAGAGATATATAATATTTATTATCTACCTCCTCATCAACTTAAATTTTTGGGAGAGATGGTAGTTCAACATTAAAAAACAATTCAAAGAGATGGATGGATGTCAAATGATAGATATGATTGTTATAGATAATGTTTAATTTAATAAATTAGTATAAGATAAGAAATTATTTTTAGTTTTAATTATTTTGAATTTAGTTTTATCTCATTTTCACCAATACAATAGTCCGATTGCCCTTGGCTACACAAGCTTCACAATCTCCAAGACTATCACTCCCTGGCTACAAAAGCTTCAGTGACTCAGTCTTCAACACTACTCATTGGGAACAAATACTTCAGTAGCTATCACAAAGGGTGCAACTCCTTCTCAGACTCTCTGAATCAATTGCTGCAAACTGAACTTGGTATTATTTCTCATAAACATACTAGACATATCAACATTTCACAAAATAAATGTTATCCATTTAAATCAGCGAGGTCGGTCATTATAGCCAACTGCAGAGTTCCGCTTGTGCGCTTGTATGAGGCTCATCCTGACGTTATAATGACTTATTTCATAAAATGCATATTCCATCATTAGTTTTACCATACTGGATGGAAAGCCGGAATCGGGATGTTTGGCAAGCAACACGGTAAAGAACTCGTTTGGTCTTTAATACTTTTACTCGTCTGCTCTTTGCTTTGCTTCATGGTCTTCTTTACCTCTGCTGATTGTGTCTTGAGTAGTCTTGATAGATTTTTTGGACAAGGTTCTAGTCTTCTAGTCGTGTGTTCTTCTTGTCTTCAAGTCTATACTATCTTAGACTATGAATACAGAGATAAAGTCTGACTAATCCTATATTTTTCTCTGCACAAACATTTTTTCAACCAAATTTTTGATGCACTTTACCAACTTACAGAGTGCAATTAAATTTGTAAAGTTTACAAAACTTTATGCATGCTGCACACTGTCAGCAGGATGTTGTGTTTCAACTGAATGTTTCAGCAGATTGCACTCAGGATTCCCTTCAGCCTATATATTGTAACATACCATGACCAAATATCTTGGGGGACTGGGTTTTCGTGACCTTGATTACTTCAAGTTGAGTTGCCGGAATCTATGCCAAGAGTTCACAATGTGTTTCACGTCTCGATGTTAAAGAAATGTTTGACGAATATGGATGTAAAAGCTACAGTCGATCTGGAAGTACTTCAAGATAATCTTCCCTACGATGAGAAATCAGTTAAGATTTTGGATAGAAAGGAAAAGTTGATCAAGAGACGGTTGATTCCTTTGGTGTTGGTACAATGGAGCAATCACTCACCAAACGAAACGTTTAAATTTGAATCCTTGTATCCGTTGGTGGTCCTGCTTATCCTGAATAATGTCAGTGTCCTTTCTGACATTTTTGAGTGTCCAATAGAATAGCATGCTTTATAACGGTCAGATCTTTCTTCAGTTGATATATAACATCAGCTTGAGGCTGATTTTCTGTGAACTAGTCAGTTTTAAGTTTTAAGAGCATTAACTGAGTTTTTACTCAACAAAACAAAGGAATACGTTACACACTTAGGCTAAGGACACTTTGCATGGTCAACGAATATAACATAATACTTAAAACCATCCACATAATAAACATGGGAGGTCCAAACATTAGAGAAAATGATTTCTAAGGGACGAGATGAGTGTAACGTAGATAATCCAAAAACAAGTTTATGACTTTTATTGACGAGACAAGCATCACAATGGGGTTTTCAGATAATGTGTTGTTTTCTTCCCAATGTCCTCATCTAATCTATCAGATAAGGTGTTGTTTTCTACAGCATTGGCAACAGAAAGTCTTATTGGTTGCTCCATTACATAAAGTCCTCTCTGTAGCTCAGCTGAACCAATCATTTTCATTCACTTCAATAAAACAACATTTCAAAGTGTTTACGTTTCCACACGTATTCTGTTATTCTTCATTGTAGTAGAGCTAAGGGCGAGAGTTCGGATACGTTAACATTTGTGAACCCTCGTCCGATCTTCTTCCACGGTTAAACACTAGTATTTTCTTATTCTTTCAACATCACACGTCAAAAAAAAGGAGAACAAAAACCAAGAAAAAAGGCCTTCCAATAATTGCGTCAATCCTCATCCCGTAAACCATGCTATCCCAACCCATGCTATCCCATATCTTCCATTAACCATCACATTCCTTTGAAAAAAAAAAAAAAAAATCAACCCAATTTCATCCAATGCATCTATCGATCATAAATATGCTTCGTGTTTCGTCCACTCAATTTACACATATCCACGGTTCACACCAAGGACGTAGCCAATGTATAGTTGTAGGGGTAAGCCCATCCGAACAAAAAAATATTATACTAAAATATCTAGGTGGTCTAGTTTGATCCATAAAATATTTTTAATTCAATCCACCCGACGAACTCGACATAATCCATTAGCCCACCCTAAATCAAAATCCTGGCTCCGTCCTTGGTTCACACCACTCACATCCACTTTATTTTCACATTCTCTTTGCCACGAAATCTTTTCCTAGAAAGATACAACCAGTATAAACCCTCACCCGAACCTCATTTTCACATCTTCCATATTGCCTAGTTTGAATCTATCATTGTTTCCTTTTGTCAAGGCTTTTTTTATCAATAAATTGATAATCTTATATGTATAAAATTTTATTTTTATTTTTTTGGCATCCATTACGTTCGTCTCTTTTCACATTCAAACCCAAGGCAGATATACTACAGCTGCCAAAATTGGAGGTCGATATCATAGTCAATCAAACACAATCAACCACCCACAATCAAGACTACAAACAAAGCCGAGGAAGTCAAACCTACAATTTACTAATGGACTTCGGAAGAGCCGAAAAAAGACGTGCGCCGGAGTAGAGATGCCCACCAAATACCGCCAAATAATTATCACCAAACAACCCGGCCTCGTTTGACGGAAGATATTAGAAGATAATGGCAAGAGACAAGGATGAATATCAAACAAACAGATAAAAGATGCTATAGATAAGAATCATTTTTCAAATAAATCACTTCAAGTGATAAAGGATAAGAGTTAATCTTTAGTTTATTTATTTTAAATTTATTATTATCTTATTTATCTCCTATATAAAGGAGACACATTGTATCATCAATCTTCGATTCAATAAAAACAGTTTCAGAGTTTTCCGTCTGTGTATTCTGGTTTTCATCACTTTGGACACCACGAAATTTCTTTGAGAACCACGATTTACTTAAAAGGCACAGCGGTTACCCTGGAATACTACTTCATATCCACGACGGCTACCAATGGGAGTAATATTTCTATATTGCGAAACCAAAACGTGCATCATAAAAAATCACGGTGTTTTATCGTTTTGAAGGGAGTGTTTTATCTCTTAGATTCAGCACATATGCAGTTGCGTAGTTAACTAATCCACCTATATTTCTTTCACATAAATGCTTTATTAAGGACCACTATAACCCTAAAATGTTCTACATTAAGCTACTTAACATGTTGCACATAAAATACTAGATACTAATCCATCATCCCACAAGTCGAGATATAAGGATTTTGGTGATCCAGTGTTTCTTCTCGCATAGAAGCCCCGCACGGTGTTTTGTCAAATACATCAGAAACCCAACACATGTCTTTGTCATACAACAAATATTTGTACACAATAAGGACTTCCACAAGCCTCATCACATAACAAGTACTACATCCGTCCTAAAATATATGTCCGTTTAACTTTTCGAATTCGTCTCAAACTCAAAGTATAAATCCATTCAAAATACTAATAGAGCATTTATTACATATTTCTTCCTTTTATCCCTAATTTACATTACATTCACCTAATTTACAACTATTACTTTAATTCATAAGAAACGAATAATGCGGAATAATTTTTCTAATCTTCTCATTCATCACATAGATAGTATTTATACAAGGTAGATAGAAACCCTACATACAACAAAATACCACTTCTACCCTTAATTAATGATAAACATATATATAACTATATATATTCCGCAATACCCCCTCAAGTGGGAGCGTGGAGGTCGCGAATGCCCAACTTGCGTAGTAAAAAATCAAATTGTTGTGATCCCAAAGCTTTGGTAAAAATGTCCGCCAGTTGATCCCGCGTGGGGATATACTCGGGAGCAATGAGTCTATCAATAATGGCGTCACGAACAAAATGGCAATCAGCTTCAATATGCTTGGTCCGTTCATGAAAAATCGGGTTCTCGGCAATATGTAATGCGGCTTGACTGTCACAATGAAGAGGGATCCCGACAGGGATGCTAATCCCCAAATCACTTAGAAGTTGCCGAAGCCATTTCAACTCACAAGTAATAGCGGCCATGGAACGATATTCAGCCTCGGCAGAGGACCGGGAAACCGTCTGTTGTTTTTTCGTCTTCCACAAAATAGGAGAAGTCCCAAGTAATACGAACCACCCACTCAAAGATCGACGGGTAATGGGGTAGCTCACCCAATCAGAGTCACTCCACCCCTCAAGAGCCAAGGGACTATCTGCCCTTGGGAGTATACCTTGCCTGGGGCATTTCTTCAAGTAACGAACCACACGTAACGCGGCGTCCCAATGCTCGACATGCAGTTCTTGCATGAATTTAGATAAAATATGTACCGAATAAGCCAAGTCGGGGTGGGTAACACCCAGATAAATTAGACGCCCCACCAATCTGCGGTATTTACTAGGATCATCCAATAATACACTGTCAGCCACACCCAGACGGTGATTTTGTTCCATAGGAAAATCCGCCGGACGTGCACCAAGTACTCATGTCTCCTTAATAATATCTAAAGCATACTTGCATTGAGATAAAAAAAATACCTTGTGAATTCCGAGCAACCTCCAAACCAAGAAAATATTTCAGACGCCCCAAGTTCTTCATTTTAAAACAACTACCCAAATAATTCTTGAATACTTGCAAAGCCATGGAATCATTGCCGGAAAGGATCATGTCATCAACATAAATAAGAACATTCAACCTGATGTCCCACGAATAAGGGTGAAAAGGGAATAATCAGAATAAGACTGGAGAAAACCGTAATCCTTCAAAGCCGATGCCAATTTGGCGAACCAACACTGAGGTGCCTGCTTCAACCCATAGAGCGATTTGAACATGCGACAAACTAGATTAGGCTTATCACGATCACAACCGGGAGGGATCCTCATATAGATTTCCTCATGCAAATCCTCTTGCAGAAATGCATTGCGCATATCCATCTGATGAATTTCCCAGTTCTTAATCGCTGCGACCGCGAGGAAGGCTCGCACCGTTACCATCTTTGCCACAGGTGCGAAGGTTTCATTATAATCAATACCCTCCACCTGATGATTGCCAAACACGACCAACCAGGATTTCAACCGTTGAAGGTTCCCACGTTCATCGTACTTTTCAGTATACTCCCATTTACTCCCGAGAGCTTTCTTGCCAGGGGGCAACGGCTGTAAAACTCACGTCCCCTGTTCTTCCAATGCTCAAATTTCATCTGACATGGCTTTCTGCCATCCATCATGTTTAACTGCCTTTTTAAAACCTTGCAGTGACAGTCCTAGATACAATCGATGTGCATTAAAGAATCGAGAATAATCAGCAAAATGTGTAAGCGGATATAAACTACATGAGTCGGATGATGGAGCAGAGGAGCGCGCTGAATGACTTTTCTTTTCCATGTCTGTATGAGTCACAGACTCTCAATACTTGAATTAGGCACCTTTGTTCGTTTTCCTCTGCCTAACTATTCAACTCCTCCGGATGTTACATCTTGCACCTCAAGCCCATCAGACTGTATTGAACTACCAGCCGTATCACTGACATCCCCTCTGAATTAGGACATCAACCCCTGTGCCACTAGGAGGAGACTCGGCCCGTTCATCACGAAAATCACAAATTAAGCCCCCCTCTACAAAATCTGGCAACAAGGCTGAACTGGGAATGGGTGGGGAGGGTGTGGCCATGGGAAAAATATGTTCCAAAAATTTTACATCCCTTGAAACGAACATCTCATCAGTTTCTAAATCCAAAAGGGCCCATCGTTTCTTTCCAAAAGGATATCCCAAAAAAAACGCATTTTCTACTTCGGCTCTCACATTTATCACCTTTGTGTCATTGGTTATAATCATAGCACAAGCATCCAAAAATTCGCAATTTCTCAAGATTAGGAGGCTTACCAAACAAGCATTCATACGGTGTCATAAAATTCAAGACACTAGAGGGAGTACGATTAATCAAGTAACAAGCAATCATGACACACTCACCCTAAAATTTAAGAGGTAGGTTTCCCTCAAATCTCAAGGCCCCAGCTACGTTTAAGATGTGTTGGTGTTTTCGTTCGACACGCCCATTTTGTTGAGGCATACCCACACAAGACGTCTCAAAAATTATTCCTTCCTTCTAAAAATGGGGAAGTAATAATTTAAATTCAGTTTCATTATCACTTCGCACACGCTGAATTTTGACATTAAACTGTCGATCAATCAATGCCAGAAAATTTAGAAAAATATTTTCAACTTCCGATTTATTGTAAAGAAAATAAATCCAAACCGATCTCGAGTAGTCGTCAACAATATAAGAAAATAAGAGGCCCCGCATGTAGATAGTGTCCCATACGGTCCCCACAGGTCACAATGAACTAGCTCAAAAATTCTACTAGCCCTACTAGTACTACTTGGTAAACTTTCCTTAGGTTGTTTTGCCCAGAAAAAAGCATCACACTCATCTTTATTTAATTTACTAGACTCACTGATAATAGGAAGTTGTTTCAGCACTTTCTCCGAAGGATGCCTGATGGGAGTCAAATTGTAGTGTATTTCTTATATGAGATTACCTCATTTTACGGGTTATTCATGGTTATTTTGGGCTATTATGGGAGGTATATGAACGATATTCACTTATATGCATGTTTCGAGACTAATGACGTTTTCGTCCTAAAAACTCGTGTTTTATGTGGATTTCGTTACGTTTCTGTCAATGTATATTATGCCTTGGTGTTCATGTCTTTGTTTTCAGGCTTAGATTGATGTATAAGGTCGGGAATAAGGAAGAGAGTTGATGACGGTCAAGTTATTAAAATAACTCGATACCTAAATAACCAACTAGCAAGAGAACTAGGTTCAATCGTAGTATATCTAAATAGAGTCGAGGTTGATCCCACGGAGACTCGGCTTAAACAAGCACAACATTATTAAACTAAAAATAGATTAAAAGGCGGTCTACGACCAACTATAATGTAGAGATAAAGGTTGACACGATAGAAAACACAAAGACTAACAATACGACACAAGACACTAAACACTTATTTTTATGGTTTTATAAGACTCTAAAAAATGGTATTGATTACGCTAGTAGTAATTACTCCCCCATATATGTATATCTAAGCCGAGACAGAAAAGACATTAAGGTTGATTATATTTTGGCTATGGGAGTCATCCCCTAAACTGGATCTAATTCATGAACGGATGGAAGATCCCTATGCTTAATTACGAATCCTTCCTTGGACGGGATAGAACATCATATAACAAGCATGCTATACCAAACTAGGGATGCCGATCTAAAATCATCACCTCGTCTAGGCAACCACCGTGGACGGGTTGGCACACCTCCTAAACGATCGGCTAACTTATGTCCTATTTAACATGGCAATTTTCACAATATATCATATCATATTAATTTACGAGAACGATGTAACAAATTGGCCAGATCTATTACATGTATATATGAAAAACAGAAAGCACGACGTAGCCGAAGTCGTTCACAGAAAATTACTAAAATCTTGATGGCTAGATCTAACCATATAGACCATGGTAGATCTAGACCGGTGACTCTAGAATTTGCTCGTAAAACGCCTTTGTACGGCTTAGATCTACATGAATATGGGTTTGTTAATTAACTACATCACGAAATCAATACACAAACGACTACTCCATAACGAAATAAATTAGATCTACGAATAAAAACGACATATTTGGATCGATATTACCCTCGTAGACGGAGGGTCCTCCAATCCTTCAATGCGATCTCTAATCGATGAATCCATCGCCGCCGTGACGAAGAAACATAATATAAAATAAGAAGAACAATATTGATAAACTAAAAGTATTGTAATACTGTGTTTCTAGAGTGTGTCTAATAAAATTCATGGCTGCTCCTTTATATAGAGGCTTAGGCCGACCTAAAGATAGATTTGAAAACCCTAAAACGCGTAGAGATAACTCCCAGCCGATCTCCCAGATTTGCCAACCTCGCCCCAAATGAGTGATGATGATTGCCGCCAAATGAGCTCACTGCTTTCTGATTGGCTCGCTGGCTTTTCTTGTTCCTTACTCCACTTTTCGTGCTGCTCCGGTATTTATCTTTAATGTAGTCCGATTCTGTATTGATTTCTCTTGAGATTTACTTCCTCCGATAATAGATATCTTCTGATTCATCGCAATCTATAAAATAAATATTTATCGCACAGTAAATCGTATTTAAATAATAAAAACAGATAAATACCACATTATATCTTATAAATCACACAACACTAAATAATAAATATAAACATGTGATTCAATATAAAATACATATTATTAATCTCGATTTAAGGACAATGTTGATGACATTTACGAGTATAATTTGACCGTCATCAACTACCCCCCACATAGACTTTGATCGTCCCGAACAAAGCATCAATAAGTCATTCCCCAAGATAACATTTTCCAATGGTCAAATCATACTTACACAAGAAACTCGAGTCAACTCATGGCATTCATGCTCATAAGATATCCATTATTCACTACTCGCTATGAATCGAAGTGATGTGTGCATGTGCATTCAGTTTTATATATTCGTGGCAAGATTAAAGTTTATGCTAACTTTGCAGTCTTAACCTACCAACATCAGTATTCCCACTTCTTAAGCCTCGCAATGGGTAAAGACATGGTGCAATAAGAAAGAGCGTAATCCATAAGGTTTTTGGACTCGAAGACCGAGAAAATACTCAAAGCCTCTTAAAAAGTTGAATTTCTTCGCATTTTCAAATTTCAAGTATTAACACCTCCCAAGAAAGAAACTTGCTTTAAAAGTAAAGTATGCATTGCAAGAATCCCCCTCTCACGGATTAGTCAATAGCATTGAATATTACCACAAGCTTTGGTAATGTTACTACAACCCCAGTGTTTAACGCATTGTTAAAACACTGATAATTCTCAAGCTTATTACTCCGCTTTGATGGCTAGAAGATAGGAATACATCAGCAGATAAATATCGACACTATGTTCACATAACCAATCATCTACGCAATGTACACATAATTCTTCCAGTTATTATAATTCGTGCGTATTCGTCGATTCAAAGATTGAGTAATTGAATAATAAATAACTACTTGCAACAGTCGGGATGAATATCCTTAAATTTACATTCACATAAGTATCAAATGATCATGTAATCATGCAACTTGGTTCTTTTCCTATCAATTCAATGTTTTAAGAACTCACAATTCTAAGGGTACGAGATAATTAATTTGGCATTTTTCAATTTTCTTCAACTTTTCACCGTTTCATTCAATTTTAACACATATCACATCATAGCTAAGTCTCTTACCCCCCACTTAAACATGACATTGTCCCCAATGACAAATAAAAATGAGATATTAAGAAAAAGAATTAGCTCTGGAAACGGCTCTCAAGTAAGATGCAGAATGCAGGAGTAATCCAAGCACGTCGTGGAGAAGCAAACAAAATCCTTGTAAAGCAAACCAAACAGAAACTCCACGAAACTGTTAATAAAATGTCAATGGAAGTTATAAAATAACGTGGCAGTAATTAGGTATATAATATCCAAAAACAAATTAAGCCACATTATTTCATACAACCAAAGACAAGAAAACCTAAGGGTTAAAAACTACAAAACTCACATGGCGGCTATCAAGGAAAAAAACCTCATTTATTCTGAACTTAGAATCGGAACATGGCGAGATAAAAAAAACCTTCATAGGCTCATGCTACTTTATTAAAAGCAGAAACAAAAACAAACTAAAATTACCTAAAAGGTAGTTTTTTAAGAAATAGTTCTGAGGTTATAGTCGTCAGCTCGACTTAGTTCCACGATGATATAGTTGTAACTAGGATTGCCGAGAGTAAATACTTCTTCCTCCCTGTCAAATTGATTCCCGAGGTAATGCTTTAATCGGTGGCCATATACTCACCACAAAATTCTTTCGATCATCCAAGTGACTTACCTCTACAGCTCTGGAAGGAAATACTTTACTCACTTTATAAGGACCAAACCATCTTGATTTTAGCTTTCCCGGGAAAAGTTTTAAGCGTAAATTGTAAACAAGAACCATATCACCCACCTTAAAGGTGCGGTCAAGGATCTTTTTATCATGAAATCTCTTAGTGCGCTCTTTATAGATCTGAGCATTCTCGTAAGCTTCAATACGAAACTCTTCTAGGCGAGTTAATTCCAACAATCTCTTTTCTCCGGCTAAACTTTCATCTAAATTCAACATACGAGTAACCCATAAGGCACGGTGCTCAAGTTCAACCGGTAGATGACATGCTTTCCCAAAAACAATCTGGTACGGGGACATACCAAGGGCAGTCTTATACACAGTCCGATAAGCCCATAAAGCGTCATCTAACTTTAATGACCAATCTTTCCGTGTTGGGTTCACAGTTTTTTCCAGGATGTGCTTAATCTCTCGGTTCGTGACCTCAACTTGACCACTTGTTTGAGGATGATAAGAGGTAGCTAACTTATGTCTCACCCCGTACTTGGCCATTAACTTCTCAAACGTCTTATTACAGAAATGGCTTCCATTATCACTAATGATGGCACGAGGGATTCCAAACCGCATGAAGATATTTTTCTTTAAAAACTGCAGTACAACCTTTGCATCATTGGTAGGTGAAGCAATTTCCTTAACCTATTTGGACACATAGTCGACTGCCACCAAATTATAGCGGTTTGAAACAGACGAAGTGAAAGGTCCCACAAAATCAATACCCCATACATCAAAGATTTCTGGTTCTAGGATACTCCTAAGTGGCATTTCATGTCTCCTCGAGATATTGCCCGTCATTTGGCATGAATGACAGGATCTAGCATATTCGTGCGCAGTTTTGTAAAGAATGGGCCAGTAAAAACCACATTGGAGAACTTTAGCAGCAGTCTTGTCCCCTCCATAGTGTCCTCCCGCTTCATAAGTATGGCAATGTTTAAGTATATCAGGGAATTCACTCTCAGGAACACATCTTATAATGATATTGTCTGAGCATCGCTTGAAAAGATATGGTTCATCCCAATAATAGTGTTTAAGGTCCGGAATGAACTTTTTCTTTTGCTGCTGGTTCAATTCTGGGGCCAAATATCTCCTGGATAAATAATTCACATAATCTTTAAACCATGGTTGTTTCTTCTCATCCTTAACAACCTCACCTTGCGAAGATACTGCGGCGCAATCACTATTCCATGAATTGGAGGATAATTGCTTGTCGGGGGGCTTTTTTAAGCAGGTTTGTTCAGTTCCAGAGGGTGTAAATGCCTCCTCGGGCTCTTTCTCCTCATCCCTAACATCCTCTACATTTTCCTTGTTCTTTGCGATTGGCGGGGTAAGCTCATTTCCAGTTCTAGTCATTATCGCATTCACATCCCAAGGGTTCCTATCAGTGTTGCTCGGAAATCCCCCACGAGGTCTAGTTGACAGTTGTTCAGCTAATTGTCCTACTTGATGAAAGAGATTATGGATTAAGGCTTCTTGGTTGGTGACTTTGGCATCAGTAATTTGACAGTATTGGTGAAAGTTTGTAGCCAAGTGATGACGTGGTCAATCAGGTTATAATATACTTGACCACCATAAACCAATACTAGCAAGAGGACTAGGCCCATCGTAGTATAGCTATAGTGAATCAAGGTCGATCCCACAGGGAACCAATTGTGGATCATCTTATATACAAACAATTAATTAAACATGTCAAGGACATAGAGATGGTCTACGACCAACATAAAACAAGAAAAGTAAAGACACGACTCGACACAACGTAATTAACCTCCCCAATTATAGTCTTTATCGTTTGGACCTAGATAATTTATATAATAAACTCGAACTTATTAATCGTCAATCCGCTTGTATCTATCTTAGATTGGCTACGGGAGTCATCCTCTTTAACTTGACTTAGCACCGGTAGGTCACTAGATCACCGTGGTATTGTTACGTGACTTCGCCTTTTGGTGCCTCCATCTCATATAACTCACACGCTACGACTCTAAGGATGCCGATATTAACCGTACACCTCGTCCAGGCAACATTCCTGTGGTTAGGCGTACTTCCTAAACGATCGCTCAAGCCCTCGTCCAACTAACAATTACCTTTTAGGTCTCATGCTAGTTTACGAACTACGTATAACTAGGTGACGTCAATTCCCTAATACAAAACCTACCTAGATCTCGCTGAAAGTCCCGAAAGATCGTTCGTGAGCCGAACTAGGAGCCCTATATTGGTATTTCCTAATCGTACGCTAATTAAAACTGACGAGCAACGTAGCCGTGTCCATACCTACTGAGATAGTAAATTCTATTAAGTTAACCTAACCATAAAGACGTGGCTATTTAACGGATAAAACAGGGCTCGGTCGACCGAATAGGTGGGCTCGGTCGACCGAGTGAACTCATTCGGTCACCCGAATCAATTTCGTCCCCAGATTACATCCCTGAACATATCTCTCAGCGTTTCATCATACAGAACAGATTAAACAGAAAACTCGTAAAGAAATCATATAAACTACTTAGATACACATTAATTAAACCAAGCAGATTCATGAATAGACGTTAAACATATGACGTAGGTTATGGGATCCTCATAGACAAGGCTTCGCCACATCCATAACGACATAACCTAGATCTACATCATCTAGCTATGAATTAACTAACTCAAACAATAAAGCATAATTGGGGGGGATTAATTACTTAAAAGAAAGAAACAGAAAGTAAAGGCTTACATAATTTGCAGCCCTTAAACTCTGGAAACCCTCAAATTATTCTACAATGTATCAAGATATGAATAGAGTGATTTTATTGAATGATATTCTAAGGTATTCAAGGTATGTATTGGTGTTTTTACAATTTCAGTAGTCGCTTGCTTATATAGGAGTTTCGGCCGACTTAGGAAGGATCTAGAGGATAAACACGATTAAAGTCGAAACCGCCCGACTGCAGGCTCGGTCAACCGAAGGATGCACTCGGTCGACCAAGCATGAGGCTTCGGTCGACCGAACCTGGATTTTCCAAGTTCTCCACGTTTTCTTAAATCCGCTTGCTCCCCACTCCACGCCGTCTTGATCCGATTTCTCTAATTTATCTCTTGATTAATGCTCCGATTTTCTTCCTTATTATCTTGAGATCCATTGATTGAATGACATTAATCCTCTCGATTTGTTGTGATCTGCAAAATCAATAATTATCGCACAATAAATCGGCTTTTAATAATGAAAACGGCTAAATACCAAATATCATATTAATAATCACTTAACATTAAATAATAAATATAAACATGTGATTTAATATGAAATATATATTATTAATCTCGATTTAAGGTCAACGTTGATGACTTTTACGGGTATAATTTGACCGTCATCAACTACCCCCCACTTAGACTTTGATCGTCCCGAACAAAGGATCAATAAGTCATTTCCCAAGACAACATTTCCCATGGTCAGGTCATACTTACGCAAGAAGCTCAAGTCAACTCATACTAGTCATGCTCATAAGATATCCATTATTCACTACTCACTATGAATCGAAGTGATGTGTGCATGTGCATTTAGTTTTATATATTCGTAGCAAGATTAGAGTTTATGCCAACTTCGTAATCTCAACCTACCAACCTCAGTATTCATACTTCTCAAGCCTTTAAATTTTTGAAGCACTAGAGCAATAAGCAAGAGCGTATCTATAGGGTTTTTGGACTTGGAGACCGAGTACTACTCAAAGCCTCTAAAAAGAGTTGAATATTTTTTCATATCTTCATATTTTTCAAATACTATCAATCTCAAGGAAGAAAACTTTTTAGAGTATCCCCCTATCTTAGATCATGTATAGCATCGAATATTACCACAAGCGCGGGGCTACTTTGGTAATGTTACTACAAGCCCAGTGTCTAACATTTTGCTAAAACACAGGTACGTCTCAAGCTTATTACTCCGCTTTTGTTGGCAAGAATATCAGAATACATCAGCAGATAGATATTGACACTAAGTTTACATAACCAATCATCTATGCAATGTACACAATATTTTCAATTTTTTATAAATTGCGCGGTATAACTCGATTCATTTATTGAGTAATTGAATAATAAATAACTACTTGCAAAAACGGGCATGAATATCCTTAAATTTACTTAACATAAGTATAAAATGATCATGTACTCATGAAACTTGGTTTATTTCCTATCAATTCTTAGCTAGGAACTCACAATTCTAAGGGTACGAGATACATAATATGGTATTTATTCAATTTTTCAATTTTTCAATTTTTCTACCGTTTCATTCAAATTTCAATCATAACATAGCTAAGTCTCCTACCCCCCACTTAAACATGGCATTGTCCTCAATGACAAAAATAAATGAGAAGTTAAGAAAAAGACTTAGCTCTGGAAACGGCTCTCAAGTAGATGCGAGAACATCGGAGTAATCCAAACACGTCGTGGAGAGACAGACATCCTCGCATAAGCAAACAAACTCCACGAAACCGTAAAATACCATGTCTATGGATGTTATAAAATAATGTAGCGAAGAATGAGGTATAAATACCTAAAAACAGCTTTAAGCCACTTTATTTTATACAACCAAAGACAAGAAAATACTAAATAGAAAGAAAAATAAACAAGCAACTAAAGATGGTAGTCTTCATCTAAAACCGGGTGGATAAGACAAAGATCAAAAGCATAACCCCATGTGGGAAAACACGAGGTGGACTGCTCACTATGTATTCATTCCAAAGATAAAAGAGAAACTTGGTAAGGTATAATGTATTGAATGCGACCTATTGACTAAGGATAAAATCAAATACTTAACGCAGAAACTTCTCGCTTGCATTGGATATCAACAACTTAGGGAGATGTAGCTACTCCTCGAAATTACTAATAACCCAATGTATCACATAAAAGTCATAACCGTCATCAACAAGGTCGGATCGGTGTGATAGTTCAGAACAAAACTTATCATCTAGAAATGCCGGAATAGACGGAAAAAATGTGAAATTTAAATCTTCCGGTAGAAAGATAAGTTGTACTTGGATCGAACCACAAACCTTTAAAATCTAGCTAGGGTCAGAGATACACCTACCCCAACTAGGATCATGAAAATCAAAATGATAAAAGATAATCATTAAGGCTTAGCAATATTCAAATTCCGCTACACAAAAGTATTATGTAAACAAAATGGAGGTTGAGAGTATGATGGGTTTAGAAAAAAGATACACATAAGGATGGGAAGAAATGATAAAGGTATGGAAATGGTTAAGGCATTGAGATTGGGTGGGAGAGTGAAACGGATGGAAAGAAAGAGAGGCGATGAAAGAATGGTTAGAAATGTGAACTGGTGGGGCAGATTGGTGAGAGGATCAAAAAGGTTGAAGGGTGAAAAGGTATAAATGAAAGGATAAGGGTAGTTGCAGAATGAATTGCGCACCACTTTGAATTTTCACTTGGATCACCATTCTAAAAGATTTTGGAAGTTGACCAAAATTGTTCTTGTTCACACCAATCATTCTCTGTTACATTTTTCAATAATTCTCAAGCTCTCTTAATGCTTCCATCTTAAGGTGGATTGCTAAATTTCTTTTTCTTTAGCAATTTCTCGACTCTCCTAAGAAACTCTAATTCACGTGGCCTATATTGAGTAAAAAAGTTTTGCACATCCTTAGCCCAATGGCCATCGGAACACGGCAAAATAAAAAACCTCAACATATTTCACGTTACTCTTATTTGACTCAAAGAAAACAAAACCTAAAATCCTAAAAAGAAATCCTAAGGGTTTTAAAGAAATAGTTCTGAGTTTAAAGTCCTCAGCTCGACTTTTCAAAAGTATCCTTGTCAGTCATTATTCTTGGATCCCGAGATATTGACCCTTCACAAGACTATAAGAGGTGGGGCTTGTTGCTTTTATGGATTAATACCCTTCCCTTGGTTGTGAGACCTAGGAAACGACATTTATCCATACCATTTATATAAAGCTCTTACCTCGGCTCTCGTTTTAGGAATTAGTGAATTCTAAGAAACTCGGTTAAAATTACGCTCTTGGCCTTGACAATAAGAAACAATGAATCTAAGTACTCCGAATAAAGTCGGTTATGTAGGCAAGCCTACGCCGTCTTATTCGTTGGAACATATGTGACAGTTCAGGCCAATCCGTCAAGATTAAGCCCCGTTTAGCCCGAAGGCTTATCGGCTATGCTAAGTCTTGTTGAACTGCTGTAACGTACATCACACGTGGAGGGGAGTCGATTGAGCCGAAGCTCGGTTAAACTCGCCCAGCCATGTTTAAACATTTCCGAACCTATGTACAAAGATTCTTCGATTTCTAAATTGTCACCCAAAGCGTAATCTCGTTTCTGTTTAAGGTGGGTTCACCGAGAAGCCATCACCATAAACATCAACGAAAGCAAAAGATGGTGTTCTCTCAAAACTCAACGTCTTCTTTAGATTGCGAATGCTTAAACTACACAGCTTTGTTGCTCCCATGGCCAAGTAGGCTAATTTCATGCATAGGACCATGAGATTTTAATAGAACTACGAGGAACTCTTTATTCACTGCTTCCTTCAACTACTACATGTTTCCTTACACCCTCTAGATGAGACAGATTTGGGGCAGAACCTTCCACACTAATAAAATTATTCTTACAAACCAACTCCGGGCTAAGATTCTTACTAAGGTTCATGTATAGGCTAACTTATGCTCAAAAAACCAAAAGGTAGTAAAACATAAGAAAAAAAGGTAGTACCTTGCCTTCAACATTGTACCACGAAGAATTTAAGCCGTAAAAGAAAAAAAAATTCTTTTTCTTGTCGGAGCCATCTTGGTGCTTCAAAGGCGTTGCTTCCATCGCTTTTCCCATCTTAAATTCGTAGCTCCACATGTTTGCTGGGTTATTTTCTCACCGAAAAATTATTGACTTGGATTATTGCTTCCCTGGTTTCTGCAAACAGAAGAAAAACAAAAACAAACAGACCGTAGACTGATTTTAACATGGTTTCCCATGCTGCTATCAGACCTACGGATTAAACATACGGGGATAAACAGACACGCCAAAATTCCGCACTTTCGAAAAACACAAATCAGAAACCGTGTAAACAGAACAGGACAAGAACAAAACAAAAATATTATAAGTTCTCGGTCGACCGAATGAGGTCTCTCGGTCGACCGAATAAAAATTTTTTTTTTTTTTTTTTTTTTTAAATTTATTTTAAGCTGGAATTTTTAGACAGAGCATAAACTGTAGGGACTCAAAACGTAAAGCAGACTTCAAAAGCGAAAAACTTGACATGAATAAGAAAATTATTTATATATAAAATTGACCGTTGGTTCCCCGGCAACGGCGCCAAAAACTTGATGACGTGGTCAATCAGGTTATAATATACTTGACCACCATAAACCAATACTAGCAAGAGGACTAGGCCCATCGTAGTATAGCTATAGTGAATCAAGGTCGATCCCACAGGGAACCAATTGTGGATCATCTTATATACAAACAATTAATTAAACATGTCAAGGACATAGAGATGGTCTACGACCAACATAAAACAAGAAAAGTAAAGACACGACTCGACACAACGTAATTAACCTCCCCAATTATAGTCTTTATCGTTTGGACCTAGATAATTTATATAATAAATCGAACTTATTAATCACAATCCGCTTTGTATCTATCTTAGATTGGCTACGGGAGTCATCCTCTTTAACTTGACTTAGCACCGGTAGGTCACTAGATCAACGTGTGGTATTGTTACGTGACTTCGCCTTTTGGTGCCTCTCCATCTCATATAACTCACACGCTTACGACTCTAAGGATGCCGATATTAACCGTACACCTCGTCCAGGCAACATTCCTGTGGTTAGCGTATTTCCTAAACGATCGCTCAAGCCCTCGTCCCAACTAACAATTACCTTTTAGGTCTCATGCTAGTTTACTGAACTACGATAACTAGGTGACGCCAATTCCTAATACAAAACCTACCTAGATCTCATTGAAAGTCTCGAAAGATCGTTCGTGAGCCGAACTAGAGCCCTATATTGGTATTTCCTAATCGTGCGCTAATTAAAATCGACGAGCAACGTGGCGTGGCCATACCTACTGAGATAGTAAATTCTATTAAGTTAACCTAACCATAAAGACGTGGCTATTTAACGGATAAAACAGGGCTCGGTCGACCGAATAGGTGGGCTCGGTCGACCGAGTGAACTCATTCGGTCACCCGAATCAATTTCGTCCCAGTTACATCCCTGAACATATCTCTCAGCGTTTCATCATACAGAACAGATTAAACAGAAAACTCGTAAAGAAATCATATAAACTACTTAGATACACATTAATTAAACCAAGCAGATTCATGAATAGACGTTAAACATATGACGTAGGTTATGGGATCCTCATAGACAAGGCTTCGCCACATCCATAACGACATAACCTAGATCTACATCATCTAGCTATGAATTAACTAACTCAAACAATAAAGCATAATTGGGGGGGATTAATTACTTAAAAGAAAGAAACAGAAAGTAAAGGCTTACATAATTTGCAGCCCTTAAACTCTGGAAACCCTCAAATTATTCTACATTGTATCAAGATATGAATAGAGTGATTTTATTGAATGATATTCTAAGGTATTCAAGGTATGTATTGGTGTTTTTTACAATTTCGTAGCTGCTTGCTTATATAGGAGTTTCGGCCGACTTAGGAAGGATCTAGAGGATAAACACGATTAAAGTCAGAAACCGCCCACGACTGCAGGCTCGGTCAACCGAAGGATGCACTCGGTCGACCAAGCATGAGGCTCGGCCGACCGAACCTGGATTTTCCAAGTTCTCCACGCTTTCTTCGCTTTGCTCCCCACTCCACGCCTGTCTTTGATCTGATTTCTCTAATTTATCTCTTGATTAATGCTCCGATTTTCTTCCTTATTATCTTGAGATCCATTGATTGAATGACATTAATCCTCTCGATTTGTTGTGATCTGCAAAATCAATAATTATCGCACAATAAATCGGCTTTTAATAATGAAAACGGCTAAATACCAAATATCATATTAATAATCACTTAACATTAAATAATAAATATAAACATGTGATTTAATATGAAATATATATTATTAATCTCGATTTAAGGTCAACGTTGATGACTTTTACGGGTATAATTTGACCGTCATCACCAAGTCAGTAATGGAATTTGCTAATTGATTCACAGTGTCAGACATTGTGTCACTCATCTTTTCAAGTGCAACTTCCCAACCGTAAGTTTGAGCTTGCTGAGGTACATAAGTGTTGTGTGGTTTTACCCCGCATTCGGATCACTCAATCAGAATTCAGGTTGGTCATGATTTGGTTTGTAACCGTCATAGTGATTACCCTGTCTCCCAATGTAATTGGCATCTTTAGTACCAGCATTCTCTAGTTTATTAATCGTTTTCGTCCCTTTTCCAGTCTCCACTCGTACAATCCTCTCATGCATACCATCCACCTTATCATTTATGATCAATAGAGTATGTAGGATCTTATGCGATACATCCTCCTCAAATAAATTATCGGCCATCTTCACAGTTGCTATTTCACCACCTCCCCATTGGCTATTCATTGCTATTTGCTCCATCTTTCCTCGTGCCTCCTCAGGAGATAAAAGAACAAACGCTCTATTACTGGAGGCATCTACTCTTATCTTCTCCGTATCTCTCAATCCATGGTAAAAGGTTTGCATTAAAATCCATAGAGGGATACCATGATGATGGCACTTCCTCATGGACTCCTTAAAACGTTCCCAAGTTTGATCAAAATTCTCCCCAGGTTGCTGCTTGAACCCCAAGATATCTTGGCGTAACTTAAAGGTCTTTCCTATAGGGAAGTACTTATTCATGAACTTTTGCAGCAGTTCCTCCCAGGTAGTGATTGATCTAGCCTCTAAAGAGAAAAGCCATTGCTTAACTTTATCTTTCAAAGTGAATGGGAAAATTTTTAGCTTAATGTTATCCTCAGGAACCAATTCTGGCTTCACGGTACTAACGATCTCCAAGAAATTCATCACGTGAATGCCAGGATCTTCATTCAGAACACCATGAAAAGTGGAATAGTTTGCCACCATTTGATTGACAGTAGGTTTCTGGTGATAAACTTTAGCAGCATTTTCAGGCACTACGATAGCAGGAATGGATTGTTCAATGGTAGGCGTTGCATAGCTTTGCAAAGTACTCCTTTCCCAAGCAGCCACAGCTTGGTTAACAAAATTTGCATTATTAAAATTATTTCCATTTACCTGGCTGGCGTTATTCAGTAATGCTTCCATGTCTGAGTCAGATTGATGTGCTCCTTCAGATTTTTCCTCGCCTTGCTCTTCGTTTGGATCCTTAGAAATCCGGGTAGCTTGTTTGTTGTTGTTGTTGTTTTTTTTTTGTTTTTTTTATTTGCAAGACAAAAACAACAATAAAAAATTAAAATATGCCAAGGCTACTGTCTTTGGCGAGACTCTAAAATAGACAAAAATAAAACTAACAAAAACAATAAACAATTAGAAACTTTAAAGGCTAATCCTTTAACTAGACTCAATAAATAAAAACTAAACTAAAACAGACTCTAAAAATACGAAAAATACAAAAACACAAAGCAGAAACTGTGTAAAACAAAACAGAACAGAAACTGCCCAGAAAAACTGGCTGGCTCCCAGCGAACTGCCTGCTCGCTGCCAGCGAGCCTGCTTGATTCTGGGAATCTGCCCAGATTTGTTTTACGACTCTTACAGGTTAATTCTATGTTATAAAAACTAATTAAACAGACACTATTTACACTATTTACGAATCTACTTTTAATAAAATAAGCTATACTTAATTTAATGACACGAGTCCCCGGCAACGGTGCCAAAAAATTGATGACGGTCAAGTTATAAAAATAACCCGAAACCTAAATAACCAACTAGCAAGAGAACTAGGTTCAATCGTAGTATAGCTAGATAGAGTCGAGGTCGATCACACAGAGACTCGGCTTAAACAAGCACAACGTTATTAAACTAAAAATAGATTAAAAGGCGGTCTACGACCAACTATAATGTAGAGATAAAGGTTGACACGATAGAAAACACAAAGACTAACAATACGACACAAGACACTAAACACTTATTTTTATGGTTTTATAAGACTCTAACAAACGGTATTGATTATGCTAGAAGTAATTACTCCCTCATATATGTATATCTAAGCCGAGACAGAAAAGACATTAAGGTTGATTATATTTTGGCTACGGGAGTCATCCCCTAAACTGGATCTAATTCGTGAACGGATAGAAGATCCCTATGCTTAATTACGAATCCTTCCTTGGACAGGATAGAACATCATATAACAAGCATGCTATACCAAATTAGGGATGCCGATCTAAAATCGTCACCTCGTCTAGGCAACCACCGTGGACAGTTTGGCACACCTCCTAAACGATCGGCTAACTTATGTCCTATTTAACATGGAAATTTTCACAATATATCATATTAATTTACGAGAACGATGTAACAAATTGGCCAGATCTATTACATGTGTATATGAAAAACAGAAAGCACGACGTGGCGTCGGTCGTTCACGAAAAAATTACTAGAATCTTGATGGCTAGATCTAACCATATAGACCATGGTAGATCTAGATCGGTGACTCTAGAATTTGCTCGTAAAACGCCTTCGTACGGCTTAGATCTACATGAATATGGGTTTGTTAATTAACTACATCACGAAATCAATACACAAACGACTACTCCATAACGAAATAAAATAGATCTACGAATGAAAACGACATATTTGGATAGACATTACCCTCGTAGACGGAGGGTCCTCCAATCCTTCAATGCGATCTCGAATAGATGAATCCATCGCCTCCGTGACGAAGAAACATAATATAAAATAAGAAGAACTATATTGATAAACTAAAAGTATTGTAATATTGTGTTTCTAGAGTGTGTCTAATAAAATTCATGGCTGCTCCTTTATATAGAGGCTTAGGCCGACCTAAAGATAGATTTGAAAACACTAAAACGCGTAGAGATAACTCCCAGCCGATCTCCCAGATTTGCCGACCTCACCCCTGTGTGAGATGACTGATCCGCCAAATGAGCTCACTGCTTCGATTGGCTCACGGCTTTTCTTGTTCCTTACTCCACTTTTCGTGCTGCTCCGGTATTTATCTTTAATGTAGTCCGATTCTGTATTGATTTCTCTTGAGATTTACTTCCTCCAATAATAGATATCTTCTGATTCATCGCAATCTATAAAATAAATATTTATCGCACAGTAAATCGTATTTAAATAATAAAAACAGATAAATACCACATTATATCTTATAAATCACACAACACTAAATAATCAATATAAACATGTGATTCAATATAAAATACATATTATTAATCTCGATTTAAGGACAACGTTGATGATATTTACGGGTATAATTTGACCGTCATCAAGAGTCTCGAGAAAGAACGAGATTTAGGGCCAAGGAGGAGAAAAGAGTGAAGAATCATTGATGAAATCTGAACCAGTCACTTCAGGGGAATTTTGGTCACACTTAGAGACACTTTCAGGAAGAGTTTTCTTTATAAAATTTGTAGAGGATTGAACAAGCTTTCCAACGCATTTTGAATCATCTCATTTGGAGCCCTATAAGTGAAGTTATGATGAAAATACTGAAGCTTAGGTCAAACTAGCGTTTGGCCAATCCAAACGAGCGTTTTCGGAGCAAATTTTCATGGAGAGTTGGCTTTTCAGGCAAACGAGCGTTTGCCTTGCCACAAACGCCCGTTCGCGGTCGGGATGCGGCAAAAACCTATAAAAACCCTCTTTTTCGATCCCATATCATATCTATTCAGTACTTAGACGTTTTAGGGTTTCTTAGGGGCGATTTTACGGCGATTTCCAATAGTTTAAACGTTGTTTCAATCCTTAGATAATAGATTTAATTCCTAGAAACTCTATACAACTTTCATAGTTCAGATTTTTTATTCGTGATCCAAGATTTCATCCTTTGAAGGAGACTTTCATACAACTCAAGGTTTCATCTTTTATGGTAATTATTTCTTTGTCTTTCAATTATTTGATTATGTCTTTGATTATTGCTTTCATTATTATTTCGTTTTTCAATTCCATCATGAGTAGCTAATCCATTGTATGGTCGAATCATGTGAAAGCGGGTGAAACGCCCTAAGAGGGATTAGACGGGAGTAGTGTAGCGCTTAATTAAACGTTTGTATGATTAATCCACATTCTAAAACTTGTTCTTATAAAGATTATAGCTTCGAATTAGATTGACAACCTAGTTCACTGCCACACACACATCGAACTTATAGATGTATTTTGAGGTGAGATGTGGGATAAGGGGTTTTAGGATCATTGCGTAGACACAGCCTAGTTGTTAGATTGACAACCTAGCTAGTTGTTATGACTGTGCCCTATGTGAGGTTTTCATCGGTTTTCCGAGCGGCTCTAGATTTTGGTAAACCATGTTAGGTTAGTTGGCTTTCTAAAAGGATGGTTAATTAGCCTGGCATAGGGTGTTAAGTGAGAGTTGTTCAGACCTTAACACCAGAATTAAGAGTTGGCACCCATGGATGTCATATAAACTGAATTGGATAGGTAGGTCGGTTAAGACACGCTCCTTGTCGATTCTTTCCTGTGGGGTAAAAGTAACCCACTGGATCGTAGTTCGGCTATGCTTTTTAATCATATAAGTAAAACCAGTAGTGTAATCGTTATTTCTGCATTAGTTGTTAATCTTTCCACTATCTATTGACTTGAACCAAGTTCTACGTCGGCTTTGGTACTTCACTGTTACTCCCTGTGGATTCGACCTTGTGACCACTATACTACCGTTGACCCGATATATACTCTATCGGTTAAAGTTAGCGGTTAAGTATTTTGCTATCAATGCCCCAAACGCTTGTGCCACAAGTCCATGGAATCTTTCCCAGTTATTGCCAGAACCTTCACTCATGGAACCCCCCCCCGGAAAAAGAGAAGTCCATCTTCACACTCACCCACTCCAATCAGCCTCCTCGTCGTTCGGTCATGCATAACACATAATGTGGAAGTAAAATGAGCCTGACAATCCAAGTCATTTATCAATTGGGATACATACAGTAAATTGCAAGATAAATTTGGAACATAAAGGACATTTGTGAGCTGCAATCCTCCATTCAATACAACTCTCCCTTCATGCGTAGCAAGAGAATTCCCTCTATCCGGAAGGCCCACAAGGCAATTTTCAATTACTCGTATGTCTTGTAAAATATCAAACGTACCCGTGACATGATGAGTTGCACCTGTATCAATTATCCAAGAACCATTACCTGTTAAACGATCTTTTAGTTTCGCAAGATTCAAAATTTCGATAATGCTTTGCCATTGCGTCAAGGTCAGATGAGAGAGGCATGCTTGCTCCGCCGTGCTTGGCTGAATTGATCCACCAGGGTTGCTGCTGTTCGCATTAACGATCGATTTATCAGAAACAATTTCAAACCAAACTAACACTATCAGCCGCATGCATCTGTTTATCAGGTGCCTGTTTGAGGTTGAAAACTACAGATTTTTAGACCATTATAAATCATTACCAGTACAACCCAAAATTTCCACACATCAATACTTAAGATACCATTTCTTTACATGTGGCACCACATTTAAGTGTCTAAATTATATAAGGCAAAACCATGCATTTTCATAAATAATTTTTTGTTCAACATTTTCTTCATCTAGAATCTCTGTTGAACCAAAAAAAAAAAAAAGGTTAAGATCACACAATATGATCCAAAGTATCGAAGCTTTCCTTTGGTTGTTGATTTTTCACAATAGCCGTCTAAGTGTCCAGACTCTAATGATGATCTATACGAAAGACTCCCCAATATCTGTATTGGTCGCCACTCAGAAAGTGCGGCTGCTAGACCGCATATTCTCTTCCACCACCTCTAGATATTGGTGCCACCTATTTTGGAGAAAACCTTACGTTTTAAATGATAACTTTTATGGAAGAGATAGTTTTTGGGAAAACTTAATGATTTCATTGATAGAACAAGCATATATATACAAGTAGTGGAAAACTAACCGCTAAGCCACTTCCTAAAAAATAGGAAGCATGGGATCATGACTTTAACCAACAACAACTACTCTTGTAATGGGAAATCATGCGAAAGTGGGAAATAACATGGCTGACAAAGCCTTAGGTAATAAAACTTAATTAATTAACATAATAAATAACATAATCTTTTAACATTCCTTCCCTTAATCTGAGCTGTCTATTCAGATTACTTCAAATATTCCCATATTGTCTCTAAGCTTCAGGAATTGATCCCTCTTCAGTCCTTTAGTCATAATGTCTGCCAATTGATCTTCACTTCTGCAATGTAGCAACTCAATGGTCCCTTCTTCACATAGATCCCGTAGAAAGTGATACTTCATCTATGTGCTTGCTTTATTGTGTAAGACTGGATTCTTGGATAACTTAATAGTTGAACTGTTATCACAGTACAAAATGTTCCCAGTCTGCTGAACTTACCCTAGAACTTCCAGTAGTCTTCTTAACCAGATTAGTTGACATGCACCATATGCTGCTGCTACAAACTCAGCTTCTGTTATGGATAGAGTGACTATTGGTTGCTTCTTTGTTGACCAGCTGATAGCACTTGTTCCATACATAAACACAAAACCAGAAGTACTCTTCCTGTCATCAACATCTTATGTATAATCACTGTTTGAATATCCAGTCAGCTGAGCCTTCCCTGCTGAACCATACTTGATGCCAAGATTGATAGTTCTATTTAAGTATCTCAGGATCCTCTTCACATAGTTTAAGTGATCTGCTGATGGTGACTCCATGTATCTGCTTGCCACACTTACAGCATACATGATGTCAAGTCTTCTTGTTGTCAAGTATAAAAGGAACTCTATCATCTATTTGTATATGGTGGTATTCACCTTACCACCTTTTCCTTCTTTGCTAAGTTTCACACCAGTTTCATAGGGTGTGAGTGTTGGGTTGCTGTCCTTCATTCCAAACCTGCTGAGTATTTCAGTCACATACTTCTTTTGAGAAACATATATCCCTGATTCAGTCTGTTGAACCTCAATGCCTAAGAAATATTGAATTAATTAGTCCCATGTCTGTCATGCTAAATTTGGTCTTCATTTCCTCTTTGAACTCTGTTATCATACTGAGTTCACTGTTGGTAAAGATAAGATCATCCACATACAAACAAGCAATCAAAATCCTTCCCTTGCTGTTAACTTTCACATACAAGGTAGGTTCATATGGACACCTTATGAAAACTGCCTTCACAAAATAAGAATCAATACAAATGTATCAAGCCCTTGGGGCTTGCTTGAGTCCATACAAGGCTTTGTTAAGCCTATACACTTTGTTTTCTACTCCAACCTTCACATAACCTTGTGGCTGATCCACATATACTTCTTCTTGCAGCTGACCATTCAAGAATGCTGACTTCACATCCATTTGATGTACTTTCCAATGATTTTGAGCTGCCAAGGATAGTACAAGTCTTATAGTTTCCATCCTTGCTACTGAGGCAAACACTTCGTTGTAGTCAATCCCATATTCTTGCTTGTATCCTTTGGCCACTAGTCTTGCATTATACTTGCTGACTTTACCATCTTCATTCAGCTTTGTTATTTAGATCAACTTGACACCAATAGTTTTGCATCCTTTTGGTAGATATGTGAGAGTCCATGTCTGATTTCTTTCAATGGTCATGATTTCTTCATCCATAGCATTCTTCCATTTGCTGTCTTTTGATGTCTCTTCATAAGTGATTGGATCATCACTAGCAAATAAAGCATAATAGGTAATCTCATATGCTTTTGGTAAACCTGTTACCTCGAAATATGCCATCCAGCATGGCCTTTTTTTAGTTCTCTGAGGTCTGGCTGCTGAACCCTCAGTTGTTGTTTCATGATTTGGGTCTGCTGAAACCTCAGCAGTGTCTTGAGTTTGCTGATCATGAGTCTGCTGACCCCGAGTCTGCTGGAACTGAGTGTGCTGATCCTGAGTCTACTGACCCTCAGCTGGATCTTCATCTATCAGATTCTGAATTGGATGGAACAGAGCATTGTTTGCTTCCTAATTCCAAGTGTTCAGCTCATCAAACACCACATCTCTGCTAATTACAATCCTTTTGGTTATAGGATTATACAATTTAAATGCCTTGTACTTTTCACTAGTCCCCAAGAAAACACATTGCTCTCCTTTATCACACAGTTTCTTCCTGTTTGCATCTGGAATATGAGCATAAGCAATGCATCCAAAAGTTATAAAGTGACTTACAGATGGTTTGATTGAACTCCATGCATCTTCTGGTGTCATGTTTGAAACAGAAAATGTTGGGCATCTGTTCAAAATATGCACACTCCAACTTACAGCCTCAGGCCAGAATCTGTGTGGTACATTTCCATATGCAAGCATGCTTCTTACCATATTCAGAATAGTCCTATTTTTCCTCTCAGATACTCCATTTTGTTGTGGTGTACAGGCTGCTATCAATTCCCTTATGATTCCATTACTGGTACAGAATTCTTCAAATTCTGCTGAGCAAAACTCTACCCCTCTATCTGTTCTCAGACTTTTGATATTTTGACCTGTCTCATTTTCTCTTAGCAATTTGAAGTTCTTGAATGCATTCAAGGCTTCAGATTTTTCTTGCAAAAATTCAACTCAAGTTTTTCTGGGAAAATCATTAGTAAATTTAATGAAGTACCTTTCACCTCTATTAGATGATATGTTGATAGGTCCACACAAGTCAGAATGGATAAGTTCCAACACTTGATTTGCCCTCCAAGATTTTTCTTTTGGGAAAGGATGTCTATGTTGCTTTCCTTTAGTGCATTCTTCACATACTTGCTGAGGAGTCTGAATCTGTTGAAGCCCTTTAACCATTTCCTTCTGCTGAAATGTTTTCAAGCCACCAAAGTTGAGATGTCCATATCTGTAATGCCGTAACCAAGATGCATCTTTCAGTTCTGCAATAAGACATGCTTGTGGTTCCTTGATTTCCAAAGGGAACAATCTGTTGGCTTTCATGGGAACTTTAGCTATGATTCCCTTGCTTGAATCCTTGATTTCACACTCCTTATTCTTCAAAATAATCTCATATCATTTTTCTTGTAACTGTCCAACACTTAGCAGATTGAACTTCAGATCAGGAACATATTGAACACTATAAATGGTTTCAGATGTCCCATTCTTGGATCTGATTCATATATTTCCTTTTCCCTTAACACTTACTGAGGAGTTATCTCCAAACTTCACCTTTGAATGATAAGATTCATCCAATTAAGAGAATGATTCCTTATTACCACACATATGATTAGTGCATCATGTATCCACATACCATACTTAGGGTGGTGATGTCTGCTCATGTTGTGTAGTCATCAGCAGGGTCTCATCCTCCTCTTTGTCAGGAAAGTGAGAACTCTGCTGAGTGCCCTTCTCCTTGTCTGCTGGAAATTTGGTGTAGCACTCTGACCGGTAGTGTCCAAATTTGTGACACCTAAAGCATTCAAAATTCTTTTTGTTTGCAGTACCTCTTCCATCTCCATTCTTGGATGACTGAGAGTTGTCTCTACTGTCAGAATCTCTGGATGTTCTCCCCTACCTATTCCTCTGCCTCTACCCCTGCCCCTATAATTGCTATTAGAGGTAGTGATCTTCAAGGCCTGCTCTTCATTTGATGCTGTTGATCCTCTCTTCATCTTCTATTCATGAACTTGTAAAGAGCTTTACAATTCATCAAGAGACACTGCATCAATGTCTTTGGATTCCTCAATGGAACACACCACATACTCAAATCTTAAGGTTAGAGACCTTAAAATCTTCTCCACAACTGCTACATCCTCCATTTTCTCACCAAGAAATCTCATTTTATTGCAGATTTCCATTGTTCTGGCACAATAAGTTGAGACAAATTCACCCTCCTTCATTTGTAGGGTTTTAAAGTCTCTTATTAAGGCCTGTAGTTGTGATCTCTTCACTCTGGCATTTCCTTGGTACTTCCTCTTCATTGAATCCCAGTTATCCTTTGATGACTTCTTGCTAAGAATGGTCTCTAAGATGACTCTATCTATTGCTTGAAATAGATAGTTCTTGGCCTTCAGATCCTTGAGTTTTTTGCTCTCAAAATCTGCTCTCTGAGCCTCAGTTAGGGGTGGATTGCTTGCTGGTTCAACCACTCCTTGATCAATGATGGTCCAGTACTCCTTAGAACGCATGAAGTTCTCCATCAACATGCTCCAGTGATCATAATGCTGTCCATCAAACCTTCGGATGGAAGCCTGAACAAAATTTGTTTCGGCCATGGATCTTTCTCCAACTGTTGTTGAGAATATGGCTCCGATACCACTGATAACTTTTATGGAAGAGATAGATTTTGGGAAAACTTAATGATTTCATTGATAGAACAAGCATATATACATATATATATATATATATATATATATATATATATATATACAAGTAGTAGAAAACTAACCACTAAGCCACTTCCTAATAAATAGGAAACATGGGATCATGGCTTTAACCAACAACAAGTACTCTCGTAATGGGAAATCATGCGAAAGTGGGAAATAGCATTGCTGACATAGCCTTAGGTAATAAAACTTAATTAATTAACATAATAAATAACATAATCTTCTAACATTAAACAGTAATATACAGTGAATAGACAAACTATATATGATAATAATAACAACTTTCGTCCCCCTAATCAATAATTGGAAATGGGAATAACATATAAACCAACCAACCATTGACCTTCTTGATATGTCTTTTTGAGAGAAATCTTCTATTTTTGTTAATTTGACATTGATACCACAATCTAATGCCCTATGTTTAGTTAAACATTGTGTCTTTAAAAATTTAACTGACCAAACATACATTTATTCACTAGAGACGCTCAATTTTCATTGAAAACCTCACTCAAGAAATCAAATTTAAACAACATGATCGATTTTACGTGGCGATCTGAAAACCAGTTTTCTCATACCTTCTCGCAAAGTATATATGTAAAGAGCGCGTGCGATAATCATACTTAAATTGATAGAAATGTTGACTTAATGCCCTCGACTTTGTAGTAAATGTAACGGTGAAAATGCAGCATTTATAGCTTACATTACCACAAAAGTTCACCAAATGAGTCATAAACATACGTAAATCGATAGTAATGTTGACTTTTGATGACGGTAAATTTCGTATCATTATTTACCATCAATATACCCCGGATTTGTGTTCACAATGGGGATAATATGTATGAAATCATGAGTTAATTAGCTAAATGTGATTAAGCCACGTCCGGGGTGACTAAATTGGTATTATGCGTATTAACCGTGTATTTTATGTAATATTAGCCAGAAATAGAAGCTACTATGTGTGCTATGGTTTTATTGACAGATGGACAAGTGTTTGAAGCATCATTTGGGCTGAAGGATTGAGTTAATTGATAAATAACTAAACACAGCTGAAGGTTGAAATGTTTCAAGCGAAGATTGGACCCGAGAATCTGATTGGTGATCTTTCAATGCAGTTTACGAATTCCTACAAGATGAATTGGACTTGAACTTCTTCATGAACGTTGTAGTTCTTGAAACAAGGATTCTAACACACTTTGAATCACCCAAATCGGAGTTACGTAGGCTAAGTTATGGTCCAAATACCGAAGCTAGGCCTAGGGTATTCCAAGTTAAGTCGGCAGCAGGAAAAAGACGAAAATACCCTCGGTTTACCGGGAGTTACCCGCGGTTTACCAAGGCCTAGGATCTTCCAGAAATGCGTTTTCTTGTACTGCAAGCATTGGGTTTTCCCCTAAGTCGGTTTATACACCTATATAAGGCCATTCGGGGCTGCGAATTTGTAATCACCTTTTCTTTTATTCATTCCAAAATCTATTAGATACAATGTAGTCTTTCGGGAATAAAGTCTTATTTTATTTTCTTCTTTTTTTTCTTGCAAATAAGTCATGAGTCTTTCATTATTGAATTGTGCTTGGTTTACGATCTTCACGGATCGATTCGAGTCGCCGGAAGGAGAGAGAATTGAATAGTAGATCTGTTCTATTCCAATGTTTTGTTTCTTTTCTTAGATTCATGATCGTTCTTATGATAGATCTAGATTATGCTTGCTTCTAATCATCTATGAATTAATTAAACAAACATTAATCATCATTCGATTCGTTCATATGAAACGCAGAATTATGGGTTGCGCTCTTCAGATCTGCGACGGTCTTTATCGCTAGATCTGAAACCCAGTAAATCCTAATTCTGTGGTTTGGCGTCAGCTACGTTGATCGACATGTTTAATTAACAGTAGGTTAGATCTGGCCAATCTGCTTATTGTAATCGTAAAACTAGCATGAAATACGAATAGTGAAGTGTTAGTTTGGACATAATCTTGATGGACCCTAGGAACGTGCTGATCAGTGTCGATAGTTGTCTAGGTGGGTTAGCGGTATGAGTTAGCGCCCGATATCAGCAATTCTAGTTATTTTTGTGTATGGGCTATTACGGACCAAATAAGGAGGGTAGCTTGCATACAGATTGTCTACTATCATTGTCGGAGTAGATAGGGTTAGCATTTGCACCCGTAGCTTAATTACAAATATGGATCAGATAAGGATTAAGGGGAGATTAGTTATGAATAGTTTGGTTAATGCTTTTTCGATATATGATTGATGATTGGTTTATTTGCATCTCTTTTATTTAATAGTTCTTTATGTTGGTCAATGACCACCCCTATCCGGTTGACCTATGAATTTTGGTTGTGTTTAACATTATTAAATATAGTCTCTGTGGGGTCGACCTTGACTCGCCCTTGCTATACTACGATTGACCTAGTACTCTTGCTAGTACGTCGTGTGTATTAGTGAATTGCACACGCGATCAAGTTTTTGGCGCCGTTGCCAGGCGGTATTTATTTAATTGTTAGGCATAGCCATTAATTTATAGTTAACCTTTTTTGTTAGTTTTTTTTGTCTTTTTTTTTTTTGATAATCAAATAAAAGTTGGAAGGTTTTTTTTCATCGCCATGTTCCTAAGGCTGTTGAGCAAAGGATGTGCGGGATTTTTTTACTTCACATGATTATTTGATTATTATTTCGAGTCTTGAGTCTTTTTATTTTTATTTAGAGTCTTATAATAGTTTTGTTGTGTTTAAGTAATAAAGTTGTTATGAATTGGCTTAAATTGTTTATTGCACTTCTTCTTTTTAGTTGTGCTTTTTACTGCCACATGACATAACTATTTTGTTACTTATTCGCGTCATGTGGTACTAATGGCCTTTATGTAAGAATCGTTTGTATTAGCTGACCTAGTGCAGATTAGTCCTTTGGAGAAGACAACTTTGGTTCCAGTTCAGTGATATGATTTGCTTCAAACAGTAAGCCGAGTTCTTCTATTTTCCAAAGCTAAGTGTGTTAGGAAATCTACGCAGGAACGCAGCGGAATTCAAAAAATTTATTTCCTTTGACCAGGATCGACTTCGTTTAAGCAATAAACAAATAAGCTAGTAGACGGTGGTTACTATGGTTGATCTAAAAGATCGACGCTTTGACCGTCTAAGGAGAGTAATTCTGCATAGAGCCACCCAAGTGTTCGGCCTCTACCGCTAGTCCACATGAACAACCCGCCGGAATCCACCATTGGATTGCTATTGGAAAACTCCGGTTGCTAGCTAGACCGGCCTTTTTCCCCTCTCTCCAACTCTCTATAGGATGCTCTCTATTTTACACAAGAACTATTAGTTTTGGAATTGTGATGTACAAAAGAGCTTGACACCCACTTCCCTTATATAGAGGAGGTGGCACCCCAAGAGGTGTGGAGGAGAAGAAAACATTTTCCCAATAAAATAAGGAAAATATAATTGATTGATTTATCTCATTTAATTTAATATCTTATATTAAATATTTCCAATATATTGTCAATATCTTATATTGACTATATCTATCTTGTTACCATAAATCAATTTACACATGTGTATATATCACATATATATATTACATATATAAATCTATATATTATATATAACTATCCAAATGTGTACATGTACATCAATATGTACAAGCCACGCATGGATTCACAAGTTACATCTATATTAATATCTAATATTAATATTTGGTAATACCATTAATTAAATTGCACAATCCAAGTGTATCTTATACACACACAAAATGCGCCACCTTAGCCAATAAATTGGCATCCGAAATATTCTTTAATTAATATAATACTATTAATATCTTGTATTTAATTTATTCATAATAAATAAATACCACCATATTAATTTACCACTATAACCTTTATAGTTATAGTCTAGAGATAAACTTTCTTTATTTGGTTATCATCTATAACCACATTTTAATCCGGCTAGATGTTCATATGTGTGTGACCCGATAGGCTTCCGAATATGTTGGCCGTAGACACAAAGTGCAATTTACGAAAATGCCCTTCATGCCTAACGATCACGGGATAGCGTCTAGAAACACACCGTGACCCCCAATCATCGGAAGAGTAAAATGCAATGACTACTACCTTCATGTGAAATAGTTACCGTGTAACTTACAATCCTATCGCTGTAATAATATCCATACAGTCGTTAGTCGAGTGTCAAAACATCAACGACCATATCTTATAATCTGGATATCAAGCTCTCTCTCGAAGTAACTCATTTACTTCCACTTTGCAAAGATTCACGAGAGTAACACATTCCTTATAAGAAGGCCCTTTTGGGTATTCGATCATAATCATAGGATACGCGATTCCCGGACGACCAATCATGTATACTCTACATGCTTTAGTATCACACCCAATCACTACCGCATGATCGCCCCGTGACTAGGGGAAACCTCAATAGTGTCAAAGCATGACAATCCACACTATGATGCCATGAAGAGTCCGGTCTTAAGGATAATTACACAACCTTCACATAGTGTGACACTTATCCGAGTAAGTGGGTCAGTCTAATGTACGCATTCTCTAATACACGTCCACGTACAGTCCAAGTGTCTCTACACTTCGATAGACGTGATCTATCCCTGCCCTTAAAGACAGAAGACATCTAATACGTGCTAGTCTGTTTATACTATCAATGCCCTGTTTAATAGTACATCAGCCTAGAGACATTTAAGTATCAAACTTATTAAAGTGATTAGAAATCTCATCAACCATGATCGCCTATCATGGTTTCTCTATCACAGTTTAATACTAAGGACGTTATCATGTTACAATTCACAATTTGTTCTTTAAAAGAACGTATATATGACTACAGAAAAGCCATTTAATCTATGTATAAACATAAAGAAATAGTAGAAATGATCCGACCCGGTCGGATCCGGTCCAACCCGATTGGGTTTATGACACTATTTCAACAAAGTGTTCTTCTTCTTCCTACTTTTTTTTGCTTTACTTTTCACATTGGGGACAATGCTGAGTTTTAAAGTGGGGGGTTGGCACAACACTTAGTTCAAAGTAATTTGAGACACATTTACACGCTTGCTTTTGTGAATTTCGATTTTTTGAATGGAATGAAATAAAAACCTTAAATCGTTGAAATTGCTTAATTACATACTTAATTAATTAATGATGAATATGGGGTTTGTCAACTATTTGAAGTAGTGGTTTATTAACATCTATCTTGTTGAGGAATCGACCTTTTTTAAGCACGTATAACTCATTTTTTCAGTGTGTAGTATAGATGATGCATTATTCAATTTTGTATGGAAGAATGAGCATGTGTTATGTTGCATGAAGTAGTGACTTATTAATTATTATTTTACCGTTGCATTTAATTTTTGAGCACGCAATCTGAGTGAGAAGTATTTAGATGAGATTAAGAGTTATCCTAGACCGAGAATCGATATTTGTCGGTGGATATACTTTAACCAATTATTGTAGGATGATGGTAGCAATCATGATGCCAAACAAGGTAACGGGATACAATGGGCTTGCGAGTGAGAGAGAAAAAAAAAGAGTGAGAAATCTGCCAAGCGAAGCCGATGGAGCATAAAAAGCACGGCTATTGCATAAAAATGAAAAAAAAAATGCAATAAAGGTAGTGAGGGAAGCGAACTCATGTAAAAAGGGCACAACCCTCGCATAAAAAAGAAACAAACGAGGACCTAAGAGTAATACTCGGTCCCCAAGTCAGCCCGGCCCAAGTAAGGTTTCATGTTGTTTGCCTGAGTCCGAAGGCAAGATGAGCGAGTGTGCACATTGAGAAGTAAGGATTGTGGGGTCTCTATAACTTCATTCTTTTCTTGAATGCACTATCACAAAATATTTATCGCACGACACATTGATGCATTGGTCGGTGATGATTAATGGGGAACTTATGGATTTGTGCATGATGCATGTTTTGCCTGAAATCCTTATTGATATAATGTGATTCTGTCTGCGTCACTGTTGTTTGAGAGTTATCGCACACACACGTCGGTTCTACTATGAGATAGTGCTTAATGGATTACTGATGGATATGTGTTGACCCTCATCTTATTTATCATTCTTGAATGAGTCTGCTCTTATTTAGTTTGTAATTGTTTGTGGGGTTTATTTGATTTGGTTTTGCTCGGGACAATCTAAAGCTAAGTGGGGGGTAGTTGATGACGGTAAATTTCGTATCATTATTTACCATCAATATACCCCGGATTTGTGTTCTCAATGCGGATAATATGTATGAAATCATGAGTTAATTAGCTAAATGTGATTAAGCCACGTCCGGGGTGACTAAATTGGTATTATGCGTATTAACCATGTATTTTATGTGTTATTAGCTAGAAATAGAAGCTACTATGTGTGCTATGGTTTTATTGACAGATGGACGAGTGTTTGAAGCATCATTTGGGTTGAAGGACAGATGTAATCGATAAAGAACTGAACACAGCTGAAGGTTGAAGTGTTTCGAGCGAAGATTGGACCCGAGAATCTGATTTGTGATATTTCAATGCAATTTACGAATTACTACAAGGGGAATTGGGCTTGTCCTTCTTCATGAACGTTGTATTTCTTGAAACAAGGATTCTAACACACTTTGAATCACCCAAATCGGAGTTGCGTAGGCTAAGTTATGGTCCAAATACCGAAGCTGGGCCTAGGGTATTCCAAATTAAGTTGGCAGCAGGAAAAAGACGAAAATACCCTCGGTTTACCGGGAGTTACCCGCGGTTTACTGAGGCCCAGAATCTTCCAGAAACGCGTTTTCTTGTCCTGCAAGCATTGGGTTTACCCCTAAGTCGGTTTATACACCTATATAAGGCCATTCAGGGCTGCGAATTTGTAATCACCTTTTCTTTTATTCATTCCAAGTTCTATTAGATACAATGTAGTCTTTTGGGAATAAAGTCTTATTTTATTTTCTTCTTTTCTTTGTTGCAAAATTAGTCATGAGTCTTTCATTATTGAATTGTGCTTGTTTTACGATCTTCACGGATCGATTCGAGTCGCCGAAGGAGAGAGAATTGAAGAGTAGATCTATTCTTCGTTATGGGTAAGATCTATTCCAATGTTTTGTTTCTTTTCTTAGATTCATGATCGTTCTTATGATAGATCTAGATTATGCGTGCATCTAATCATCTATGATTAATTAAACGAACATTAATCTTCATTCGATTCGTTTATATGAAACGCAGAATTATGGGTTGCGCTCTTCAGATCTGTGACGGTCTTTATCGCTAGATCTGAATACCTAGTAAATCCTAATTTTGTGGTTCGGCGTCAGCTACGTTGATCGACAGGCTTAATTAACAGTAGGTTATATCTGGTCAATCTGCTTATTGTAATAGTAAAACTAGCATGAAATATGAATAGTGAAGTGTTAGTTTGGACATAGTCTTGATGGACCCTAGGAATGTGCTGATCAGTGTCGACAACTGTCTAGGCGGGTTAGCGGTATGAGTTAGCGCTCAATATCGGCAATTCTAGTTCTTTATGCGTATGGGCTATTACGGACCAAGTAAGGAGGGTAGCTTGTGTATAGATTGTCTACTACCATTGTCGGAGTAGATAGGGTTATGAATTGCACCCGTACCTTAATTACAAATATGGATCAGATAAGCATTAATGGGAGATTAGTTATGAATAGTTTGGTTAATGTCTTTTCGATATATAATTAATGATTGGTTTATTTTCATCTCTTTTATTTACTTATTCTTTATGTTGGTCAATGACCACCCCTATCCGGTTGACCTATGAATTTTGGTTGTGTTTAAAATTATTAAATAATAGTCTATGTGGGATCGACCTTGACTCGCCCTTGCTATACTACGATTGACCTAGTACTCTTGCTAGTACGTCGTGTGTATTAGTGAATTGCACACGCGATCAACTTTCACTACTGCGGTAGAGAGTTTTCATGAGTATAAATGACAATGATCAACGTGATATTTAGAGAGTGATATGAAGTGATTTTACTATAAATGACCATAGTGTCGTCCTTTGGAAATTGAAATAGACGCGAACCTATGGTCTCTCTATTGGGGCACTTGCTCGGATATATTTTCAATTTGATTTCTATATGTTATTCAAGGGTGCATTGATCTCTACGTCTGAATCTATCAAAGCTGATAATCTAGAAGACTCAGCTGAAGTGGTGTTTGTTAGGTGTAGTGCCCGAAAGACAATTTGTGTGATTGTTTTTAATAATGGATGACAGAATTTATCTCACCTTATTACTTGCTTTGTGCTTGTAAAGTAATACACTGCTGCAAACCCTAAGTATATCTGTATGTAAACACTTAACTCAGTGTATGGATTACACGTGAGGATTGAGTTAGTGGAGATATGCTTAAACTGTTAGTCCGTGGTGAACTTAATCAGAGTTTAGGGTCTCTTGATTAAAACACCAATGATGCGCATAGAACACCTTAGTGTGTGATAGTCTTATCCGGACTGTCGGTAGAGGGTACCTACGGCTACGTGGGGCATTTATATATGATGGCATTCATATAGGACTGGACCGATTTAATCTGAATTTCTTGATATAATTCCGTAATCGAGGAATCTTATTAAATCATTAGATGATCATATATGGATCAACCTTAATCCTGAGGTGATCACAGGGTACTGCTTGTCTCGAGGTAGTGTTTGATGTGTTAGTTACGGTTCACTTGAATATGTGTTCCAAGCCACTTCTCATTGGCACTATCTCCTTATGTGCGAGTAGTTCTGATTTTCACAGACATGGAATCCATTCGTTCCTGCGGGAAGTAGAGAGACAGTCCCCTTATTTGTTAGCCCTAAGAAAGTGATCGATCCCGGGAGTTCACATTTGACTGATTAGCTACTAGTCAGATATGTGTACTAATTGATCATCAGGGGGTTAATGGTAAATAATGATAAGACATTCAGGGTCGGGTTTACGAAGACATCCCACACAGAGTGGACAGTCTATGGTGGGTTAATCCGTATGTAGTGATTATATCAATAGACGCTTATTCACTCTATAGGTTGAGTATAAGTATATATCTGTAATTGGTAGAGTTCAGTTTCGGGTTTATGGTGGCGTAATCCCGGAATTAATAATCATATATATTTATTATGTTCGATGAATATTATATTTAATTATTGGAGCTACTGGTTATAGGTCCATGGTCCCCAATGTGGCTTCTATAATTCGGGCTAATATTCTTGTTTATTTGGGCCTCAGAAATAATTAATTGGCTGGGCTAATTAATTGATATGCATTGATATTATTTAGTTGGGCTAAATAATATAATACACATAAAAGACTTTTTATGTGGGCTAAAAAACCTAGGGGTGGCGCCATTTTGGTCTTAATTAGCACAAGAATTAATTTTCTGGTATTATGGAAAATAAAAGATATTCTTGTTATGTGATTGGTTGTATGACTTGTTATTTGATTTCCTATTGGTCAATGACATGTCACAATTATTCATTAAGGAAAATATGTTTTTATTTAATTTAATTATTTATTTATTTAATTAATTAAAACTTGGAGACCTATGGTTCTTGGTGGGCTGTATAGGATTCTGATCATAGAGGTTGGTTTGAAATGCTTAACCCTGTGAATGGAGTTTTGGTACTCCAGTTCTGTTCAGCCTCTTGTAGAACCACCTGAGTGTCTCAGGCCCAGTGGGAGTAATTGGATCTACGCCGAAAAGAGTCGAATGAATAGGAAAGTTTAACTTTCAGCACAAAGCTAAGTGGTCTAAGGGTGATTCCCTAAAAAGTAGAGAGTTAACCAGACCTTGAACTCTCTCACCACTCCGCCTTGCTGGATTCCGTTAGAAAGCAGAAAATAGGGGTGATTCCCTAAGACTTTCTTGCCCAAAAACGGAGTCTGGATTCATTCGGAACAGAAGGGTCTTGGTTAGAACAAATGGCAGGTTGACTGCCGGGAATTATGTCCTTTGTGGATGTAAGAGAACCTCTCGGTCATTAAAAGTCTCATGTTTTAAAATATATGGACTTGACCAGAATATTGATAAGTCTTTTGTAGACTGGGTATCAATATTGGTAAAATAGTAGTATTAGTGTTCGCGAAAGGTAACACTGAAATAGTTGGAAACAACATGAGTGTGTTATCTGAAGTCAGAAACTGACACGCCAAGATTCTCTAGATGAGAGAATGGACTATATTCTAAGAATTTGATTCGGTCAAATTCACGAGAATGAGTCATTGGCTATTCTATCCGTCTTATTGGTTAAGATAATCTTGCATATACGGATGCAACATTCAACGAGAGTAGTCCTACCCTACCTCTCAGGAATGATTCTCCAAATCTTCGGATAAAGAGAAAATGGGATAGAGTCTCTCTGGGATAAGGGCAAGACATCTTAACACGAGTCAATTGCAATCGAATCTTGGATTTGAGCAATAAGTAGCGGTTTAGTACGTCCTCAAGTATATTTAGAGAACGAGGAATCATATGCTTGTATATTCAGGTGCAAACTTGAATATGGTTGACTACACTGATTCTGACTTGTAGTCAGATTAAGGATGATCATTAAGTTGATCTCGGGCTCAGTGTTTACTCATAGTGCTTAGAATTTCCCTTTTGGTCTGGGAGTAATTCCAGGTCTGATAAGCCGATATCACTTCATCGTGAAAACAGTGAAGAGATAGCTTAGAAGGATCTTCTCAGTCATAAGAAGTCAAAAGCATATTGAGAGAGAGTACCACCTGATTGGAAGGACCGGCAACGTTTCAATCCTAAAGATCGTCTCGAGTCGACAACCTAACTAATCAGTGTACCAAGTCGAGTGCTTGGAGGGTACGTCATTGATGGATATGTCTCATATGCTTTTAGAGCAAGTGGGAGAGTGTTGTGAATAAGATGAGAAAGGGTGTGCTCTAAAAACAATCGTTGCTTGTCATTTCATGCAAGTGGGAGATTGTTAGGTGTAGTGCCCGAAAGACAATTTATGTGATTGTTTTCAATAATGGATGACAGAATTTATCTCACCTTATTACTTGCTTTGTGCTTGTAAAGTAATACACTGCTGCAAAACCTAAGTATATTTGTATATAACCACTTAACTCAGTGTATGGATTACACGTGAGGATTGAGTTAGTGAAGATATGCTTAAACTGTTAGTCCATGGTGAACTTAATCAGAGTTTAGGGTCTCTTGATTAAAACACCAATAATGCGCCTAGATCACCTTAGGGTGTGATAGTCTTATCCGGACTGCCGATGAGGGTACTCACGCTGGGCATTTATATATGATGGCATTCATATAGATCAACCGATTTAATCTGAATTTCTCGATATAATTCCGTAATCGAGGAATCTTATTAAATCATTAGATGATCATATATGGATCAACCTTAATCCTGAGGTGATCACAGGGTACTGCTTGTCTCGAGGTAGTGTTTGATGTGTTAGTTACGGTTCACTTGAATATGTGTTCCAAGCCACTTCTCATTGGCACTATCTCCTCGATGAGTGAGTAGTTCCGATTTTCACGCAGACATACGGATCCATTCGCTCTGTGGGAAGTAGAGACGAGTCCCTTATTTGTTAGCCCTCCTAAGAAAGTGATCGATCCCGGGAGTTCACATTTGACTAATTAGCTACTAGTCAGATATGTGTACTAATTGATCATCAGGGGGTTAATGGTAAATAAGGATAAGACATTATGTGTCGGGTTTACGGAGACATCCCACACCGAGTGGATAGTCTATGGAGGGTTAATCCGTATGTAGTGATTATATCAATGGACTCTTATTCACTCTATGGTTGAGTATAAGTATATATCTGTAATTGGTAGAGTTCAGTTTCGGGTTTATGGTGGAGTAATCCCAGAATTAATAATTATATATATTTATTCTGTTCGATGATTATTATATTTAATTATTGGAGCTACTGGGTCCATGGTCCCCAATGTGGCTTCTATAATTCGGGCTAATATTCTTGTTTATTTGGGCCCAGAAATAATTAATTGTCTGGGCTAATTAATTGATATGCATGGATATTATTTAGTTGGGCTAAATAATTTAATACACATAAAAGACATTTTATGTAGGCTAAAAAACCCTAGGGGTGGCGCCATTTTGGTCTTAATTAGCTCAAGAATTAATTTTCTTGTATTATGGAAAATAAACGATATTCTTGTTATGTGATTGGTTGTATGACTTGTTATTTGATTTCCTATTGGTCGATGACATGTCACAATTATTCATTAAGAAAAATATCTTTTTATTTTATTTAATTAATTAAAACTTGGAAACCAAGGATTTACTCTCCTATAAAATGAGAGTTATTCCAAGTGTAAAAGACACACTAAGAATTTCGGCCACACCAAATAAAAGAGAAAAAAAATTAGTTTTCTTGTATTGGGTTTTAGAAGAAGAAAAACTACAAGTTTTTCTTGGTGTTGCATATCAAGGAGGTTCTCATATCAAGAAGGGTGTCCACCAACCACCGTTTTGAGAACAGATTGGAAGATCAATGCTTCTTATCCTAAAATCATAGCTTCTCTTCCTACTATTGGTATTTTTCTACTAACCCCCTTGTAGTAGTTAAATCCTTTGTTTATGTGTTATAATATATGAATCGTGATCCATCCGCTGTGTATAGATCTAATTTGTTTATATCTGAGCTCCTACATCCTTCAGTGTTCAGCTGAGCTGTCCAAGTCTGAGATGGCCAGCTGGAGTTATAGTCAACTGAGTTCTGTGTTCAGCCGAGTTAGTCTCAGATGATGTCTGGTGAACACGTCTGAGTTAGCTTTGAAAATGAGTCTGGTTACACTGATGATTTTCAACTGATTTTTGGAAAAATCACATCCGAGGGCATCTCTAGAAAATACTCTCTCCGTCCCAATTTATTTGGTACTTATTACATTTATGGATGTCCCAAAATAAGTCTCATAACTCTAATTAGACTCAGAGTGTTTGGTTTAATTGCCTAAATTGCCTCAATGTGCATATAAAATGAAAATAGTGCCATACATAAAAAGGATAAAAAGGTAAATTAGTCATGTTTTAAATGACCAGATAACCTATTAAATGATGTCTCCATAAATATTTTGAGTTCCAAAATGTCCCAAACAAATTGGGACGGAGAGGGTACACTGTTGGACATCATGGCGGCTAGGTTGAGTTCCAAATTCTATAAATACAAGCATTTATTGTAACAATCTGTGGAAGTATCTTTGTAAATTTTTTTGCATAATAAAATCATCCTTTTGTCCGTGGAGTAATCGGCACAACGACCGAAACCACGTTAAATTGTCGTGTTCTTCATGTTCGTTTATTTTACGTTGACTGGTCTGTAATTCTGAGTCCTTATTTGCAATATGTTACAACACTTAGGGGCGGATCCACCCCAAGGTTAGGGGGGCACTCGCCCCCCTTCGGATCCGAAAAATACACTATTATATATGTTATGTTTCTTTTTCAGCCCCTGTAAAATTTATATTCGCCCTTATCATCTATAATAAAACGATAATTTGATATAAAACATTTATTATGTAAATAAAAGTACATAATTATTATCAAAGCGATACATTTAACAAAATATTAATCGGTTTCGGAACATTGGGTTTTTTTAAGAACATTATTTGTATTGTATTAAATCTTTATTGATAGAAGTAGAATGGTTAATGTGTTCGGATATTCGATATGTAGTAGTTTTTTTTAACATATAAAGCGAAATGTATAGTCATGTATTTTTTTACGATATATAGTAGTTTTTTTTTCGAATCGTAGGGGACAAAAAAACACTACTATATACTCCGTCCGTCCCGTAATATAAGTCATTTTGAGTTTTTTGTGGTGTCCCAAAATATAAGTCCTTCTCACATCTCAATTCAATATTAAATGCATTTTTTCACTTTCACATTAAACTATGCAATACTACAGGTTACTTTCAAAAATCAATACAATATTTTATCTTGAAATTTTAAAAAACAACTCTTTTATTATTTTTCTTAAACTGTGTGTAAAACCTATAAGGACTTATATTGCGGGACGGAGGGAGTACTTTTTTTTAATACAAAAATCTTTAGAATTTTCGCTCCACGTCGCCTGGGATCCTGCGTCCGCCCCTGACAACACTATATATTAAAACGATTTGTAAGCAAAAAGTTATGCTCGATAGTTAAACTGGATGTTCAAATTGTTCTTTAGTAGATGTGCCATAAGCATGGAGTAATGCATTGTGATCTTAAGCCTAAAGATTTTCTCATTGGAAACAAGGACACTGCACCATTGAAGGCTATCGATTTTGGGCTATCTGTGTTCTTCAAACCTGGTAAGTTTCTGTAAATTTCGTAGTTCGTACTAATCAATTGCAATGCCTCATTAGATTTTATACAAAAGTACTTCTATTTTACGGCTAAAATGGATTTCGCCCTGATGCATTTGTGATCGTGTAACAAAAGTACTTCTATCTTGCTTGACAGATAGACAAAAGCCATATTCATTGTGATGATTGCGGAATCTGCAAGTTGGTGAGCAGAGAATTAGGCTCTTCCACTTTTACTTGCAGATATCCAGAGACTTTTTATTTTGATATTTTGTTTATGTTGACCTTTTGAGGAATTTATATATTTGTACTGTGTGATTATTTTTGTTTTGGAAATAGAATGTTTTTTTTTTTTTTTTTTTTTTTTTGAGTGGTGAATTTGGTGTTTTTGGGTTGAGATTCATGTTTGAATCAATTTTTTTAAATTTACATTTTTATTTATATTTATATTCTTTTTGTATTTATTTTTTTTGTTTGTATTTTTTGTATTTATATTTTTTCTGGATTCGCGGAGGAGCAAAAACTGATAAACTATTCATACCAAAAGGGTTATATCCATTAAAAAGTTGGGTAGAGTTTAACCACAAATAATCCCTTAACCACCCCATCAAATAGGTGGAAGATTCATTAAACTGGGAAACGTTACCACCAATACCTTTTTTTCCTCTTGTGATGGAAAAAGTATTCCTGGCGGATTATTGTTCAATTGCTGGCAGATAATAATCGCCACAAAAACATCGTATCGGGGGACCCAAATAACCGCCAGGAAAGGGCTTAAAACTTTGCGGCAAAGGCAAATACAGAGGATTTTAGTGGCGGCTAAAACCGCCGTGAAAGAGTTTTAGCGCCGGATTGTCAGCTTTAACGGTGGAAAAAATCCGCCGCTAAAAGCATTTTTTTTGTAGTGTGTGATTGATGGTGTTACTGTGATTGCGAGGTGTTACTGTAAATGTATGATGTTAATATCACTATGTATTTTTAGTAAATTGTGTGATTGTTGGCATATGATTATTCTAGTTCATTTGACATTGGACTACAATTAATTAATGTGATGTAATGCTAATGAACCTTAGAAATAATTGTTATTGTTACTATTACTGATTGTGAGGTGTTAATGTGAAATACACAAGTTTTTTGCGGTGTTACCGTGATTGTGAGGTGTTAGTGTGACTAAATGTGGTACTTTGATTGTAAGTTTTATTATGATTGTGAAGTATTAGTGCAAACACTGCGATTAATTCAAATGTTTTTTCGGATTTCACAAACTATGTCGAAAAGGTATGAGATATCAAAATAACAAGAGTGTGGATGATTGGAGTTCGAAATCAAAAGTTACGTTAGTTTATAAATAAATAAAAAAACACTTTGATTAAAGCAAATGTTTTTTCGGATTTCGAAAATTACGCCGAAAGGGTATCATATGAGATATCAAAATGAAGAGGAAAAAATATGAATTTTAGTGAAAGAATTTTGGTGATCGGAATTATAAATAAAAAGTTACGGTTGTTAAAAAAAGAATGAAGCAACACCATGTAATGGAAAGGAAAAAAAAAAAAAAAAAAAGGATAAATGAGTACATAATAAAGCTTCTAACTAGTTGAATTAAATAGATAATTGCAATGAAGATTATCTGAAATAATATATTTACACAGTTTTAATATTATTAGAAGGGTATATTACTAAATTCACCCGGAAATTTGAGTGGGGTCCATGGACTCCCCTTCTCCATGTTGGGTTCGCCCCTGACATAGCCAACTATAACTAATGTTCCAAAACCCTTCGTTCAAGTCCACGGCCCTTCTTGTGACGACCCGACCAAAAAACAAGAGTAAAGTTCCGGATATGAACCGTTCGGCCATGTATCAAGAATAATATAACAAAATTCTTCTAGAGTGACGAAGCATGGTGAGGTGTGCTACGAAAATAAACGTGAATGCTGAAACATCAAAAGACCCGACTATTACAATTCTGAATCCTCAATCCTCCATTAATACATCCTTGTGCTTACAACAAACCATCGTTAATACACAAGTTTCATACATCATTGCAACTAAAAGTTCCTAATTACATCATACTAACTAAAAATCCACAATGCCAATAACATCATTACCATGAATATAAACGTTACCTGGAGATATAGAAAACAACATGATAAATATATATATATATATATATATATATATATATATATGTGTGTGTGTGTATGTATTCTCCTCGATACCACATATTGTCCAGAGAGGTTGCAGTTTAGATAGGAGTAGCAAGCACCCTACTCCTCATTTTCATGCGGTGACTGTAGTTATCCATCAAATTTGAATATTAGGGGTGATTAATGATGCTGAACAAGGAAACGTCGTGTCAAAGGAGACTAAACCACTTACTAGGGTCATAGTAAAGTTTTAAATTCTCTTCACAAATATCAGCAATGCAAAAGTAACAATGGCAAATATAAAGCATGGATTCAATGTAATGGAGATAGACAATTTGATTGAAGAAACACAGAGCAAAAACACTCTGAAGAGAAGAAATGTGTATTACAGGATTTAAAACCAAGGATCCTCTCCCGCAAATCCGCCTCTAATACTCCCATATCGTTATTCTCTCACCGGTACAACAACTCTAACCGAAAAAATAGAACAAAAAGACAGACATTCTAACTTTTGTATAGAACTCTTGTTCATGGCATAACAAGCCACTAATATAGGCCTTCCTGAGTTTTGAAACCACTGGTGTTATCCTTATTTCATGGTAACCACTGGTGAGGTCTATTTTGGCAAAAAATTGAGCTCTGGTCAAGTTATCCATCAAATCATCAGCTCAGGACATTGGAAATATACATTTTACTCTGATCTTATTTATGGATCTGCTATCCATACACATCCTTCATTTATTCTTTTGTTTGGAACTAGTAAAGCAGGGACCGCACAAGGTCCGGATAATCTGTTTGGATAATAGATCATCAACAATGTCTTGTAACACCTTTTGCTCCTCTATGTGATTGGTATCCCATGTTTCCTGTACAGCTTTCACCATCAACCCATAAATCTCTGTTTCTCCTGTCAAATCATAGGCAAACTCCTTTCCAGATGTTCTCAGTAATTGAGCACTTATCTTTTGAGGATCTGATTTGGTCACCTCCTTTCATGCCATAGGAATCGGCACCACTTTCTTTCTCTTCAATTTAGAGTATAAGTGTTGTCCCTTCCTTTATGAATACCATCTCTCTCATATTGCCATGGTCTGCCCAATAGAGGATGTCCACCACATCACACACAACCTCATCTATGTACGATTTGCCAAAAGAGAATTTGACCCTACCTGTCTCGGTAACCTTACTTTCTGGCCCTTTTCTTGATCCACCCCATCTTATATGGGTGGGAGTAAGAGTGGTTCTTAGGCCTATGGCTTTAACTGCTGCCCTGGACACTAAATTTTCACTGGAACCACTATCAATGATAACTTCACACACCTTGGAATTTACTGTGTATCTGGTCCTGAATAAGGCATGTTTCTGGGAAGGACTAGGTTCAGTAAATAAGAGATGCACCATAATGCAGGCCAACATCTCCCATTCATCTCTATCCCTTTCTTCAATCAGTTCTGTCTCATGCTCAGTGGAATCTCCTGGCCGGGTCTTCTCCTTGTTTATCCAGTATCTTGATCTGAGGTCTGGTAAGGAAAACATTTGACCTATGCACCAATAATACACACCTATAACACTTCAATCCTCCAAGTTTTGCATAAGGGTCTGTGTCTTTATTATCTGCAGTCTTAGAATTCTAATCCCAGCTTCTGCTCCCTTTGCTTAGTGAACGTTATTAGCTGTAGGTGATTGTCTAGTAGGAAAAAGTTTCCTACTGTCGGTGTTCTTGCTTTTCCATTGAAACTGCTTCTCCACCGTCTATATTAGATTCACCGCCTCTTTCAAACTCCAAATGGGAGTTAACTCTAGTTTCTCCCAAAATTCCTCATTCAGTTCTCCTATGTACCTTCCCACCTGCACATCATCTTCTTCTTCAACAGTATTAGATCTAGCCCCCATTCGATAAAAGTCATTGGTATACTCTTTGACACTCCTCCCATTCTATTTTCAGATAAAGAATTCAAGCATGGTTTGTATGTGATAGTTAGCTGAAGGAACCGGCTGATTAGCAGTTAATTCATTTTTTCCCAATTCTTGATCTTCTTTTTCCTTTTCAACATTCGGCTATTCTGGATCTGCTTCCACCAAGCCCTAGCACCCCTTTTCAATTTGTACAAAACCAATTTGCATTTCAAAGTCTCTAGAGGTCGTATTCCTTCAAAATAGTCTTCAATAGAGTCTACCCAGTCCAAAAAATCTTCTGCGTGCATAGTACCATCAAAGACTGCTATGTCCATCTTCAGTCTAAAGTTGAAATGATCAGGGCCTCCTGTGTTCTTCCCAAACTCCTTTGCAGATCTCCTATATCGATAGTTCTTTGGTTCCAAAATGGAGTTTCTTTTTCTGAATTTGAGCTATCATATTTCAGATCTGGTGGTCCTCCTAGGTTGTCTCTTATCCGCGCTATTTTGGACGGTTCTCCCAAAATGCCCTTTCCCCTGTCAATCTCTTCCACCGGATTCTTCTGTATCACCGCTTTGTCATTCCCCCGGGGCCGGCCCTGGCATTTTTGGGTTTAAGGCCATGTTGTTGAAGTGGGACTTTTTTATTTTTGGGCATAATATATTTTTTTTAATTTTTATACTTTTTCAAACAAAAAATTAATAAAACTTGTTTGTATGTCTATTTTTTTCTTGGCCAAGTAAATTTTTTTAATGGGGCTTTATCGATTCGAGTAAAAAAAATTTGGGTCTTTATTAAAAATAAAATAACATATTGTATTAGGTTGGGTCGGATTGAATCTACATGGATTTTTTTTTCTTTTAGCGAAACATGTACCGTTGGGCCCTCCAGGCACCGTTGGGCTTAAGACGGCCGTCTCTCCGGCCTCACATGAGGGCCGACCCTGCATTCCCCCAAACTGGAGTCTTGGTCATATATATATCTACTGTTTGTTGTGTCTTCCAACCGCAATTCGTCTCTTTCTACATTTCGCTCACCACAAGTCGTATCTCTCGCATGAAAAGACACTAGCCTATGGTCCAAATCTCGAACATTCTCTCGAAGGGCCATCAGATCTCGATCTACATCGGAGATCCGGCGTGTCACAACCTCTTGATTTTCCATCAGCGGATCCAAGGGAAAACCTAGGCTCTTGATTCCAAATAATGGAGATAGACATTTTGATTGAAGAAACACAGAGCAAAAACACTGTGAAGATAAGAAATGTTTGTTACAAGATTCAAAACTAAGGATCCTCTACAGAAAATCCACCACTAGTACTCCTATATTGCTATCTCACCAGTACTAGAGGTGTACACGGTTCGGTTTGGATCGGTTAATGGCCGTAAGCGAACCGAAATTTTCGGTTAATTGAAAATCTGAATCGAAACCTAACCGTTTGTAAATGAAACCGAACCGAATACCGAAATAACCGATTCGGTTCGGTCGGTTAACCGAAAAACCGAAATAAAATCAAAAGTAAGTAATTAGAGATAACCGAACCGAACCGAACCGAAATAACCGAGTGATTAACCGAAAAACCAAACCGAAATAAACAAATTTCATCCAATTATACAATTACAACAATTTGATCCACTATACGGTTATAAACAGTTTGGCTTTTTCGATTTGGTTTCGGTTCGGATATGAATGGTTTGGTTTTCGGTTCATTTTCGGTTCGGTTTTTGGTTCGGTTCGGTTCGGATAATTTACAACACTAACCATACCGAACCGAAAATTTCGGTTTTTCTATTTTGAAAACCGAAAACCGAACCGTAACAACCGATCCGAATTACCCCATTCGGTTCGGTTTTGGAATTATCCGTATCCGTATACACCCCTAACCAGTACACCAACCCTAACCAAAAATAGAACAAAAAGACAAACATTCTAACTTATTCCACCAAATAAAATAAAGATAAACTAACACATAAAAGTAAGCACATCAACTTCCATGTGTCAAAGGATGGTCCCACATCACAATGTTTTGAACTATCATTACATATTTGCATAGCACTTGAGCAAACCACATACATGGAATAAAAGTATTTAACTAACCTACTTGATTCTCATAACAATCAAGGCACAAAACATAGTTAAACTCAATACTAAAATGAAATTACTTCTTTCCGTTAACATTTCATAACTGTTTCATTACTTCTGTAGTTTTTCATAAAAACTATAATGCTTAGTGATATGCACTGTCACGTATCGTCATCCTACACGACACATTGTGTATTGTTACGTATCTTAGTAATACATGGTTCATCATACTACTATTCACTTAGTTATATGCAGAGATACCTACCGATGTCATGCATAACACTGTGTACCGTTGCGTATCATTGTTATACACAATAAACATACTGCTCTGCTTAGTTTGTGATTCACAGTCTTACATATCACTCTCATACATATCATCCATCTGGCTATGTACCGTCATGTATCACTGTAATACATAACATTAGAATCTTACTTATTCCTTAATTCTTCATGTTACCACATACTCCATATCACATAGCACAATTTCATTAAAACCCTATGAACATGCTTTCAACTCATAAATAAGACTTTCATAATGTCACTTTGACCCCGTAAGTGACGTCGAAATTGATAGAAGATAATTTCAAGAATGAAATTCAAAGAAGATATAGTTGTTATGATAAAGTCATTAATTTAAATAGTTTGTTATTTTAACTTATATTAGAATTAGATTTATCTCTAGTGAGTGTTTTTATCATTATCTTGTAGTCTAGGGATTTAATATAAATACCACTTGCACTTCTACAGTTTCATCATTCAAATAAAATATAACGAGTCTTTAGTTTTCTATCTATTTTGATTTTCTTTATGATATCAGAGTCAGGGACGAGGGTTCGAGTGCCTTAACATTGGTGAGCCCTCGCCCGATCTTCATTCCGCTTTCAAACAATTTATTTGCCCGATCCTTTTCCACCTTCAAATAAATATTTTTAATTCATGTCCAGAAGTCTATAATCCCGTTTTGTTATTTGCATGTGTCTACTGTTTAAAAAAAAACAAAAAACAAAAACAAAAACAAAACACGTTTGAGTCCGGGAAATTTGTTAGAATACCACTACTTTGAACCTTTATTTGTGAGAATACCATTTTGATTTTATTTTATTTTTTTTTACGAAACGAGCCATTTTATTCAAGCAAGCGTGGGATCAAGCCCCCCAAAAAATAAATTACAAGAATGGAAAAAATAGTTTCCGGCAAAGAGCCGTTATTCACTCCAAGCTAGACGGAGATTCCGCACTCGACTAACAATATTAGAGATTAAAATATGCACAGGGGGCTTCATAGTATCATCTTCATGAAAAGTTTTGTTTCTCCAATTCCATATCGTGTAGATCGTGTCGGAGAAGAGATAGGGCCAGTCCTTGATATCACCTCTTTTTTGCAAGTTGTCATTTATCCAATCCTTAGTATTTGCTGCAGAGAAGAATCGGGACCAAATCTGTTGGGGGATTAGCGATTTCCAAAGCGACTTATTAGGTGCGCAATCTCTTAAGGCATGAATGGTAGATTCCGCTGCTTGATGACACTGGGGGCAGTCGGAAGAGGGGCTCACATGTCTGTCATAGAGAAGTGCCATGGTAGGTAAGGCATTATGCATAGCTTGTCAGAGCAAGAAGCTCACACGAGTCGGTCCTTGCAGTTTCCGAATACGTTGCCAGCATTCTTCCGTTGCATGGGTGGTTGAGAGATTAAGTGTCTTATAAGCTGATGCAACCGAGTATTTATAATCACTTGCCTCCGTCCATATGATATGATTATCAGCTGTACCAAAGCCTTGCTTAAGGATGTTGGCTGCAAACATATAGTTCGCCATATGAGGGAATCCGTGGGTTTTGGTGGCTCAAAAGGACTACCATACCTACTGATCAAAACCTGCACCCAGAGAGACTGATCATCCAATAACAGCTGCCATACTAGTTTTCCCAAAAGAGCCACATTGATCAGGTGCGGTTTCTTGATTCCCAACCCTCCCTCATCCGTGGGTCGGCAGAGAGTGTGCCAGGCTAGATAGTGCATCTTCCTTTCCCCTTCATTGTTGCCCCAAAAAAAGTCTCTACAGAGTCTATCTATGTTCTGTAGTATCCCCATAGGAATTTTCATGGTCTGCATAGTATAGTAAGCCTGGGTTGCAAGGGAACTATTGATTAGGATCAGTCTACCTGCTTTAGAGAGAACCTTCATCTTCCAGCTTGCCATCTTCTTACTCATCTTGTCAAGAATTGGACTGAAGCTCTGTTTAGTAATTCTGGAGTGAATGAGAGGTGAAGAGAGTTTGAGAATGTGATACACACAAGAGTAAACTTCAACTTATTTATTCATGTTGAAAGAATGAGTATAAATAGATACAAGAGAGGATCCTTACAAGAGAGGATCCTAGCTAGTAAAGTAAAAGTAACTAGAGCCGGCTACAATAAATGCTTGAGTCGGCTATGTCTATGCTATTACATAATAGGACAAAGGATAGTTACTTTATGATTATTAGGACATATTAATTGTTTATTCAATGCAATTAATATGTCTCTTGATAAAAAGTAACACGTTACATTGTAACATGTTATGAGTGTAATAATAATGTAATATTAACTATAGTATTTCCACACCCCCTCAAATCAAGTGTATATGTTTATACACCAAGTTTGCTACTCAATCTCTTGAACATAAGTGGTGGTATGGCCTTGGTGAGAATATCAAGATTCGATCACGAGGGAACATACTTGAGTTGAATAATCTTGGCATCAATCTTCTCCTTTAGGAAGTGTCTGCAATGTCCACATGTTTGGTTTTATCATGATGGATGATCCTCTCGCCATGCATAAGGCTGAATTATTGTCACAAAGCAGAGTGATAGGTTGTCAAGAGGTTGTCAAGTTCGGTGAGTACCCTTTTTAGCCACAGAGCTTCACAAATGCCAAGTACAAGTGCCTGAGTTCACCTTCAAAGATCGCTTCTGACACAAGAGGGTCGCTTCTTGCTTCTCCAAGTAACTAGGTTTCCCATACATATGAGCAATAGCCTGTGGTAGATCTTCATCAATGTGACATCCAAAATCCCAATCGAAGATCAAGACCTTGATTGATCTATCAGAGACTTGGTGAAATGTAAGCCCTGCCAGGAGTGGACTTCAGTACCTCAAGATCCTCGCTCACAAAGATCCCAATGTTGCTCGGTAGGGCAATGCATGAATCAAGCAACTGTGATCGACGCCATATGCAATATCAGGTCTTGTATGACAGATAAATGAGTTTCCTACAAGTCTTTGATATTGATCCTTTCGACAATGTCAATGTCACCATGCAGCAGGTATTACTGGGGTCTACTCTGGGATACAAGCAGTTTGCATCCCAAAGATGCCGCTTTCTTCAAAGAGTCCAAAGACATACTTCCTCTCGTGAAATGTATATACCACGACTGCTCCTAGCTATTTCCATACCAAGAAAGTACTTGAGGTAGCCCAAATCTTTAACTTGAAATACTTTTGCCAAATAGGTCTTCAAGTGTTGGATCTCAGGGTCATCACCGTAAGGATGATATCATCCACATAGACAATAAGAATGGACCTTTTCTCGGTTTGTTGTTTTGATAAACATTGTGTGATCTCGAGTTGCATTGATGGTATCCAGCAGCTTTAACCACGAGGTGAGTTTGCCAAACCAGGCTCTGGGGACCGCTTTAGGCCATATAGAGATTTCCTCAATTTGCAAACTTTCCTCGAGTGTGAGTGTTGGAAAACCAGAGGCACATTCATATAGACTTCCTCAAGAAGGTCACCATTTAGGAAAGCATTCTTGATATCCAATTGGTGTAGAGGCCACCAAGTTGGACAAAGAATTGAGATCGATACTCTGACAAAGGTTTAGTTTTGCCACAGTGCAAAGGTTTCCTTGTAGTCAAGGCCATATGTTTGAGTGAATCCCTGCAAACTTGGCCTAGCTTTGTATTTGTCAATAGTACCATCAAGATTGTACTTGATAGTGAAATGTACCATTTGCAAATGAATCGCCTTCTTTCCATGTGGGAGAGTGGTGAGATCCCAAGTATGGTTGTCAAGAGAGCGATCATTTCGCTTTGACACCGCCTTCCACTTATCATGTTGGAGAGCTTCCTCAGTATATTCTTAGGAATAGAGTGAGAATCCAAGTCCCGTGTAAACATGGCAAAAACAGTGATAAATCGATCATAGGATAGATAATTATGAATAGAGTGATCGTGAGTGCAAGATCTCTTTCCTTCCTCGATAGCAATAGAGTCTCATCATCAACGCCGAGTCTTTGAGAGTTAGTGGGTGCCGAGAGGTTCGATCTGCTTTGTGACTCAAGAGTTGCCGAGTGTCGATGAGTTTCGGTTCAAAGAGGCTCTGGGTCGATGAGACTCAGTTCGGGAGGTTGCTGAGGATCATTAGGATGCTGAGAGTCAGTGGGGTGCTGAGGTTCAAGAGTTTGCTGAGGGAAAGGATTTAGGTCGAGTTCAATCGTGTTTCCACGTGATCGCCTCAGTGGACTTGTTGTAGTAGGGAGTCCTTTCAAAGAATTTTACATCCATAGAATTGTAAAATCTCTTTTCAGAAGGAGAGTAACACTTGTAACCTTTCCTGTCCTTTGCATATCCTAGGAAAATGCACTTGTGAGCTTTGGGATCAAGTTTGCTTCGTGTTGGGCATGGATATAAACAAATACAAGACAACCAAAGATTTTTGGTGGTAATTGGGAAATAAGATGAGGGCAGGAGTGTGTGGTCGTGGAGGGTTTGGATAGGAGTTTTGAAGCCTAACACTCACTGGAAAGTCTGTTGATTAAGTATGTGGCGCTTAATATAGCTTCACCCCACATATACTTTGGGACATGGGTAGTGAACATGATTGATCGAGCCATCTCCGTGAGGGTGCTGTTTTTCTCTCAAGAACCCCATTTTGTTGAGGTGTTTCCACACAATCACGATATGGATAATCCCCTTATTCATCAAGAAATTACCGAGGTTAGACTCATAGTATTCAAGAGCATTATCGCCTTTAAGATCTTGATCTTAGTGTCAAATTGAGTCGAGATCATGTTGTAGAATTCTCAAAAAACTGGTCCAACTTCGATTTATCCTTCATTAAAAATAGCCATGTGTTCCTGTATGATCATCAATGAAAGTGACAAACCACCTCTTTCCTCGTTATACTTTTTACCCTTGAAGGTCCCCATACATCACTATGAATTAAAGTGAAAGGTGTGGAAGGCAAATAAGGTAGTTTGGCATACACAGATTTGGTAAGTTTGGCAAATTGACAAATATCACATTGAAGATCATTGACATTACATCCTTTAAATAATTCAGGAATTACAGACTTCAAATAACCAAAACTTGGATGTCCTAGTCTATAATGCCATAACATGATATTATCTAAGGTTTGAGTGCAAAGCCGAGGCAGATTTCATCCTTCGCCTTCCTTCGCAGGTCGACTCCACATACAATCCTAAGCAGGGTTTAGCCCTCCCAATCACTTCCTGTGAAGAAGGGTCCTGGAAAGTGCACTGATTCTTATTAAAAACAACAGTCCAATTTAAATCTTTTGCAAGTCTACTGACAGATATGAGATTGCAGTCTAATTTTGGAACAAATAGGACATCCTTTAGACATATCTTGTTAGTGAGTTTAACATTTCCAAAACCTTTTGCACGAGATAGATCCATCATTTAAATTTAACATTGTGAATTTGTTGACATGGCATAAGGTGAGTTATGAGGTTTTTATTACTACCATATGGGAGGAGGCCCTGTAATCAACAATCCATGTTTCATTACTAATAGAAGAGTAGAATTTACCTCAGCACTAGCCTGAGTAGCCGTGTCAAGAGAGGTACTACCTTCTTTTGTTGAGTGAGGAAAGCTTTGAATGCAAAGAACCGAGCATTCAACTTGTTGTCATTCTCCTCTTCATGGACATGCCTGCCCTGACTTTCCCTGGTAGGTTTGAGGGATTTAGGCATGCCATGTAGCTTCCAGCAAGTGTCCTTGGTGTGATTTGTGCGTTTGCAGTGCTCACAGAACAACTTTCCAGTTCTATCAGTAGGCTTCCGACAGGCCTCATTAACCTCAAGAGCTTCCCGATGGTCACAGGTAGCACTCTCACAGGGTTGTCGTCACAGGGAGTTCAAAGAAGATCACTTTTCTCCTCGCTTTCCTCATGTTTGACTTCAAAGAAACATGGATTTGAGATTGGGGAGAGGTTTTGTTGCAAGGATTCTTCCCTAACATCATCAAGAGTAGGATTCGATCCAGAAGAAACTTGAATACTCTCTTTTTCTCAATAATGTCCTTATAAAGTAGGCAAAGATCCTTGACATCATTCCAGGGTGAGTTTCCAACATGTCTAGATGTTGCCATGCCCTAGACAGCTTGGTTGAAGTATTGAGTTACGCATATATCTCCTTGTCTCCAATTTTGAATCTGAGCTTCAAGTTCATACACTTCGATGTATTGTCTTTCTTGGAGTAAAGATCCTGGCATTATCCTGCATCTCCTTTGCATGATCATACATCATAAAGTTCTCACTAATCTCTTTTGTCATTGATCTTGTGAGAATGGTCATGACTTGATTATTAGTAGTATCCCATGCTTCAAAACCTGGGTCATCTTCAGAGGGCAGTTTAGAGAGTCGACAGTATCCCATCTTACCTTGTCCAGAGATGTACATTTTCATAGACCTTGACCATAGCAAGTAGTTGTTGCCATCAAGTCTATGATTTGTGTAAGATGAAAGAGTCAAGTGACCCTAGTCTGAGGTAGCTGACTCAATCGAGGGTGAGGAAGCTTCAGATAATGAAGACATTCTTGATTCAAAGAGGTACTTGAGAATTTGCAAATGATTCGTGGATTTTAAGGCTCGATACCATGAAGAGAGTTTGAGAATGTGATACACACAAGAGTAAACTTCAACTTATTTATTCATGTTGAAAGAATGAGTATAAATAGATACAAGAGAGATCCTTACAAGAGAGGATCCTAGCTAGTAAAGTAAAAAGTAACTAGAGCCGGCTACAATAAATGCTTCGGCTATGTCTATGCTATTACATAATAGGACAAAGGATAGTTACTTTATGACTATTAGGACATATTAATTGTTTATTCAATGCAATTAATATGTCTCTTGATAAAAAGTAACACGTTACATTGTAACATGTTATGAGTGTAATAATAATGTAATATTAACCATAGTATTTCCACAAGAGGTATACCAAGGTATTTCCCAAGATTTTCTGTATGTTGCATATCTAGTTTCTGGCTGAGAAGGACTTTGGTTGAATTAGTTGTATTCTTAGAAGTATGAAACTTGGATTTGTGGGTACTGATTTTCTGGCCAGAGATATTGCAGAATTTTTCAAGCACTGCTATGATGGTATTAGCTTGATTCTCTGTGGCTTCTCCAAATAAGATCGGATCATCCGCAAAGAATGTGTGTGACAAAGGGGGCCTTGTCTCTTAAGTTTGATAGGTTTCAATTCCTTTGTCTTGAACCTCTTTGGTCAATGAGAAGGCTCAAGATTTCCATGCAAAGATCAAATAGGTAAGGGGCTAGGGGATCTCCTTGTCTAAGACCTCTTTGGGGGGTAATAGGATCAAGTTTACTTCCATTCCACAATATTGACAATTTATTCGACTTGAGGCCAAACATAATGAGTTGCACGAGGATGTCAGACAGCCCTAGGTGTTCAAGAATTTTCTCAATGAAGTCCCAGTTCACCTTGTCATATGCCTTTTCTAGGTCAATCTTCAACATCATCCATCCCTTCTTACCTGCTTTGTTTTTGAACCGGTGGATTACCTCCTGTGCCACAATAATATTCCCAGACTCCCTCTACCAGGAATGAAGGCTGACTGGGTAGTACTGACAATCTTACCAATAACTGATTGAAATCTGTTGGCAAGCACCTTGGTAATGATTTTGGCACACACATTGGTGAGTGCAATAGGTCTAAATTGTTCCACTTTCTCGGGGGGATTTGTCTTTGGTATCAGGGTAACGAGAGTTTCATTGAGCTTTGCATCAAACTGCCCACAGGAGAAAGCATTATAAACAAACTGCAATATAGAAGGACTTACAATGTGCCAGTAGTGTTTGAGGAAGCAAGCAGGTATACCATCAGGGCCTGGAGCTTTGAAGTTGCCCATTTGGAAAATAGCTTCTTCTACTTCAATCTCAGTTATCTGTCTGTTCATCCACTGTCTGTCTGAAGTGATTAGGGTAGGCCAATTAACATCTAGATTCCAGTCAGGATGAGTTGGATCAGCTGTGTAGAGTTTAGTATAAAACTCCTGGATCATGGCTTCGATCTGAGTCATATCAAAGATCCACTAATCTACGTTATTTTTTAAGCAAGTCACTTTTTTCTTTTGTTGGCGTTTGATGGTGGAGAGATGGTAAAAATAGGTATTTCTTTCACCCTCTGCTTGCCATTGAAGCTGTGACCTCTGATGCCAGTAGGTTTCTTCCTGTTGCAGAATGGCACTCAACTCAAGTTGTAGGGTATCTTGAAGATTAGCAAGAAAAGTTGAAGGGGCCTGCTCCATACTCCTTTCAATCCCTGCAATTCTAGCCTGATAGTTCTGCTTCCTTGTGAATATATTGCCAAAGACCTGCTTATTCCATTTAGTTGCTACATTAGCAAAATTAGAGATAGTTGAGTTAAGGGATCCTAAGTCTTTCCAGTTATGTGAAACAAAATCTTCAAACTCACAGTGGTCCATCCACGCTCTCTGAAAAAAGAAACTGTTACTATTTTTCCTTCTGGGAAGTGGAGTGTCTGTAGTCAAAAGAATGGGGTTGTGATCAGAGTGAAATCTTGGGAGGTGTTGGACATTAGCTCGGTCAAACTTTTCCATCCAACTCATATTACACCAGGCTTGATCAAGTCTCTGCAGAATCTTTTTATTATCTTTGGTAGTACCACACCAAGTGAATCTTGGGCCTTGAAACGATATTTCCTCTAGTTCATACTGTTGGAGGAATAGCCAGAGTTTGGTTCTGTTGAGGCCTCCAACTGCTCTCCCACCAAGTTTATCTTTTTGGTAAACCACTTGGTTAAGATCTCCTATGAGGCACCAAGGCAAGTCAAATGTGTTCTTAAGCCTTGATAAGTAGTCCCAAAGTTCATTACGAGCACTAGGTATATGAGAGGCATAAATCATTGTTAACACCCAGTCAATTTCAAAGATCCTTCGTAATGTGACCATAGTAGTGGGGACTGATTAGTACATGTTATATAAGAGAGGTTGACTCTGCTATTATCCCAAAAACACCACAATCCGCCTGCGTAGCCCCTGGCTTCCACTGCATACATGTTAGTAAAGTTGGTTTTTTTAAGTATTTGACAGGCTCTGTCACTAGTACTCCTGGTTTCCATAAGAAAGAGTATATCAGGTTTATGCTGGTCTAAAATGGAGGTTAACTGACGGAGGAGTTCATTTGATTAAGCTCCTCTACAATTCCAAGCTAGAATCTTCATAGGGAGAGAATCATTGGGAGGAGTAGGGAGGGGAATCCCTAATTCCATCTTGAACAAACAGAGGGTTAGCAGTTGCTAAATCATAATCTGTGGACTGACCTCTGATACCCTGGTGTTGATCTAGAGGATGTGTCTTGATGCTGTCTCCTGATTTTTTGGATGTGGGCCTATGAATATTAGCAGGATCCAGGATCAAAGGGAGTTTCTGAGGGTTGTTTGAGACTTCTGAAAGTGCTGTTCTTGTTGTTGTGGTTATCCTGGTCCTACTAGTAGAGGACTTCTTGTTCTGGGCGCTTTGAGCTGTAGGTGGGGGTTCAGATTCTCTACTTCTTCCTCCCAAAGAGGTATCCATGGAATTCATGTCCAGTGTTTTATCACCTCTTGAATTGAGTTTTGTACCAGAAGTACTATCCTCTGCAGTCCTCTTCTTGTTATTCTGCTTTGTAGCTTGCTCCTTAGTGGCTTCTCTTGTTCTGGCTTGTCCCCCATGAGAATGCACATTTTGGGCCTTTTCCCGTAGTTCTGTAATTTCATGTGGGATTTCTCCCTCTTCTGCAACATCCTCAGTGTCCTCCATAAATGTATTTGTCTCTCCAAGGATTTCAAAACGGGAACCTGAAGCAGAGCTAGGGTGTGGTTGTTGTTCTACATCAGAGGGTTTAGCTTTAGGTCCCTGTTGATTTTCAGTGGATTTATTGGGCTGTCTCCTTCTACGAGTCTGGGCAATCATCCAGGGACCATAGGGCTGTTCTTTAGTTGGTCCTTGAGGTGTGTTATTAGGGACAGACACTCCACTAGAGTTTGGGTCACTTGGCCGGACAAGTCTCTTTTCTATGACCAAACTTACCACATCCAAAGCAGATCATCTGCAATCCTTCATACTCAACCTTGAAGTTTCTTCCATTTAACACTACAGTCGAGTCTAAGGCTTGGTCAAGCTTCACTTCCATACAAACTCTGGCAATCGAGCCCTGATATTAGTTGTGGTGATAGGATCAATTTTAACAGTTGTCCCCACGAGGTTGCCAAGTTCTGTTAGGATATCCTCTTTAAAGAACCAAATAGGGAGCCTTGAAAATCGTAACCAGGCTAGGGTTGTCTTTATAGCATCATTTGAAGGCTCAAAGTATGGTGTCCATTTAGCAACATGCAGGTAGTGACCCTGTATGACCCATGGTCCGTCTAACAACGCAGTGTCATAATCAAAGGGATCAGTGAATCTAACTATGTAAAATCCATCCTCAAGGTCCACCACTTCCATTCGGCCTTTGGATTTCCACATACCAGAGAGGCGTTGGCAAAGAAATTTGTAAGAGACGGTCTTACCGAGCAATTTGATGATAAGGGCTTTCCTCCATGGCCTCCATAGATCAAGGCAGCGTTCCAGAGGGATAGTGACTGACTTTTCCGACTTGTCGGGCCCCATAAAATTCTCGATCGCATCTTTCCAGTATATATGTTCCTCGTCATCGTCTTCTCCGACATACCATAGAGAATTGGTATTTTGCTCTGTGACAACTTGGACTCCTGATCTCGTAGTCCAAGCCGATTCCGCAGGAGGTGGATCCGGTTCCTTTGGTTTCTCGATGCTTCGCTGCAGCAGATCAATTTCTTCCTGTGTCCGATCAACTGCCATGGAGTCCATGGATTTGGATGCGGCGGGTTCTTGCGGCTAGGTTTCTTTTGTTTACGAGCATAAAACTTTTGTCTACTTTCTATTTTTTATTTTTGAATACCATTTTGATTTAGTCCAAGGGATTTTCGCCATTATTTTTTAAATAATCATCAATAAAAAAGTGGTATTTGAGGAATTTACATACCTCAAAAATGGTATTTAGGGAATGGAGGGGTAGTTGAGGAATTTACATACCTCAAAAGTGGTATTTAGGGAAATGCCCCGTACGCTGCTGAGGTTTTTTTTTTTTCTTTTTTGATTTTTGATTTGCAATATTGCTGTCAGAGGAAGATTCTTGAACGGGAATTGTACGCCGGAAAGAACGGATGAAGAGGTGCGAATGAGGCCTCACCGGAGGATGATAGATCCGAGCATTAAAGTATATTGTATTTCATTGAATTAACTGTATAGATACAAATATATAAACTCAAACTGACTTGGCCAACAAGACATAAATAATAAATTACAAATAATAATAATATTTAGCTGAACTCAAAATTATGTTCGACATGTAGTGTCAATTTGAAAATAGAAATATGCAAACATGACTGAAATTTTTTTGGATTAAAAAGACAAACATCTATTCCACTATAATTTTATCTTTTGATTTAAACGTCAAATATCGAATTTCTTTCACCATGTCCCCCCGTTTCATCCACTTTATTTTTACATCTTGTTTGATATTTTTCTGACATCAGTGTCCCAAAAACAACGAAACAATGTAATAGTGAATTTATGGTCTATTATGCTATAAAACACTCTAGCAAACGATAACAAATAGTGAATTTGTCTATATTTTTTTTTTCCCATCGTCCTGATTCTTATTCATTTCCACTCACTCCTAAATCTTTTCATGATTCGAATCCTATTTAAATATGGAGTTCTCTTTTTCTCTACTTCTTAACTTCACATATTATTAATCAAGACCAAAACAAAATTTGTCAATGGATTAAATTGGCTATATTCTTCATGTACTATCATCTTGTTAGACAATTCGCAAAAATAAAATATTTATTGTTGTTCAAAAAAATTGGCTTTATGAAAAATGGAGAATTAGAGATAATGACAGTTTTTGGAATATTTTTAAGTGGTAGGACATCTATATATTTTTTATTAGGAGAAGGAAAATTGTATATTTTTTATAGTATGAAGGACAAAACAAAAAAAAAATTAAAACAATATAAAATTCCGCACGTCTGTTCTGATCACCTGGAAACTTTTTTTTCTCTTTCCTCCTTATTTTCAAACGCTCTTATCTTTTGATCTAGAGATCTAAACGCGATAACAATTTCATTGAATTTTTTAATTTTTGATGCTCTTCGTTTTGAGACTTGGTTCGATATAATTACATCGTCCCGAAAATTAGTGAATTTCGAACAATAGTGAATTTTGACAGTGGATTTTCTGAAATCACGTCAGAATATGTTGAATGTGCTCTCAAAATAAGGAACATTAAAAAATAAAAATTTTGGTGAAAGAATTTTTAAATTTGGAGTTCTATATTGAGAGATATGGATGTTTTAAAAAGATGGATGAGAGAGAAAGTTCTGTTGGTTTTTTATTTTATTTTTTGGGAGGAAAAAAGTGCCAAAAAAAAAATAGTTTTGTCGTTTATGCAAGAGTTTCAGAAAAATGTCTTTCTATCTAATTGATGAAATGTTTGTGTCCTTCTCCCTAATTACCCCTATAAAAAATATGGGTATTAATTCACAAACCGTCTCTGTTAAAACAAAATACACTCAATTCTAATTTAGACGCAGATTCTACACATTTACCTATAAATAGATATCATCCAAATATATGCTGGAAATATATAAAATGATGGCTATGCATGCTTTTCTGATGTTCTTGGTTTTACTCACTGTTTCTGCTATGCTTTTCTCAGCAATGGAAGCAAGGAAACTCAACCACTTGAAAGGTAACTACATTTTTTTTTTTAATGAACGAAGCCTTTTATTAGAAAGAAAAGAAAAGGTCCGTACAAAGCCGTATCCTAGCCCTCCCTGTAAAGTCCCACATCGGTAAAATAAGAGAATGCTCACCCCCATATAATGTGAGACATAAAGGTCTTGTCAACTCGGGTTAGCCCTTTTAGACCAAGCGAGGACGGCGGTCTAAGCAGTTGACCGGACATTTATGACTCATTTAGCGCTACCAGGCCCGGGGTCTGGGGGCGTTACAGAATGGTATTCAGAGCCGACTATCAGACGGAACTATGCGCTACACCGTACAAGAAGACGGTGTAAGGATGGCCTCTAGTTACCTCTGGTAGGGACGATCCGGGAACAGTCTCGGCCGTCCTGGCGAGGACGCCAGTCCCTTATAAGGGGGGAGAATGTAAAGTCCCACATCGGTAAAATAAGAGAATGCTCACCTCCATATAATGTGAGACATAAAGGTCTTGTCAACTCGGGTTAGCCCTTTTAGACCAAGCGAGGACGGCGGTCTAAGCAGTTGACCGGACATTTATGACTCATTTAGCGCTACCAGGCCCGGGGTCTGGGGGGGCGTTACACTCCCCTTATACCAAATTACGTAGATGAAGCATAGCCCTGCCTCCTTAAAACCTATGCGTGGACAGCGTGGTAAACTCGTTGTGGGAAAATCCTGCGCATAGAAAATAGTACAACACCCTATGCTTTCAAAAAATATAAGACCCCCAATAATACAGTTGTAATGCAAAATACAGTAATAGAAACTTTTGTTTGTGATAAGCATCCTCCGTCTTGAAAGAAAGGTTGATTGTCGTCTCATCAGAATTATCACAAATTTATCTTTTTTTGCTAAGGTCAAACTGCATTTATCATTAGATGCTTTATAATATTTTTATGCTAAACATATCTTTAATTAATATGTTGCGTATAAAGCTATTTATGTGGTTCTAGCTTTGATGGATAAAAGTCTTGATTTTTAGTTTTAGGTTGTAGGTTCGAATACTCCTTGGAGCAAAATTTTATTTTTTGCAAAAAAATGGTGACGTGGAAAAAGGTGTTGATGTGGAAGGCTGACATGTCAATTTCGGATGACATGGTATTTTTTGTCGGAAAATTTGTCCAGTCAACATTTTCCGGTGGTCATGACCATTTTCGCCCATTTTTGCAAGAAAACAAAAACACTTAAAGGACCAAAATTGTGAACAGAGAAAAATCAGGACCAAAATTGCAAAACGTGTCTAGTTACAAAATTAAATTTGCAATTAAGCCGCCAAAACCTTCCTCCTGACTGCCCATTTTCGCCCTCCTAACACGTTACGAAATAGTGGATATGTGCAGTGAAATGTTTAGCGAAGGTGTACAGTAGTGATTAGTGGATTTGTGCTTACTTCCACTATTTCGCTGCTATAAGGGTAATTTTCGTATTAAAAAATTCTATTACATAAAATCACACTTTCCGTATAATTTTTACATATTACCATTCCATTTCAGCTGTAAAACACAAAAGAGAAGCACTATCTGCAGTTCGTGAACTGTTATTATCAGAAGAGTGCAATCCAGCAAGCTGCAACGACGGTGATGGGACATGTACCGATCTCAATTGCAAGTGCCAAACTGAATATGACCCAAACTTCCCAAGTATTTGCATTCTAAAGGATTGTAGTGGACGATCATGCATGGACAGTGGAGACTGTAAAGATCACACTTGTATTTGTACTAGTGATATTGCAGGATATGAAGCAGAACCGGCCGATCATTTCTGCACCAAGGATGAGGAGCAGGATTTGTCGGAAAATGGGGGGTTGTCGTCGTCGTCGGAGGATGACTGGCCTAAAACTCCTTAATTTCTTCTTAAAGCCCTCCATGCATAGGGGTGAACAAAAATTAAAAACCATCTCATATCTATATTTACTTTTTACGTGTAATATAGTGCTGCTACATAGTTAATTTCATATCCTACATATTCCAATTTTGTTGATCATTTCACAGAATTGTCTTCAGTCCTTTGAAAGAATCTTGAGTACATTTCGGTTCACAACTCACCACTGCTAACTCGCTCTTCTCTTTATACTTGCTCAACACCAATATTTGAAATATGTGGATGCACATTTGAATGACTTACTTCTCTTAATGATATTGATGAACTTCATTATGGATATTTGTCGATGCTGATTTGTATGACTTACGTCTCTTAATGATATTGATGAACTGCATAATGTATATTTTTTTTATTATCTGGATAAATGCATTTATAAACCTTAGTTTTATATACGATTGTCTTTGATTTGCTTATAATTAGGTTATGTTTGACAATAACATTGTACAAATAATCAATATCAGTGTTTTGGAGATCATAAAATCATGAATATTTTCTTACTAAATAAAGCTCAAATCAGATTTTATTCATTTGATATATGTGTGTGTGTGTGTATGTGTTATCTATCTTCCATGTGTCTCTCCTTATTTATGAAACAAATCTATTCCTCTTTCTTTCCTAATCTTACTCAAAATACTATTTTGTGTTATGCATTTTGAGATTTATGTATGTCATTTAATAATATAGTTGTTTGTTCATTAATAGGATTTTTTAAGTTGATGATTCATTGATGATCGAATTGAAACGAGTAAGATAAGAACCATGTGAAAACCGTAATAAATCGAACCAAGTCGAACCAAACCGGACCGAATAACATGGTTTACGCCTTCAAACCGTTTCTAGTTTGGTTTCAAAAATTTGAAACCGTATAAAATGGTTTGGTTTTAAAAATGATAAAAACCGGCCGAACCGGACCATGTTCACCCCTATCCATGCATGTGTGGGTGCAGATAGATCGAATAATACTACCGTCCCAAGTCCCAACCACTCGAGAGCCATGCATAACTGGTTTTTAATTATACCTTTGATTATGAGTGGTCTACTTAACAATGAATGAGTTCACATCATTATCAATGGCGTAAAAAAAAAATGTTTTCACACTCGGTTGTTTGTTTGACTGATTATGACAAATGTATTACCCAATGTGATAATGCAGGATTGGTATAGAATAAATGAGCTGATAGCAAGAATAATCCCCTCATCTTTACCGAAAAGTTGTGATGTTGCCCTCTTCTTTTATTTTGTTTTGAGCAGTCCCTCGTGTTTCATTTTTGCCGGTAAATATCGATGGGGGACCATTCTTGCAAAAAAAAAAAAAAAAAAAAAAAAAAAAAAACAGAAAGATGGACGACTGGTTAAACCAAAACGAAATAAAAGAGCTAAATCACAAATTTTCAGTAAACATGGGGGACCATTATAGCTATTAGCTCTAGAATAAATTAAAATGGAAGTGTATGTTAGCTCTCTGTGTGTTTTTGGAATGCTTTGTAATTTTCTTATACTTAATGTCAAATAATGTTACTATTTCAACAAATGTTATACTAGCCCTTAATTGTAATGGTGTCGCAAAACAAAACAGATAATCACAAAATTACCTTTATTACGGCAGTGCAATGCTTTACTATGTTTTATTTTGGTTATTGTAGCATCTTGTTAAGGTAGTAGTTTTTTTCATATTACTTTAAGGTTACGCGTGACGCTCGCTCCATTCCCAGATATTTATCTGAAGGATAATAATACAATTAAAAGTAATGAATTATATACGTCAGTCTGACTTCATTAACATGATAGTACCAAGCGTAAAACGAAAAAGATAAACTAATGGATACCAATTGACAACAAAAGCCGAAAGAGTTACTAGATTTATAATCTTACATCATTAAATGTCTTTACAACCTTACAACAAAAGCCAATTCATGGCATTAGTCTAACATAAACAAGTTACCTTAAATACATAAAAATACAATGTTTCAGCAATGGAAATAATGAAGAAATGAAACATCTTCGACATAATCAAACTTCATCATCGCCAAAAGAGTCATCACCAACCTGTCAATCTTCTCGGGTGGGGAAAACATAGAGTAAACGGGGCTAAGTCCGAACGTACATAGTATTCGGTAGAAGCACTGAACTAAGACCGACAACAATCAAAGATAAAATTACTTATATAACTAAGTATGTATAAAATCACACTCTCCTCGCCCAGCTAGCAAGACTCAACCAACCAAAGAATTTGTTACACACATGGTCTAATGACACTTTAATAGTGAGATGCATTACGACATATCCTCAACTCCTCATGTGACACGGGCTTGCCTCAAGTGGAACAAGTTCGCAAAACAGCAACATGCCTCGCAAAAATGATGGTGCTTTATCTTTAAATTAGACTCATCACATAAGTGTTTTCGTAGTTAAATAACCACGTATGTTCATTCAGATAAAGGCTCTCATAAAGACCATTATAACTCTAGTCTGTTCTACATTATGCTACCTAACACACTGCACAGAGACCGTTGACTACTAAACACAACATCCCGTAAAGTCAAATAAATGTTTCCGGATCATTTATATGAGAGTTTAATGGGTTAATTTTCTTAATTAGTGCGCCCTCACCCTTAATTAAATCCTTAATTAATTATATCTTTTAATAAGTTAAATCAGTAATGAGGAAAATAAATATCAAAGATTTCTCAAAGGACAAAAATGCCCTTTAACGAAAACTTGGAATATTACATCACGTCTTGCTACCACTATATTTAATTCATACTCTCTGTTGGGAGAGATTGTCACACTCTTGAATAAAAATTGTGCAAGTGTTGGGAGAGATTGCCTATACTTGAGGGGGGTGTTGGAGAGATTGCCACACTCTTGAATGTATAAAGAAATATAATAGCGTATTTACTAACATCAATTGGTTTTAGTAGAACAGTAAACGTTTGATCGTAACATGGTATCAGAGCCAGAGGTCATGAGATCGAACCCTGGTATGAACATTATTTAAAAAAATTGTACGAGTGTTGGGAGAGATTGTCCACATTTAAGGGGGATATTGGGAGAGATTGCCCACATTTGAGGGGGTGTTGGAGAGATTGTCACACTCTTTAATGTATTAAGAAATATAGTAGCACATTTACTAACACCAATTGGTTTTAATAGAACGGTAAGCACTTGATCTTAACACTCACTGTCATAATATTTTTCTCTATATTGTTTTTTTAATGATAATTAAATATATGAACTATACATAAATCAAACGGGTTGTGAAGCGGAATTTAAAATTTCTGATTTCCCGCTTATCTCATGTTAGGTATTAGGCAATGATTCATATTGGAGTTAACACATAACAATTTCATGTGCTAGACAAAGTTCAAGTGCTCATTGAAGCAAATGATCAAACACTTAACTTGAAAGTTAGTTATTGGGTTGTTAAGTTAGTTATGAATGGTTGTTAGTGTAAGTTATAACTTCATTCACTCCTATATAATAAACATAACTAGAGTGCAAGAGAAGTTTTACAAGTTCAATTGTACAATTCAGATGAAAAACACTGCTGTAATCATCTTTCTAGAATTTCCCGGTCATTATTGATCCTTTCCTTTCATTAATGGTGCTCATCATCCTCATTAATCATGTTCATCATCTTTCTTAGCATTTTCTCAGTTTTATTTCGGTAACTCATCAAATTCTACATGGTATCAAAGCTATTGCTCCGTTTCTTTGCGTGATTCTCTGGTAAATTAGGCCAGTTGGTTGTTCTTGTTCGGTTTTTTGAAGGAACTATTTTGTTTATTTACTTGTTCCTGCAATTTCTTGGTTTTCAACTTCAAATCATGGAAGCCGTTGATCCTAACCAAGGTATACTTCCTGGAAATCAACTTTTTCTTCATCCCAACAAAAATCCGACGGTATTGTTTCAGCCTCTTTTAAGCTACAAGAATTAACAGGGAGTTATTCCATGAAGATGGCATTGATTACTAAGAACAAGATAGGATTCATAGATGGATCCATTGTCAAGCCTATTGTGACTTCTCCAGATTTCCCGATTTGGCTACAATGTAATCCTTTTGTTAAGACTTGGATCTTGAATTATGTTATGCCTAATATTGCACAAAGCTTCATGTACAAAGAAAATACTAGAGAAGTTTGGCAAGAATTGAAGTCTAGATTCTCTAGGTTGGATGTTTTTAATTTGGGAGATCTATTAGACCAGGTTTATGCTCTTAAACAAGGAGATTTGGATGTTACTACTTATGCAAAGTTGAAGACCGTATGGGATGAAATTGCAATTATGAAACCGGACCCTACCTGTTCTTGCACCCCTAGGTGTCATTGTGATGTTATTTCTACTTTTACTGGTTATGTTGAGACAGAACGTGTTGTGAAGTTCTTGAGAGGATTGAATATTGAGTTTTCCCAAGTCTTGACACGATCACGTACAATTGATGGTGCCTATGCTAGACTTACAGTCTGCTTTTGCCATGGCATTGAAGTTATAAGATCAAAGAGAGTCTGAAAATAGGTTTATAGGGGCCACAAATTTGTATAATAGGGCGTTTAATGGTAATCCATCCAATGCTGCCACCACCACCAATGGCATGAACTCACAGAATCTTGGACATCAGCAGCAATTCAACAAATCTGCAACTTTTAATACAAGCAATTTCAGGAAGATTGTTAGGAATAATCAAGGTGGAGAGAAAGTGAAATGTACCTTCTGTGGTTTTACAGGTCATATAGTGGACAAATACTATAAAAATCATGTTTATCCACTTGGTTGGAAGCCAAGGAATAGGGTCAATATGGCATAAACAGTGTCAGAAGATCTATGGTTGGATTTTGCAAATGGAGTTGTGGCTAACACTCAAGATTCTAAAATTTTCATATTGAATAAAGCTCAGTATCAACAGTTGCTCGGACTTTTGAATGTTCAACAGTCAGAACACTATGATCACTTGGCCAATAAAGCAACTGTTCTTTCTACTAACTTTGTACCAACCAGTGATGTGTCGGGTTTGGCTAATCTTAGTCTTTCTTTATCTTGGATTGTAGATTCTGATACCACTGATCATATAGTCAGTAGGACAGTTTATTTGCAGTATTTTAAACCTGTTTCACACATGTTGGTTGGATTTCCTAATGGTTCTAATGTTAAGGTAACACACATAGGTACGGTGTGCCTAAATAACAAATTAATACTCACAGATGTATTGTGTATTCCAAATTTTAACTTCAATTTTATTTCATTGGCTAGATTGATTGTTAACCCTGATTCGGCTAAAATCCTTGATTTTGATTCTTGTCTAATACAGGACAAGAAGCTTGGGATTCGGATTGGATTAGCTTGGAAATCTAGAGGTTTATGTATTTTAAGGTAACACACGTAGGTACAGTGTGCCTAAATAAAAAATTAATACTCACAGATGTATATTATGTATTCCAAATTTGAACTTCAATCTTATTCCTTGGCTAGATTGACTGCTAACCCTGATTTGGCTAAAATCCTTGATCTTGATTCTTGTCTGATACAAGACAAGATGTTTGGATTCAGATTGGATTAGCTTGGAAATCTAGAGGTTTATTTATTTTGAATGCTAATAAGAAGGGCATGCTTTAGTCTAATGCAGTCAATAGTGTTTCTTTAGAATTTGATAAGTCTACTATTACAGATGAACAAGTTTGGCATTATAGGTCCGGTCATCTTTCTAATAAGAGTCTTCTAGATTTGAAATGTATAAATAGTTCTTCTCTTCATAATGTTCAAATTTGTCATATTTGTAAATTACCCAAATAGAAAAAGAAATTCTTTCCCATTAAGTCAAACTTCTGTATAGAATGCTTTTGATCGTGTACATTTTGATATTAGGGGCCTTATAAGCAAGAAACTGTACATGGTCAATCTTATTTCCTTACTATGGTGGATGATTTTTCTAGGTTTACTTGAGTGTATTTGTTAAAGCATAAATCTGAAGTTAGACAGCTTTTGCAGTCTTTTGTTCAATATGCTTTAGTTCAATTTGCTAGGCATGTTAAAATAATTAGGTCAGATAATGGTGCAGATTTTGATATACCTGCTTATTACTTAGAAACGGGTATTTTGCACTGCATGGACACACCACAATAGAATGGCATAGTAGAAAGGAAACATCAACACATACTAAATGTGGCTAAGGCTTTGAAATTCCAATCTAATCTCCCTGTAAAATACTGGGGTTACTATGAGCTACATGATGTTTATTTAATCAATCATACTCATTCTCCTGTTATTAACAACAGAACTCTTTATTTGCTATTGCATGATAAGCATATTGATACGACGCATCCCATATCCAGTTGATACAGTCGAAGTAAGCTGTAATTGTTTCACCCCGCCCTTGCCTACACTCGGCCAGGGAAGATTTCAGCTGGCAAATCCGTGTGCCATTAACCACCATAAAATGAGCCTTCAACGACACTCATAATTCATGGACATCTTCATAGTAGGAGAGGGTTGACGGATCGAGGGTTCAATCGTGTTCATAATCCATGATAGAAACATGGAATGAATGGTGTACAATTCCTTGAGTTTCCTTTCATCTGTCGGTTGGTTATAGTTCTTTCAAGGAACCCAAATTTATGTTTCACACGTAGAGCTATGTGAATAGCTCGAGCCCACTCATCGTAATTGTTCCTTTTGAGTTGGACTGTAATAATCAACTGACCAGGGTTGTCAATGGTGCTGAGAAAGTACGCATCTAACTTCTTGTCAACCTCTGCAACGATTGCCATTGTTGATGCCTCCTTCGATGATCAGCCTTCCTCCTATTTTGATGTTCACCGTACCCAAACTAGGGTTTCAGACAGAACAACCTGTTGCTGTTTGATTTTTTAGTAAAAGATTATAGTGGCTCTGCTACCATGAAATGAAGTTCAGTAGAAATATTCGCTTGTCATTCACCATAAAAAAGGTACAATATTTATAGTACATACTAGGGATTCCTTACCTATGCACAATAACCGAAATACCCTTACAAGGATAATTACAAATACATCATCACATTATCTCGTAATATATCACATTATATCGTAATAAAATCTCTCTATCACTCTTATCTTCTACGATACTGGCCTGACTAGACTCTTTACCATGCTCTTTCTTCTGTTCATGCTTTTCTTTGTTCTTAAGTCGAAAGCAATCAAATTTGATATGCCCAATATTTTACAATAATTGCACGTCAAATCTTTATGTTTGGGATTCAAAACATAATTTTCACAATCTGCATCCTTCTTATTTGATCTTCCCCGAACTAATACTTCCCCCAGTTATGTCTTTATCAATCTGCTCTTTTGATTTTAAAATCGACTTAATTTCTTTGTAAGAAATTGTATCCTTACCATAAAGCTTCGTTTCTTTAAAATGCTTAAACGACTAAGGAAGCGAACAAAATAACAATTGGGCCTGATCCTCATCATCAATTTTAGCATATATATTACTCAAATCTTTAAGAAGAGAATCAAATTTATCTTAGTGCAATAATATGGATGACCATTCAGACATACGAAGCATATACAAACTCTGCTTTAAATAAAGCCTATCTCCACGGTTTTTTTATTCATATATAAGGATTTTAAATTTTACATATTCTTAGCAGTAACCTTGGTGGCTACTTCACTTAAACCTTCATTAGAAAGACATTAGATGGTACCTAACATAGCCTTCTTGTCGAGACCAACATGCTCCACATCTGACATTTTCTTAGGCTTTTTCTTCTTCCAAAACAGCGCAATATCGAAACCCTCCTAAATCAGCATGGCCTTCATCTTCAACTGCCGCATCCCGAAGTTGACGTTTCTGCCGAACTTCTCAAAATATTACTTAGTTACCGTCATAGTGGATAATTTTCAAAACTCAGAGGGCCTCGGAAATACCTCGGAAAACCTCAGCTCTGATTTCAGTTTGATAGAAAAAACAAACCCGAGCGATAACCCTTAACGACAATAACATAAAATAAATAATGAAAGGAAAATGACAAAACACCAAATTTACGTGGTTTTCGGCAATGTGCCGACTAGTCCACAAACAAAACAGAAAATATTATTATAGTGGAAAATAGAAAATATACAATTCACCTGAAACCTAAATATAAAAGCTTAAATAGCTAAGGAAATTAAGAGTTTATCTTAATTTAGTACATTATGAAACAAAAGGTTTAAACTTATTTTACACTATACTAAGTCGGCTAAGGCAATTGTAATTGCCGATTTGGGAAACAACTGCAACACGTTTGGAGTCATAATTGGGCTTTGGCCCATTAACTAACGTATATGTTGGACCTTTTAACCTTATAACTTACTTTATCATGACCACATAACTTATTGCCTAAAACCTCTACTAGCTCTGCATAACCTGTGAGACATAATGGATGATACAAATACATCATAATGCTCAAAAATGAAGATGATGGTTATGTTATTCATTGTGTCTCACATATTATGTCCGTATCATTACTCTCATCAATAATATAAAAACATAATATGTCATTTGTTGTGTTTAGCGTGACAGTAACATTATCCTGATAATGCAATATTTAATGTTGTTTGTTACAGAATAAAATGGAGGTCTTTGTTAGCTTTATGTGTGACTTTGGAATGTTTTTGTAATTTTGCTATACTTTATGTCAAATAACTATGCTTATTTTTATAAATTAAACGTTGCTTTCACATTAATTGTTATACTAACGCTAACAATTTGTTGGCATAACAATTTCGTAAAGCATCACAAAACATCACAATAATCTTTATTACGATGGTACAATGCTATACTATGTTTTATTTGGAGGTTATAGCATTTTGTTGCGGTAGTAGCTGCCTTTTCATTATTTTTCCAAAATGGGGCTCTCTCTGGTAATGCAATAAATTTTTCCAAGTCCAGTCTAGATATCAGTAAAGGTTTGTGGCAGAAGGATAGAGGGCATTTCTCTGGTTTTTTCTTTTCGCAGATACCTATTGAATTGATGACACTGTGAAATATCTGGGCATGCCCTTGGTCATTGGTCACAATAAGCGGCAAATGTTTAACATTATTTGAGAAGGTATCTGGGTGGAAGGACGAGTTTCTCTCGCCAACAAGTAAAAAGGTTGTGATTATGTCATTACTTCATGCCATACCTACGTCTATCATGCAATATTTTAAGATTCCTTCCACGCTTGTTAAAGAATTGGAGCGCTATATACATGGGTATATTCGGGGGATACTGTGGTCAAATGGAAGGTGTGCTAGTTCAAGAACTGGGATACTTGTTGCTTGCCATATAGTTTAGGGGATCTCGGGTTTCGAAACATGGAGTTATTTCTCTACTACATAAGAGTTATATTGTAACCATGTTTATTGAATCAATAAAACATCAGTTTCAGTATTCTATTATAATTTGCAGTGCCGCTAGTTTTCCTTAATTATGTCTGTAAATGGTCAATAATAGTTGTCGGCAATTGGTCACTAAAGATTGTCGATAAATGGTCAGGAAGCTTTGCTGGTAAATTGTTGCAATATTTCTCCGGTGATTTTCGGAAATTTTTGTTAGCAATTTGTTGGTATTGAAGTGTTTAAAATGTTAATTATCTACCTCCGCATAAGCTTAAGCTTTTGGGAGAGATGGAAATTCAACATGGTATGAGAGAGGGAGGTAATGAGATCTATCATTGCTGCCAAAATTGTTTTCCCAATTATATTCTGCATGTGTTGGGCCTTTATTTCCTTTGGTCTCGTGTGCCCTTTATTGCCTTTGTGTGCAATGTTGGCCCATGCTTGTTATACGACCTTTATTGCCTTTGGTCTCGTGTGCCCTTTATTGCCTGTGTGCACAATGTTGGTCCATGTTTGTTATAGGACCACACTTAGAGTGGCGTGTTAAAGTGTTTAATATATTAATTATGTTTTGGGCCTTTATTGCCTCGTGTGCCCTTTATTGCCTTTGTGCCCTATGTTGGCCCATGTTTGTTATAGGCTCACACTTGAGGGAGAGTGTCGTAGTGTTTAAGATGTTAAATCCTACGGAGGCCTAGCTATACGAAGGGCTCAGGAGGCTAACATTGCTTTTTTGGCCAAGCTCATGTGTCAAATCTTGACTGATCATAACAAGCTTTGGGTCCAGGTTCTAACTCAGAAATATGGTTCTCCGTTTGCGACCCCGAAACCAACTGCTTCTTTTATATGGTGCCATATTTGCTTTGCTGAGAACGAGTTGAGAGAAGCCTTCACGTTTGATGACTAGGGAGCTCCTTCTTGGGCTGCCCATCCATCCGGTAAATTCTCGGTAAGCTCGGCCTATCATGAAATCTGCAAATCTTCGGCCCCTGTGATCAACGATAATGAAAACTGGAAATGAATCTGGAGTATCAAAGGCCGCTTCGAGGTAATCATCTTCTCTGGCTCATTCGTATGAATTCCCTGCTCACGGCTGGCACCCTTGCTACGAGACATATCATTGAAAATGATACTTGTAACTCATGTGGTACTCATAGTGAATAGATTCTACATTCTTAGAGGTTGTTGGTGGGTGCGTGGAATGTGGAAAGAAATTGTGCACCACCAACATTGGCAGGAATTTTTCAATAATCCTGTTGTCCCAGACTGGCTTGATAAGTGCCTCCGGAAAAATATGTATAAGAAGGACAATATTGTGTTTTGGAGACTTCTCTTCTGGGAGCTCATTTCAAGTATTTGGTACTGGCGTAATGAAGAGTTACACCACGCAGATCGGTATAGGACTCCGAAATCACTATTCATATCCCAAACTGTTCGGAGAGCATGTGAACTACATTTAGCCAGGCATAGTTAGGACTGCAATTTGGCTCTCGCATGCATCTTTTGTTGTATAGTTTTTGTTTCTGCTTTTCCTTTTAAACGCTTTTACAGTTCTACTCAATTTTTACATATATAAATATCCGGTTTATATTTTTCTTTATGTGTTGGGCATTTATTGCCTTTGGTCTTGTGTGCCCTGTAATGCCTTTGTGCGCCATGTTGGCTCAGGTTTGTTATATACCGACACTTAAGGGGACGTCTTGAAGTGTTTAAGATGTTAATTATCTACCTCTGTATCAGCTTTAGTTTTTGGGAGATATCGTAATTCAACCGTTGCAAACAATTGTAAGAAATTCCGTCAGTAAATTTACCGATAAGAATTTTTCCGGCAGAACAAGTATTGTCGGTAACTCATCGGAATAGGCCATTACAAACAATTTAGTGACCATATTTCTCGTCGGAAAAAGCAAAATTCTAATAGTTATTCAACAATAAAAATCTCTTTTTCTCTTATGGTTTTATTCGGCAATAAAACTCTCTAAATAAATATATGTTTGGTTAGAATTTTGATGTCTTCAAACCCTTTCGAACTATTTTATGTGTCTTAAAATGCAACTCATTTTTATAACTTTTCAATTATAGCAATAAATTATGAGAATGCTATAATTCTCAACGAGGAAAGTCTTTTTCCTTTTTCCTTTTTTTTTTTCTTTTTTTTTTTTTTTTGAGGAAAGACGAAAGTCTAAAATGTCAACAGACAATAAATAATACAACAGTTGTAAACTGACGAAAAGTGATTGAATCTTTTATAACATAGTTAAGATGAATAAATAAAAGTGTAAATTTAAAACACTACTTTTTATATTAAAAAATAGCTTATTAGTATGAAAGATTGACAAACTATCAAAATGACTTATATTTGATGCGTAGGGTGAAGATTTCATTGGCATGCCAATTGGCAAAAATATGAATAGCTAGGCTCTTATAGGTGGGAGAAAGGTTGGTTTTGATTAAAAAGATGTTGGCAGTTAACTTTGTATTATCTCTCAATATTTATGCACCTCTTGTCGTTATATGCACCTTGAAAAGGCTTAGATCTCGTTTTTTCGGGAGGGGATAGGGATGGGGTTGAGAGAAAACTTGCTTTGATTTCACGGTCTTCTATTATCAATCGTAAAAAGATGGATGACTCGGGGTAGGGGTTTTAAAACTCAAAATGAAGCTCTTTTAGGTAAGTGGTGATGGAGAATCTCTATTAAAGAAGAGTCTTTGTGGAGAAACATTATTTAGGAAATTAGGGATAAAGCATACATAATCTAATATTTTTAAGAATAACGATGTGTTTACATATTATTTTATAGGAGAATGACAATCGCATAATTTTTATAGCGAGAAGGACAACAGGTGAATCCCAAAATCGGTGAATCTCCCCAATGAATCCCAAATCGGTGAATTTTGACAATGAATCCTTAAAATCGGTGAATTTAAACAATGAATTTTGAAAATCAAATGAATTTAAATGACAAATGAATTTCGGCGAGTGAATTTAAACAGTGAATTTCGAAAGTGAATAAATAGTTTTGTCCTTTATGCAAAAGTTTCAAAAAACTGTCCTTCTACTCAATTGATGAAATATTTCTGTCATTCTCCCTCATTCCCCAACATTATTTGTGGCTTGTATGGGAAAGATGAGGGTGTTGTAATAGATTGGAAAAAAGAATCTAGAATAATAGAAGAAATAAACGAGAAACAATCAAACAAGACAAGAAACAAGAAGAAACACAGATTTAACCCGGTTTCTGGCAATGTGTCAACCGGTCCCCACAGACATAAAGAGGAGTTTTATTATGCACAAAAATTTACAATGATACTTAATATTTGTTACAATAACTACTGGTATTTATAGCTTTGAGAACCTAAACCTAGCTGCCATAATCTACAATTGAGCATGTCCTTAAATACCCCCAGATGTAGTCTTCATAGAATTCAAAAGAGGATTACCGAATGTAACAATATTCTGACTCGAAGCCGATATGATTCATACGTGAACACTAGACTTGAGACTGGATCACGAGATTCGGCTTGAGAACACCTCACCTCAGCGCCTGTAGGCCAAGGGGGCCATGGCCCGAAGCCCCCCCGAAAATCAATGAATTTAAGGGCCCCACGAAATTTTGGCCTAATATTATATATTTACAGTATTTATATGAATAAGGAATGCATTGCCTTAATGGTTAGCACTCAAGTATACTAGACATGAGATTTGGTTTCAAATCTTGCAAGCTACAATAATTTTTGTTTTTTTAAACTAGGACTAGGAGCCAAATAAGTAGGTTTTTTTCCTTCCAAACCCATGACTATCACACACGCTTTTTTTTTTTTTTTTTATATTATGTTTTTTTCAAGGGCGAGGCCTAAATTTTTTTTTGGCCCTGAGCCTAAATTTGGACAGGGACGCTCCTGACCTCAGCTAAACTTAACACTCGGTCGAACTCCACTCAACTGATCCTTCCAGACTTGAATACCTTATCTAAGACTTTTATATTCAGTTTAATTTGACAGAACATATCTATACGTAGAACTCGATAGTAAAACTTCGGTCCTAGTGACCAAGATAAAACCCATCATTAGTAAGTTTCATAATATATACTATTTACAAGATTAACGATACAATAATGTTAAGAAACGATAATAATGTTAAAAAGTGCATCGAAGGTGGGGATAAATGCATCATAAAGTTGACTTACATCAATGACAGAAATGACAAATTTTGACCAACTAAAAACATATGCTCGACGAAAACCATAAGTGTGAAATAAATTCTGCTACAACATCAGAATGCTTAATTAACTTTTAAAGAACTTTTAACTAACTAAAAACACAAGTGTTTAGCGAAAATATCCTGAGAGGCAATTAATGCAGCTTGTTTTTTGTTTGCATTGTGATATGGCCAGGATCGGCTCTTACATCTCATGCTCAGCTTGTTTGCTGCGATTTTGGAGTTAATTATATCGTTAATACTATTCACGAAGCAGTTGATGATATGAATTCGAATCACACGATTCGGGTATTTGCTGAGCCATTAGGACCACGTTTGTACTCTTGGTAGATCAAGCCAACATAGTTCGACATATTTGATGTTGGGTAGTAGGCGACATATCATTTGTGATACGTCTATCCGGCCCCCCTATGGACGTGCATCTATTATAACAAGTAAATTTTGAATGTGGACTGAATATTAGAACTTTTTCACGATTGCAGTCACGATGAGGTTGTGAAAACGGGGAAATTATTACCCGCACTCTCATCGTGTGCACCGGTCCGTTAGATACGAGCCATGTGCGCAAGAAGACTTTTATAACAGACGGAGATAACATCAGATGCAAGAAATAGAAACAGATGCAATCAAACATAAATAATCAAAGGAGATAACAGAAAACAAGAAGAACACAGATTTAACGTGGAAAACCCCTCTCAAAGTGAGAGAGATAAAAAAAAAAACCACAGGCAGAAAAAGACCTTTATTATTATGCACTGAGTTACAGATTTTATAGGCACAAATCCCTAAACCCTAGCCATCAAGGAATCTTTGTCTGATATGCCATAAATACCCTTACACGTGTCCTCCTTTTAATGACACTGTATAGCTATCACATAACATAAATAACAGATGTGGGACCCTGTTGTATTCCAGTACTCAACAGACTTAACTCAGCTGACAGAAGCCTCAGTAGACTCCACACCCTACTGATGCACAAAATTGAATACACTTCTCAGCTGTCCATCACACAGCTGAGTCTTCAGATTAGTTCCACCAGATGTAGAGTTTAAGTCACTTTACTGACAAATCTCCACCTTGACTTCAACTCTCACCAGAGTCAAACAGATTTCATAACCAGATGTACTTGTACCAGATGCATTCGTCAATACCAGATGTACTTGTACCAGACTATCTCCACAGCATCCACTCCACTGATCTGCCCTCAGTAGTGTTTCCAGAAACAAATTACAAGCTTTGAATATTCAGTAAGTCCAGGCAATGCTGAAACTTACTCTGCTGAACTGGTTTAGTGAACATATCAGCAGGATTCTCCTTTATGCCAATTTTCTCACCACAACCCTCTCTCATTCCTCAAGAAATGATACTTGACATCAATATGCTTGGTTCTCTCATGATGAACCTGATCCTAGGCTAAACATATTACACTTAGATCACAATACAATATATCTCACCTGATCCTCGATGCAACCCCAAATCACCGACTAGCCCTTTCAACCGGATACCCTCCTCCTTAGCGCTTGGTAAGAGCCATATATTACTCGCTGATGTTGGTAAGGCTACTATAGCCTAAAGAGTAGCTTTCCAGCTGACCACTGTATTTCCCAATGTAAACACATATCCAGTCATTCATTTTCTGTTGTCAACATCACCTGCATAATCAAGATCACGGTGCTCGTGACCGCACTGATATCACCTCCATAAATGAGACCAACATCACCAGTACTCTCTCGGTACACTGAATATCCTTTTAACAAACTTTCCAGTGTTCTTTTCCAGGTTGAGCCATGAACTCTGCGACAACACCGATCGCTCGAGCTGATCGAGGCCTAGTGCATACCATGGCATACATCGATCGCAATCAGACTAGCATAGGGAACTTTGACATATACTCCTTCTCTTCACCGATCAGAAGCATAAACAGACAAATGAACATTTGATGCCATAGGAGTATCTATTGGTTTTGCAGCAGACATCCCAAACTTGGCCAATATCTTTTGCACATAACCCTGCTGAGACAAAAACAATTTCTTCTGAATTCTATCTCTCCAGATATCTATCCCCAAGATTTTCTTGGCTGCACCCAAATCCTTCATTTCAAATTCAGCACTGAGAAGGTTCTTCAGATTTTGAACATCAGACTTCCTTGCTGTAGCTATCAGCATGTCATTCACATACAAGACAAGATAGATATATGATCCATCTTTCAGCAGACTGTAGTAAACACAATAGTCATATGGACTTCTGTTGTAACCCTGCTGAAGCATAAAACTGTCAAACCTTTTATACCACTGCCTTGGAGCTTGCTTCAAACCATACAATGATATCTTCAACTTGCAAACATAATTTTCTTTGCCAGGAACTTGAAAACCCTCAGGCTGTGTCATGTATATCTCATTATCCACCTCACCATGTAGAAAAGCAGTCTTCACATCTAATTGCTCATGTTCTAGATCCTGTTGTGCCACCATTGCTAGTAACACCCTGATTGAAGTGTGTCTGACCACTGGTGAAAATATTTCATCAAAGTCAACCCCTTCCTTTTGACTGAATCCTCTTGCAACCAAACGTGCCTTATACTTGACCCTTTTCTGCCTTAGTTATTCCTTCCTTTTTCTTGAAAATCCATTTACAAGTCTCAATTCCCTTGTCAGTAGGTTGTTTGACTAATTCCTAAGTCTGATTCTTCAACAATGACTTCATTTCATCTCCCATGGCAAAGATGCCACCGAGATGCTTCAGCATATCACTTTGCCTCCTGTGTAAGTAGTAGGTTCAAAGAACCTTTACCTCTTCTGCAACTTGGAGTGCATATTCAGCCAAATCATCATACCCATATCTCCTTGGAGGTATCCCAACATTAGATCTTCTAAGCCTGCTGGCAGCTAGACTCTGCTGATTAATGTTTGTATGATGCCCTACTGTCTCAGTAGGCTGGCTTGGATCAGATTCTAGTTCATTATCCAGATCAGTATAGTGTTGATTGGATCCACTGATTGTTGCATATCAGTAGACTCCACCTGAAGCTCCACCTGTTTCTCAACACTATCAGATTCAGCATTGGTTTCAGATTCAGTAGACCTCCCCACTGATGAATTTAACATAGAATTTTCATCAAACACAACATCCCTGCTGAGAATTACTCTGGACTCTGCTGATGACCAAATTCTATATCCCTTCACTCCATCACCATACCCTACAAATAATCCCTTCTTGGCTCTAGGCTCCAACTTCCCTACACTAACATGATAGTAAGCTGTACTTCCTAAAACCCTTAGAATGAGTAGTTAGCAGGCTTGCCTGACCACATCTCAAATGGTGTCTTGAGATTGATCCCTGTGTGAGGACTCATGTTGATTAAGTAGCAAGCTGTTTTTACAGCCTCTGCCCAAAATATCCTTGATAAACCAGCTTGAGAAAGCATACATCTTGCCCTCACCAGTAGAGTTTCATTCATCCTTTTAGCCACACCATTCTGCTGAGGTGTATTCCTTACAGTATGATGTCTGGCAATACCCTTAGCTGCACAAAATGAATCAAAATCCATCCAGCAGAATTCTAGACCATTATCTGTACGAAGCTTCTTGATTTTCTTGCCTAACTGATTCTCCACTAGGGCCTTCCACTGCTTGAAGTTACTGAATGCATCACTTTTGTTCTTCATCATCACCACCCAAGTCATCCTTGAATAGTCATCTATGAATGACACAAAATATCTGTGACTGGCGTGGCCTTTTCTAGTGCTATTCCAGTCCTTAACCGACAGTGTATCGGGTCAAACTGTAGTGCTAGTATGGTGAGTCAGGTGTCGAATCCTCAGGGAAACGTATGGTAATTCAGAGTGTGGCTAAACACCAAAAAGCTATTATTAACTCAATCTAAGTCGTAATATTTCTTTTTCCTTTCTAGTAACCTTAAAACAGTAAATAAATGCATAAAACTAAAACAGATATATATATAGATACATAAATATATATATAAATATATAGAAATACATATATATATATATAGATATAAATATATATAGGTACCAATACAATATATAAGATATAAATACTAGTAATATATTAAAAACTAGCCAAGATTATGTCACTGAATCAGTATCTCTTTTTAGTAGAAATAGATGTGCTTGATCTTTCCTTATTTTAAGGTGAATCAATTATATATGAACCGGTGTACTCCTAAACTAGACAACTCCTCCTCACACGAGCGTATGAAATTGTCATATGTCAAATTGTCAACAGTTCAATCTCCACAACTGCCCCATGCTAATCTCAGTTAGTCTGAACAGGTACCGAGTACAAATCTACCCCGGATAAAAGAGGTTATTCCGTTTGTCAGACGGCCGATGTTATTCAAAAGGCTCCGGTTGTCAGGCGGATCGATTTAACTTTCCGGTGTTAGTTTCAATTAAACCGTTGATTTTAACATTATTACGATCTTGAGCACAAATTTAATAAGATTAATCTTTCCCAAGACAAATCTGCCCCCGGGTAGGAAATAGGATTCCGTTGTCACGTTTTCACTCGGCCATTTTTACCCTCCGGTTTTTCTATCCTTTATCTCATATCCTAACTTCTCTGGTCAGTTCATCATTAGGTTATATGTTGTGATTCATCTTGGTTAATTACGTCAATCCGAATATTATCAATACGTTGCAAGATAGAAAAAGATTCATTATAATCGATTTTAATTCAATTTTAACATAGTCATCATCTATTTCTCTAAAAAGATAAACTAATTCAATTTCATATCTTGGCTAGATATAGAGTTAGCCTAATATCATTATAACTAATATATAGATACTAATAACAACAAACAAACATAAATACATTAAAAAGTTACTGATTACAATTGTAGTGTCGAGTTGTATTCTCCGGAAATAGCAACTCCTTTAGCAACAACGAGCCTTGATAAACCTTCTAAGTACTAAAACGATACTTATACTACATTATTATTTCGACAGAGTGTCGCTTACGGTATTTACAGTAACTACAAACTAGATTAAGATAATATATATATATATATAAAGTGATATATATATATATATATATATATATATATATATATATATATATATATATATATATTACAACTCCCTCAAGCTGCAAATGAGGAGTATTTATAGAGTGCATCACAAGGCCGGCGCGGGCGGTGTAAGACAGGCGCGCGCGCCCGGTGCTCTGATGGAGATTCTCTCCTGACATCCCCATGTCTTTGGTGGCGAGAGAGATTCGGCTCGGGCCGGGTTTTTTCGGTTCGGGCGGATCTTGAAAAATATCTTTCTTCCGTTTTTTACTTGCTTCGGTTTTAATTCTTGATTTTCCATCACACGCACTCAAACAATAAAAAACACGAGCCACGATAATTTTGATCATAAAACTATAAGTTTTACTAAAATTATTACGATAATATCTATTTATAATGATTTCGATTTTTATGTGTTTTTAGATATATTTTTATAGAATTTATACGATATTATCGTAAATACGATATAAAAATTCATATAATATGGTTATATTTTTATCATACATCAACTACTCCCCACTTAGCTTTTGATCGTCCTCGAGCAAAATAAGCGATAATATATAAACTGTTATAATGCAAACAATATAGTTCTTCTAGACTAAATTTCTAACTTAGTAACGCATGCTGTCAATATTATAATCATATTAATTTTATCTATCTAAGATTATTAAAAAAATAAAAAGTGTATATAACTTAATAAATTAGTTATAAAATATTATCTAAATGAAATTCTACATGAATTACTTAATAACTATAAAATAAAATACTTAGAATAACTTTGTAATCGCTTAATCGTATGAAATTTCGGAATCAAGGACTAAGTCAAGTAGTTGGCAAAATGGCTTATAACGTTCAGGCTCAGGGTGTTTGGCTAATCGAAAGGATAACAAAGGGAAATCAAAAGAAAATAGAGGCAAGTCGTACGTGCTTACACCTTCAACTTTTGATCAAAAATACCTTGATCAGTAACATCTTGACACTGTTTTTTTTTTTTTTTTTTTTAAAAAAACAAACAAACATATCCGAATTCATTACCAGAATCGACTATCTTTCAAGTGTCATGAGGTGAGTACGGATACATCATCACTTAATTATTCCAACTATTTCTTTTTCTAGAGAATAACACTTTTCTGAAAACAGAATGCCTTCCGAATAACATTTATTCCAATCTCAGCATATACCATTATTGAATTTCGATGTCGTCACCGCTATCCATAAGTACATACTAAACTTGCGGGATTTCAAGGAAATGTAGACCAATTTAAGTTAAGGGTCGGTTATATCTAGTTAATCATAATGGCTAATTTCGAGTGAGGTCTTGATCACTCTGCAAGGCTGAGGTGAGGTCAAAAATTGGAAATTACGTTCGGGTAGGCTTATTTGGCCATAGTTAGTCAAAGTAATACCAAAAATCTCATCATTCCTAATCCGATTCCAATTTCAAACTTGTCTTGAAAAGAAAATCATTCTAAAATTTTATTATAATTAAAAGTAACTTTTGTCTAATTTCATAAAAAATAATATTTCATACTATTTATCTAGGTATACATACTTAAAATCTTGATAAAAATCTAACATAGATATAAATAATATAGAAATAATATATCGAGATTACTTTACTTAATTAAAAATTTATTCTATCCAAATATATCATTTTTATTATAATGTTTATATATTATTTCATTTATTTCCTTAAGATTGATTAAACTAAGTGCATCAGTAATTGATATATTAAATTCATTTTATTTACTAACCAATTTCTACTCCCCACTTACGAATTGGCATCGTCTGGATGTGTAATGAGTAGTAAAAGTTGGTTTAGGAAATAAAATAAATTTTATAACGGGTGAATATCGTTACGTGTCATATAGATTAGCGTTTATATAATATAGCATAATAATAACACAAACAACTATATTATAATATTAAAAAGTACAAGTTAACTACTAAATACTACTATAAACTAAAAAACTAAAACTAAGTTAATCTAAGTTATGATTGAACTAATTTATTCTAAATTAATTTATTCTACCATTATTATGACCTTCGATATTCCTTACAACCATTATAACTATCTAATTTTCTCCACTTGAAGATCCTCCTGGAATATCGACTGGTAGTAGCCCTACCTGAGGTAGGCGAGCTGGAAAATACTCATCTGTCGCTCTTTCCGTTACCCTAGCCAAACGAACACTTATTCTGGAAATCAGCCATGCAAAAGGCATAGGCTGCCGGATCGGTCTGCTTCCAAATGCAAAACTAACAGCTGCTTTCTGAATCAATATTCCCCAATCTATAACATCCCCGCTCGTTATAGCATACAACAGTAACAATTCATCATCACTGATTTCCGAGAAATCATCAGTTGGATAAACTCGTGAGTTGATGAAACGTTTCCAAGTTCTCAAATGGGGAAGTAAAGCGGCAGTGGAGACATCTCTATCCCTATCATAATGTTGGAATAAAACTTGATAAGATTCCGAACATTTGTTAATAAATCCTTCAGTATATCAAGTCTCCACCGATACTCATAATGACTAGAGGTGATGTTTGACCGGTGGTATATGAAAAATTTGATTGATTATGGTAGAAGTAAAAGGAACAACAAGTACCTCTAATGGTAACAGATCAGAATGACGACTCTACAAGATTAGCCTCTGCAAAGTACCGAGTAAAACTCTCTTACCATTGTAACATTAATTCTTCCTCTGGGCATACGACAAAAATAATCCCACCCATCTGCGTCCATTCTTATGAATGCCCAAGTATCCACTTTTCGAAAATTTAGACCTCTTTCAACCAGCACCGGTGATTGGTTGAAATTACTCAAAAAAGGGTTTGGATTTGATTCATTCATATAATTGTAAGGAATGGGGTGGAAAAACGGATAATGCGAATTAGGGAGTACGGAGTTTGGGGTATGCGGAGGAGAATAACTGTTAACTGACGAATGATCGGACATTTTATAAGAAAACGAGAGGCTTAAGAGGTGAATTGGCAAGTTGAGGAGTGAGCCCTCTGTTTCCTTTTATAGAAGTGCCAGAAATAGATAAGAAACAACCTGAATGAGGTCGGTAGAACACCGACCGGTGCGGGCCGGTGCAGTCCCGGCGCGCGCCGGTGCTACAGTGCTCGGTCACAGATTTTTGCATTTCAGGATGTTCTATCAGGTTTATTCAGTGTGAATGTATGTAATTTTATCTAAAACAGGGGTGGAAAATTCTAATAATACCGAAACAACGAAAAAACGTAAAACTGCGTAGTGTACTAACCACAGAGTACATCAAATCGTCTAAATAAAAATCAAACCAAAGTATATCGTCATACATCGTAAAATAAGAAAAGTTTACTTAACTACTCATCTCCATCATAATCCTCATCTTCGTCATAAGATGAGTCAAAATGAGCCGAAAAAGATCCAAACATACTAGAAGTAAAATCAGCCCCTAGAGACTGAGTCGTACTAAAATCATAGTTAAACTGTTGTGGATCCACTGACGTAGAAGCTTGAAATGTAGCCTGAGTTTGCCTCGTCGTCATCGTCACCGAACCTTCCAATCCAAACGAGCCGAGACCTGCTGTCACATCTGCTACTGAAGTTACTCCTCCCATGCCCATGGATGCATCAAACGAACCTGTAAACATACTACCATGTCCTACAGATGACGACATATAGTCCTGGAATAAAACTGGTGGTGGAACAGGTGGAATCCAATCTGGCATAGTATATGGGTCAGGCTGACTCTGAGGATAACGTGTAGAAATCTCTGCATATCTGGGTTCTATTGCACTAATGAAAGCTCTGTGACCTCTTTGGCCAATCCTAAGATCTTCAGCCCACTTTCTATTCTGTTCATAAGCTAAGGCTATATTAGCATCAGTTCTAGCCTGAGCTTGAATCATATGCTGAAACATAGCCTCTACTTGGCTATTCTGGCCCTGAAGTGGCTGCGGCTGAGGTGATTGCCTAGGAACTTGAGATGTATGAATATGAGATGGCTGTGGTGGTTGTTGATGTTGCTGGCGGTTAGGATTATTGTAGTTGATTCTACCAACAGGCAAGGCAGTTAGTTTCTGGCCAATGAGTGGAGAAAAAGGTGACATAATCCTATCTGAGGGTAGTACTGGTACTTCATGAAGATCACACAAGGCAGAAATAAGACTAGGGAACGGCAGACGTCCTCCTCGAGTTCTATTCTTTACAAAATCACATGCCTTGGTAAAAATTAACTTCCCTAGATTTATTGGAATGTCATGCACCATAGCCAGTGCCAAAACAATATCCTCACGACCATAAGCACGAGAGATGAGTCGAAGGATTAACATTATATCCTATAAATTGCTTGATAGCCCGATGTCCCTTATACACTCATCCATAAGGAAACCTATTATCCTTCCAAACTGCTGTGGAATCAAAGGCAGCCTGAGCTTCAAATGATTTAGCTAGTAGTCTACCAGGCAGGTCTAAATTCCAAACAGTTTGATAATCATCATCCTCAAGTATCTCAGGTAACCCATAAATAGAATTTATCACGACGAGATTGAAGGAAACATTAATCGTCCTAAGAGGATACTTTCAGATCATCAATAGTAGCCCTATCATAAGTAGATAAAACAGAATAAAATTCGCTACCATTGTGACATTTATGTTATTAATGCGTTCCATCGCAATTTCCATCCATTCCTATCTTGGAAGATTTTTTTCACTTTTCTCCTAAGCGGTCAAAATCCATACCACGTTCTAAAGTGACCCCAAGACTTACTCGAAAAATCCATCATAAGCATTTTTAGCTTCCATACTAGCGGTTTTTTCAAAAGAAACGGCTTCTTCAAGTTCGATTAAAGTCGCGGATCATGAACTGGTACTACTACTGAGGTTATCTGGTTTTCTTTTCTTAGAGCTTCTCCTAGATGATGAGGCCATCTACGATATTGGTACGACAAAATAACAACCAAAACAACAACAAACAACAAACACAAACAAGTACTTAGACCAAATTATAGGAAAAAATTAAAATTAAAATTAAAAGCTTGATAAAAATTGAAATGATTGATATATATATATATATAGTTACCGTAGAGAGCTAGAAAGAGTAGATAGTTTCCGGAATAAATGGTGGTGCCGCCGAAATGTTGAGAAAAGAGAGGAGCTTTGCTTGAAAAAATTCTATCCTTTTATGCCATGGTGATGAATTTGTGGAGTGGAATGGAAGAGAAGATGATTAATTAAGTAATTTGGGATAGAAAATTTGGTGAAAAGTGATGAAATTTTTTAAGAGGGGAAAAGGGGTGGGGGTCGGCCTCCTTGGTGAAGAAATGAGGAAGATGAAGATGAAAGTGTGATATTTTTAGGTTATAAAGCTAATGAATCGAATTGAACTCCTATCGACTCGAATCGTTAGTAATTACTCGATTCTCCTTTCCTTTTTTTTTTTTTTTTTTTCTGTGTAATAATTTAGATTGTATCATAAAATCATAAAATTATTTAATGATAAAATAAATTATTACGATTTTTATAAAAGATTTTTAAAGAAAATATTTTTGGTATGATAAATTTTAATTCTATCATATAAACCATATATGATATAATAATAAGTTTATCATAAAATTTTTATGACATTTTTGAAAATAAAATAAAAATTAAATTTTAATCTAATTCTACTCCTATCATTCTTAAATCTTCGAGATTTCTATAATAACGGTCCATCAACCTAATTCCTAGAAATGATGCGTTTGAATTCTCTCTTTGTTGTCCATCGGGATTTTCGGATAACCACCTAGTCGTTCCCATCTTAATTACATTCAAACATTCATCCTGGGATTTGGTTGTGTTGTCCCCACATTTTCCATCAGGTTCACTTTTGCCACAAATTCTACATCTCTTTAGAAATCTTGCCCTTCTCTTTATAGCACTTCTTGAATTTCCATTACAAAGATCTCTTTCTCTCGATTTCGTGATCGCCTCCTTGTTCGAGTTAGAAACTAAGGCTTCTATTCTAAAGGCAACATCTTTATCTAAACCTAATTTTAAAAGAAAAATAAAACTTCTATTCTATCTATAAAAGGCATTCCAGTTCTTTTACGCCTATCCGGTAAAGACGAAACTACTTAAATTGCATATTAAAAAGTGAATTTAGAAAGATAGTACCCGTAATCGGGCCGAGTTTAGAATTCTCGCTTCCTTAATCCATTGGAGGGTCGTTAAGCAATAATATTTCTTCTGCTTGAGGTATCCTTCGGTTTCCACGAATAATTTTACCTGTGTGACCATTGGCTATAAAAGTTGTTTTTCCATCAGTTAGTTCAACAGCTCCAGACTTATAGACTTTAGTTACGTCGTAGGGACCTGTCCATCTAGATTTAAGTTTTCCTGGAAACAACTTTAAACGTGAATTGTACAAAAGTACCCGATCACCTACATGGAACTCACGATTATAGATTTTCTTATCATGGAAAGCTTTCGTGCGTTCCTTGTAGATTCGAGCATTTTCATAAAAATCGAGTCGAAACTCCTTCAGTTCTGTTAACTGAAGTAATCTATGATCACCAACAGCTTTAGGATCAAAATTTAGGAATTTAATAGCCCATAAAGCTCGGTGTTCTAATTCAACAGGGAGATGACAAGATTTACCAAAAACTAATTTATACGGAGAACAACCAATTGGTGTTTTAAAAGCTGTTCTATATGCCCATAATGCATCATCTAGTCTTTCTGCCCAGTTTCTACGATTTGAGTCCACTGTTTTCTCCACGATTCTTTTAATTTCTCTATTAGACACATGTCCACTAGTTTGCGGATGATAGGGTGTTCCTAGTTTATGAGTTACACCATATTTCTCAATTATCTTAGTAAATGGTCGGTTGCAAAAATGTGAACCCCTATCACTAATGATAGCCCTCGGAGTGCCATATCTTGTAAATATATTCTTTTTAAGGAATCTTAACACAACCTTGGTATCGCTAGTGGGAAGAGCTTCAGCTTCTACCCATTTCGAGACATAATCGACCATTACAAGAATAAATCTTTTTCCAAACGATATAGGGAAAGGTCCCATGAAATCTATACCCCATACATCAAATAATTCACATTCTAAAATCGGTTGCATAGGCATTTCATGTTTTTTCGATATATTTCCCCATTTTTGACATGATTTACAAGATTTTACATATTTATACGCATCTTTATATAGTGTAGGCCAATAAAAACCACATTGTAAAACTTTAAAAGCAGTTTTCCATTCTCCATGATGACCTCCTGCCTCACGATCATGACAAAATAATAAAACACTTAAAATTTCATTATCAGGAATACATTTTCTGATTATTCCATCCGAGCATCTTCGGAAAAGATCTGGTTTCTCCCAATAGTAAAACTTTAAGTCGTAAAAGAATTTCTTTTTCTGCTGCCAAGTCCAATGAGACGGGATGTAATTACAGGTTAGATAGTTAACAATATTCCCAAACCACGGTGAATTTTCTTTTAATGGTATTCTATTTTTTAATAATTGCATGGTTAAGGGAGTATCGATCCTAAAAAGTTGTTCATCTGGAAATGAATCTCGTATTTCATTTCCTCTTCCTTCATCATTTTCCATTCTACTTAGATGATCTGCTACTACATTTTCACTTCCTTTTTTATCCTTGATTTCTATATCAAATTCTTGAAGTAACAAAATCCATCTAAGAAGTCGTGGTTTAGCATCTTTCTTACTTAACAGATACTTCAAGGCTGAATGGTCTGTATAAATAATAACCTTAGATCCGACAATATATGATCTAAACTTTTCTAAGGCAAAGATTACAACCAACAGTTCTTTCTCTGTAGTTGCATAATTGAGTTGAGCTGCGTTTAGAGTGTGAGAAGCATAGTAGATAGCTTTGAGAATTTTGTTATACCTTTGACCTAAAACAGCTCCTACAGCTAAATCGCTTGCATCACACATAATCTCAAAAGGCAAATCCCAGTCTGGTGCTACCAGTACTGGTGCAGTAATCAACTTTGCTTTCAGGGTCTGAAATGCTTCCATACATTTATTATCAAAGTTAAATAGTACTTCCTTTTCAAGCAAATGACTCATAGGCTTTGCTATTTTTGAAAAATCTGCAATAAATCTCCTATAAAATCCAGCATGTCCGAGAAATCCTCTCAAAGTTCTTAGATTGACTGGTGGAGGTAACTTTTCAATCACTTCGACTTTAGCTTTATCAACTTCAATTCCTATTTCAGAGATTCTATGACCTAAAACAATTCCTTCTGATACCATTAAGTGACATTTTTCCCAGTTTAATACTAGATTGGTATCTTCACAGCGTTGTAACACTCGTTCTAAGTGTGATAAACATTCATCGAAAGAATCTCCATAAACACTAAAGTCATCCATAAAAATTTCTAAGAATTTCTCGACCATGTCAGAAAATATTGCCATCATACATCATTGAAATGTAGTTTGGTGCATTACATAAACCAAATGGCATTCGTTTATAAGCAAAAGTTCCATACGGACAAGTGAAAGTAGTTTTTCTCTATCTCCTGCTTTGCAATGAATATCTCAAATATCCTGAATAACCATCTAAGAAACAGTAATATTTATGTCCACTTAATCGTTCCAACATTTGTACGATGAATGGAAGTGGATGATGATCTTTCTTAGTATGTTCATTCAGTTTTCTAAAATCAATACACATTCGATATCCTGTAATTTCCCTTGTCGGAATCCATTCATTTTTATCATTTTCTTTTATCGTGAAACCTCCTTTCTTTGGTACCACTTGAGTTGGACTCACCCATTCACTATCTGATATAGGAAAGATTATCCCCATTTCTAATAGCTTAATGACCTCTTTCTTAACAATGGATTGTAAATTTGGGTTGAGGCGGCGTTGCGGCTGAATACAAGGTTTAGCTCCCTCATTTAGGATGATCTTATGAACGCATATCTCGTAATAATTCCTTGAATATCCGCCATTTGTCCATCCAAATGCTTTCTTATGATTTCTTAACATTCTAAGTAATTGATCTTCATGTTCATTAGTTAAGGTTGAGGAAATAATAATCGGTAGTAGATTATCATTTTCAAGAAAAGCATACTTAAGATTTATAGGAAGTGGTTTTAATTCCAGATTCCTTGGTGGATCTTCTACTGAAGGTTTTAGAACTGGTCCTTCTAGTTCTAATTCCAAACACTTATGCCACGGATGTTTAGAAAACAGCCCCTTATCAAGATAAAGGATCACTTCTTTCATTTCAGTATCATTTTCATCTTCTTTATAGATAGATAATGTTAAACATTCCTCTAGCTTATCTTCATAATCTTGCAATTGATCATCACAGAGTGTAGATATCTCATCTATAAACGAACATGATTCTGGTGATCTGTATGGATGATTCATAGCTTTGAAGATATTGAAGGAAACTTCATCTTCATTAATTCTTAGTATCAGTTCTCCTTTTTGAACATCGATTAATGTTCTTCCCGTAGCTAGAAATGGACGACCTAGAATAATTGGCGCTGAATATTCTTCTTCCATTTCCATTATTACAAAGTCCACTGGAAAGTAAAATTTGTCTACTTTAACCAACACGTCCTCGATGATTCCCTTAGGATGTTTAATTGATCTATCTGCCATCTGAAGGGTCATTTCAGTATTTGTAAGCTCTCCTATGCCTAGTTTCTTATAATCCTCATAAGACATGAGATTTATACTTGCTCCAAGATCACATAGTACTTTCTTAAATGTAAATCCTCCAATCTCACAAGGGATTGTAAAACTACCAGATCTTTAAGTTTAGGAGGCAACTTATGTTGAAGTATTGCAGAGCATTCTTCATTAAGGCATATATTCTCATATTCTTCTATCCGTTTTTTGTTTGATAGGATATCTTTAAGAAATTTTCCATAGGTAGGCATGTTGATTAGGGCTTCGATAACAGGGATATTGACATGAATATGACGAAAAGTATCAAGGAAACGAGCATACTTCTTATCAGTTTTTATCTTTTTAATTTGATCCTTAGGTGGGTAAGGTAAAGATTCCAAATCTATAACCTTTGGTTCTGAAGTTATACTCTCTTTCCCTTTTTCCTTAAATCTTTGAACATTACTTGTCCGCCGTTTTTCATTCTCATATGATTTTTTCTTTGAAACATCTTCTGTATCGATTTTCCCTTTTTCGGTTATTGGCAAATCTTCCTTCTTCTCTTCAGTATTGTTTTCTCTAACATGTTCCTTAAATAAGGTTCTCAGGTCTTTATCCGCTGGATCTTTTAGAATCCTAGGGATTTTGACCCATTCTTCATTCTTATTTTCAAGTTCAACTTTACTATTTTGTTTCAAGAAATCTTCAATAATTTCTTCTTCTTCATCAGTAAATTCAAGTTCGTCCTTTTCCTTTATAAATTTACCATTTAAATCATTTTCTACTTCATTATCTCCTGAGTTTTCTGTTCCAGTATCTCCACAAAGTTTTCTACTTCTCGTAATAACAGCATTTACCTCTCTCGGGTTTCTTTCGGTATTACTTGGTAATCCTCCTGGAGGTCTAGTGTTTTTACGTTCTCCTTCTCTACTCAAATGGTCTTCCATATTCCTTATTGATGCTTCTATAGTTCTCATTCTGGTATCATGTCCACTCATGGATGTTTTCAACGTACTCATATCCTTAGTGACTGTCCCTATAGAGGTTATCATAGTTTCTACATTTTTAGCTTGAGTAGAAACTACACCCATCATATTTTCCATTAATTTCTCCCATTTATCAACTCCTTCAGGTTGAGTTGAACTTTGGGTGACTGGTATACTTTGAGTAGAATGTTGTGGATATGATCTAGGCAATGATTGTAGGTTTTGATTCGCGGTATCTCCTTGATAAACTTGATTACTATATGAATTCTTATATTGAACTGGATATGGCGGTTGTCCTTGCTTATTAGGGTTTTCAGACCAATGATAAGTAGGGTGATCTCTTCTAATAGCACTAAACGAGTTTGAATACGCGTTGTTCAAATTCCTATGCTGTTGTAAAAAACTCACCTCCTCCCTTGAATATCCTGTTGGTTCTTCAACTCCTAATGACACATTATCCTGATTTGAGTATTCAGTGGGTATACTATTTTCTGAACTTAGATTTTTGTTTGATTGTAGGCCATCAAATTTCCTACTTAAATTCTCCAAGTGTGCTAGAACTTCCGTATTAGATGTACATTCTCCTGTAAATGCTACTTTTCTTGTGCTAGAACCGGTTTCCCACATTCTGTTATTTTTGGAAATCTTTTCTATGGCATCGTAAACTAATTGGGCTTCACTCATCATTAAAGAACCACCACATGCATGATCGACATCTGCACGTGAGTCTTTCCTTAATTTACGACAGAAAAGTTGGATTTGCATATCTAAGGAATAACCATGATCGGGACAGGCTCTTAATAGCTTCTTAAATCTCTCCCAAGCATTCCCAAGCGTTTCTTCAGATCCTTGTCTAAAATTAGCATTTTCGACTTTTAATTCCAAATTTCTACCAGGAGTAAAATATTGCTTTAAGAACTCGGTTTGAATCTCCTCCCAACTTGTCAACGAATGATGTGGGAGTGACATAAACCAATCTCGTGCTCTTCCTTTTAAAGAAAAAGGAAACATAGACATCCTTGTTAATTCACGATGAGCACCTTGACTTTTGGCTGTATTACACAATTCTTCGAAAAGATAGAGATGATGATGTGGATCCTCGTCATCTTCTCCTAAAAATTGGGCTCTTGTGTCAATTAAACCAAAAAGATGAGATTTTATTTCGAAATTATTCGCTCCTTCATTAGGTAAAAGAATTGGATTATTAGTCTGATTTCTTCTCACGGTCTGGTCATAGATAGGTCTCGGGTTTGGTAGGTTAGGATTATTATGATTATTCTGGTTCCGATTTTGATTATTTCTATTATTAGGATTTTGATTATTTAGTATTGGTAAATTCTGATTAAGGTTTTGTCCATGTCCTTGGGCATGTACAATACCTTGTTCAAGTGTTTCATCACTGATTTCAGCCATTCTTGTTTCTCGATTTGATGATGATTCGTCAGGATTTCCCTGACTAGTATGACCTCGTTTACTCTCTACTCTTAACTGCCTTTCGTAAGTATTTATGTCAGGCTTATAAGGAGTGAGTGGGGCCTTACCGCTTCTGGTCATCAACTATCGAAAACAGAAAATAACTTGATAAAAACAGAAGTAAAAAGATTGGTAACTTACCTACAAGGTAAGTACCAACGAAAAATAAAAAGAAATGTGATAAGAAGAGTGTTGACTTATCCTCGAGAATTTTGAGCTAATACAAGTAGAAACCATTCGAACACAATGAATTAGCGTCGTGTCCCTGGCAACGGCGCCAGAAAGCTGACGTGGCCTTTTCTAGTGCTATTCCAGTCCTTAACCGACAAAGATTATCGGGTCAAATCAGTAGTGCTAGTATGGTGAGTCGTGTCGAATCCTCGAGGAAACGTATGGTAATTCGAGTGTGGCTAAACACCAAAAGCTATTATTAACTCAATCTAAGTCGTAATTTTTCTTTTTCCTTTCTAGTAACCTTAAAACAGTAAATAAATGCATAAAACTAAAACAAATATATATATAGATACATAAATATATATATAAATATATAGAAATACATATATATATATAGATATAAATATATATAGGTACCAATACAATATATAAGATATAAATACTAGTAATATATTAAAAACTAGCCAAGATTATGTCATCAATCAAGATCTCTTTTAGTAGAAATAGATGTGCTTGATCTTTCCTTATTTTAAGGTGAATCAATTATATATGAACCGTGTACTCTAAACTAGACAACTCCTCCTCACACGAGCGTATGAAATTGTCATATGTCAAATTGTCAACGATTCAATCTCCACAACCGCCCCATGCTAATCTCGGTTAGTCTCGAACAGTACAGTACAAATCTACCCCGGATAAAAGAGGTTATTCCGTTTGTCGACGGCCGATGTTATTCAAAAGGCTCCGGTTGTCAGGCGGATCGATTTAACTTTCCGGTGTTAGTTTCAATTAAACCGTTGATTTTAACATTATTACGATCTTGAGCACAAATTTAATAAGATTAATCTTTCCCAAGACAAATTTGCCCCCAGGTAGGAAATAGGATTCCGTTGTCACGTTTTCACTCGGCCATTTTTACCCTCCGGTTTTTCTATCCTTTATCTCATATCCTAACTTCTCTGGTCAGTTCATCATTAGGTTATATGTTGTGATTCATCTTGGTTAATTACGTCAATCCGAATATTATCAATACGTTGCAAGATAGAAAAAGATTCATTATAATCGATTTTAATTCAATTTTAACATAGTCATCATCTATTTTCTAAAAAGATAAACTAATTCAATTTCATATCTTGGCTAGATATAGAGTTAGCCTAATATCATTATAACTAATATATAGATACTAATAACAACAAACAAACATAAATACATTAAAAAGTTACCAGATTACAATTGTAGTGTCAGAGCTGTATTCTCCGGAAATAGCAACTCCTTTAGCAACAACGAGCCTTGATAAACCTTCTAAGTACTAAAACGATACTTATACTACATTATTATTTCGACAGAGTGTCGTTTACGGTATTTACAGAACTACAAACTAGATTAAGATAATATATATATATAGAAGTGATATATATATATTGGTACAACTCCCTCAAGCTGCAAATGAGGAGTATTTATAGAGTGCATCACAAGGCCGGCGCGGGCCGGTGTAGTACCGGCGCGCGCCCGGTGCTACGATGGAGATTCTCTCTCCCGACAAATCCCCATGTCTTTGGTGGCGAGAGAGATCCGGCTCGGGCCGGGTTTTTTCGGTTCGGGCCGGATCTTGAAAAATATCTTTCTTCCGTTTTTTACTGTTTCGGTTTTAATTCTTCAGTTTTCCATCACACGTACCCTGAAACAGTCAAAAACACGAGCCACAGTAATTTTGATCATAAAAACTATAAGTTTTACTAAAATTATTACGATAATATCTATTTATAATGATTTCGATTTTTATGTGTTTTTAGATATATTTTTATAGAATTTATACGATATTATCGTAAATACGATATAAAAAGTCATATAATATGGTTATATTTTTATCATACATCAGTGACCACCCAATGACTCAACTTTTGATGGACCCCATCAGTCTGAATGGATATAATCAAGTGATGCCTTTGTGTTGTGCAACCCTGCTGAGAACTTACTTATATGCAATTTCCCAAACACACAATGTTCACAAAAGTCTAGATTCTTGACCTTATATCCCCCAAGAAAACTCTTGAAGAAAGAATCAGATACCCTTTCACCCATGTGACCTAGTCTCATGAGCCACAAACCGAGTCTCTTGAGATCAGTGAATCACTTTGAGGATGCAACAAAGTGAGCTTCAGATGATGAGATCCTTGTAATATATACAAGGTTCCTCTTGATGCCTTTGAGGAATACAATCAATCTTTGAAGACATTTAGTGTCCCACCTTCACCATTGAAATTGAACCCCATGTCATCCAAAGAGGTCGAGAGATACCAAATTCTTGGTCATCTCGTGGAACGTGTCTTACATTTTTCAATGTCTGCAATTTACCATCCTCTGTCCTTAACTTTCTTGAGCCAATTCCCACAACTTTGCAAACCTTGTCATGTTGGCCATATAGATTTGATCACCATCCATCTGCTCATAAGTAGAAAACCACTCTCTTTTGGACAAATATGGTAGGATGCTCCAGAATCAAGTATCCACACATCATTGTGGTGTGTAGAATCCCTCGCAACTTGAACCAGATCCTCATCAGATTGCTCAAGAGCTAGTGCTCACTGCGCTGCGAGTGCCTTCCTCGCCTGCTTTCTTCTTCCTTGGACAATTGGACTTCCAATGTCCCGCTCCTACAATAATTACGGACATCGATGAACTTAGGACCTTTGGACCCCGACTTCTTTTTCTTCTTCCATCCATATCCTTCTCCACTATTGTTGCTAGCTACTAGCCCAAAGAAATGACCTGTCTGTCCCAAATACGCCTTGTGTCTAAGCTCCCTGGCATGTAAGGCAGACCTCACATCCTCAAAAGCTACTGTATCCTTCCCAACTATGGAAGTCTGCACAAAGTTTTCATATGATGTCGGTAATGACACGAACAGGATTAGGGCTGCATCTTCATCCTTAATATTAACGTCAATATTCCTTAAATCAAGTAATATTGTGTTCAGCTGGTCAAGATGGTCCCTCAGTGGTCTCCCTTCATGCATCTTCAAACTGAACAACCTCTGTTTCAACAACAACTTGTTGGTCGTGACTTGGTCATATACAGGCTTTCAAGCTTCTTCCACAACTTGGTCGCGTGTCTTCCTCAAAGAACCTCGGTGATAACATCATCAGATAAGCACAACATGATGGTTGAATGTGCTTTCTCTTCCAGACTGGCATAATCTGCTGCACCTGTATTTGGTTTGTCAGATAAAAGGACTCCACAAACCCTGCTATTTCAACAGTGCACACATCTTGATTTGCCACAGACCAAAACTGTTCCTTCCTGTAAATTTATTGACTTTCACGTTTACTGCTGACATCTTTTCTTGCTAAAGATCACAACTTTATCACAGATCCTAGCACCTTGCTGAAGGTCTTGGTGAAGATGAAGTTGATCGTACAGATTGTTTTCTCCCAGAACCTCGCTCTGATACCACGTGTTATAACAGATGGAGATAACTTCAGATGCAGGAAATAGAAACAGATGCAATCAAACGTAAATAATCAAAGGAGATAACAGAAAACAAGAAAAACACATATTTAACATGGAAACCCCCTCTCAAAGTGAGAGAGATAAAAAAAACCGCGGGCAGAAAAGATATCTTTATTATTATGCACTGAGTTACAGATTTTATACACCCAGACAATGTAACAACAACTGTATTTATAGGCACAAAGCCCTAAACCCTAGCCGTCAAGGAATCTTTGTCTGATATGCCATAAAATATACCCTTACACGTGTCCTCCTTTTAATGACATCAGATATAGTGAATATAATGCAAAAATAACAGAGATGTGGGACCTGCTTTGTATTCCAAAGACTCAGCAGACTTAACTCTGCTGACAGAAGCCTCAGTAGACTCCACACCCTACTAATGCACAGAATTGAATACACTTCTCAGCTGTTTATCACACAGCTGAGTCTTCGGATTAGTTCCACCAAATGTAGAGTTTAAGTAACTTTACTGACAAAGACAAATGGGCGCACATGATTACCCTGACAAATGTCATGTTTGACTGGTCAACTAACAAAAAAATGTTTAAGGCATCCAGAAGAGGGTTTTTTTTTTTTTTTTTTTTTTTTTTTTTTTTTTTTTTTTTTTTTAAGATGAAAAACAGAGTTGTTTTGAAGGGCTAAATCTCTAATTTGCTTATTGTAATCCTATTTGACTGAAGAGTTTACTGGTTCTCTACTTTTTAATTTCAAATATTTATAATCCAAACGGAATCAAAGTTTATCGATGGATTCAAATTTCCCAGATAAAAATATGGGTACTAATTTACAAAACGTAATTTAAAAAAACAAAATACAGTCAACTCTAATGTTACCTATAAATAGAACGATATTGGGCGCAAAAGAACGTACACACACAAAACTACATAAGAAAATATGGCTAAGCATGCTTTTCTGGTGTTCTTGATTTTACTCTCTCTTTCAGCTACTCTCTACACAGCAGTCGCCGCAAGGAATCGCTACCACTTGAAAGGTAAACTACGTAGTCATATTAACTGCATTTATTTCATCACTTTTTTTTTTCTTGCTTGGGAATGAGATTTTTGAGATTTTTATTCAGAACGGGATGAGAATCGAACTTTGGTTCTCAATAGACCGTATTGTTAGGCCTGATCTGATTTCCTATTTTATCATATATTTATTATATTGCTTATTAGCCCATTCGAGTATGAAATTCTAGCTCTGTCACTGTCGGGTGTTTTCAATTTTGTAGTTCTAGGTTTGATGGGTGTGTTCATTTGTATTTTCAACGTCATTCGATTTATCGTAATAATGATAGAGGCATAACAATTGCAAGTTCTGAATTGTTGATCATGTTGTAAGACTCATTGATGATGATGATATACTTTCTGTTAGAGAAAAGCCCATTAATGGGTGTTTCGATTTAAATGTTGAAAGAATCGACTTTATCGCCAATTTCAGAAAGGCTACGATGCGTAGAATTGAAAATTTGTGATATTACTAATTACTCTTTACAGAGTAGTGGATGATAGCATATTGAATCAGTCAAACCGGATTCAGTATGATTGAGTAATTAATATTTAGAGTCTGGGAAAAGTGTGTGGAGGGGAGTTGAAGGGTGATTCAACCCCCTCCTCCCACATTGATTACTAAAGTATGAAATGCTTAAGTAATAAGAGCTTGGTTGGCTCTATGTGATGTGTCCAAATGAGGCAAGAGCACTTTTGTTCTTGATGAAGGATCTATATGACTATTGGTTCACCACAGGTATGCCCGGGCGGTGCTACATGGTTGAGGGTGGGGTCACTGAGATCCGGAGAATTTTTTATAGTCTTAAAAGTTAAAACGATGTAGTTTTGTTGTTAAAAAAAATCATTTTATGGTTAAAAAATGTACTTTTAGGCTCCTGTGACCCCACTTAAACAAATTTATAGATAAAAAAATGCAATTTTTAGCTTTGGTGACACCACTAGAACAATTTTCTGGATACGCCACTGGGTATGCCGTCGTCGTCTGATGTGTTCGTTTTCAAGTTAGAGTTGGTTTTCTAAATGGATATTTTTTATGAAACAAAATATTTTTTAAATGCAGGTAGTAACAATTTATATTAATCTTCAACACGCTAATTATCTACATGCTCATCATTTTAAACTTTTGGAAGATGTGGTAGTTTAACAGGACCTCTATCATTACTCAATAAAATTATTGTCTTTCAATCAATTTACCTAAAATCACACTTATCGTGTAAATTCTCCATTTTACCATTAGGGAGCGAATTGGTTCCAGAAGGTTGCGAACCAGCAGAGTGCAACGGTGATGGGACATGTACTGATTCCACTTGCAAGTGCCAAACTGAATTTGACCCATCCCTCGAACCTCTTTGCATTCAAAAGGACTGCAGTGAACGACCCTGCCAGGGCGACGACAGAGACTGTAAGGATGACGCCTGTGGTTGTTCTAGTAATATTTCAGGATTTGAAAATGTAGAAAATCCTTTCTGTGTGGATGAGGAGTTTGGGCAGGAGTCAGGGGGGGAGGAGGAGTCGCCTTAAACTCCAAAATTTTCGGGAGACTTTATTTGAATCACACTCAATCTATTCGTGAATCACTCAAATTGTGTACCACAGTACAACCGACTTTGTGAAAGTCGCATCTGGAGCCTAGAACCGTCGATCGGTTCTCACAATGCATATATGAAAAGACGGTTTCAGGCTCCAAAACTAATTTTCACAAAATCTGTGCAACTGTGATACACAAGTAGAGTGGTGTATGAATAGATTGAATGTGGTGCAAATAATAGCCCCGAAATTTTGTTCTTGATTAGCCCTCCATATGTAAAAACATGTTGTCTCACTCCTACTCCTTATGTTTGACTGATTACCGAGTAAAGTAATTCAGTTTTTAATATGTTGTTTGTTTTAGAATAAAAATGGAGGTCTTTGTTAGCTTTATTTGTTGCTTTGGAATGTTTGTAATAGAATGTTGTTATGGTGGTAGCTTTTTATAATACTTTAAGGGTTACTTCTTGAAACCACTTTTATTCATACTCTCTATTATATTATTTTCTCAAATTGTTGTTTTAATGATAATTAAATATAATGAAACGGGATCGACTAATGTGTACTACCTCCGTTCCAAAATATCACGCTTTTTGATTTGTTCCACAATATAAGTCGTTCTACATTACCAACGTAACAATAATTGCTTATTTCTCTATCTTACCTTTAATTTATTATGAATCCAACAACTTTTCATTACTCAACAACTATTGTGTTAAGGATAGTCAATGGGTATTTGAGATATTAACCTTCAAATTAGTGATATTCAACCACTTTATTAATTTATATGAAAATTACTAAGACTTACCTTTTGAAACGGAAGTAGTTTAGAAAATGCAATCTAGGAAAATGTACACGGGTTAGTAACATTTTTTAAGAACTCTACACTTTCTTTGAATAAAGGTAAGTTTTCCGCGAATAGTAAATAATATCATTAACAACCGTATTAATAACTAAAAATTGTATATAAGATATATCAACCTTTAGGATTAATAATAAAAACAGACACTTACTTTATTTTTACTATAAAATATAGATTTTATAAAAATTTCTTTACAACTACCGCATTAATCTAAATTCGGTAAATTTTTACTAAAATATAGATTTTGTAAAATTTCTTTACAACTACCGCATTAATCTAAATTCGGTAAAATTTAATTTATATTTACAATATCATCCAAATTCTGTAGAATAAAGAATACAATACAATTCATTTAATTTTAGATAGAGATTCTGTAAACTTGAAAATATAGTAGTTAAAACTGTAAAATAGAAATTTATAAGAGTGTCTGATGGAAGTTCTCTAACAAACATTAGCAAACAAAGGCTTTGGCAGAGGCCGGTCGAATTGGCTTCTCGACAATGATTTTTGAAAGCGATTGTCTATCTTGTGTTCAGGCATTGTCTCGACCCTCGGAAGACTTATCTGTCTTTGGATGCTTAGCTCGTGAATGTCATTTAACTTAGGCTAATTTTGCTTTTTGTCAGTTTCTTTTTGTTAAGCGAGCTGGCAACGTCCTGGCACACCTTCTAGCTAGGCATGGTGTTGCGGCTGCGGGGCCCGTGTCTTGGGGGGCTCTTCTCGCGTTTGATGTAATCTCCGCCTCCTTAACAGATCTGATTCAATAAAATATGTTGGTTTTTCTCAAAAAAAAAAGAAAAAAAAAAACATTATCAAACACACAACTTCAAGAATTTAGGGATTCGTCAACGAACACTCGGACATTACCAAATGCGAACATACAATCATACAAAGAAAACATGCTCTAACCCCTGGATTGTGTTTTTCCTTACCTTATAATGGGTGATACCACAAGGGTACGTAACAGAGATGCAATGAAAATTGATTTTATTGATTTTGAATAATGATGCAATACCTATATATATATATATATATATATATATATATATATATATATATATATATATATATAGTCATTACATGATGCTAATACAATAAATATTAAATAATATGATTGATTACGGGAGATGCGAATACAATAAAGTAAATATTACGAGACACTTCTTGAGTATATCCATCACGCCCCCACAATCTCATGGTAGTGCAATGAACATGAAGATTGACTCGTAACAAATTAATCTTTCTTCCTTCACATGGTGCCTGTTGTTTTGTTTACACCAAATATTTATTGCAATAAACTTCTCTATATCAGTCCGCAACAACTTCTATCACATCAACCTGCAAATGTTTGAATCTGCAATTGATGACTCGAAATTTTTGAAATGCCATAGAAGATCAAGTGATATAGAGGAAAAAATATTTGGAGGTAGCATATTAGGAGACCATACGGAGTAGAGTTAGAGCAAATCATGTCGGTGAAGACGATGGTAGATATTTAAAAGTTGTCTAATTTTTTTTTTTTTTAATTCTACACAAAAGCCAATTGGGTGTTAAAGAGGAAAGAAAAAGTAATATGAATTGGATTTACCGATGCAATTTGGGGAGAGGTGAAAAGAGATGCTGACTGTAAAATACCTTTATCTACTACTACTATCTCCGTCCCATAAAAAAATGTCTAATTTTTTTTAAAAAAGAATCGTTCCATAAAAAGTGTTCATTTAGAAAATCAATACATCATTTAATGCATTTTTTCTAAACATATCCATATCATAACATTTGATATTTATATATTTATTTCATATTCCAAAATAACATTTATTATTTGATAGGGTATATATTTCAATCAGTAATTAAAATAGAACATAATTGTTTTCTTAATCTGTGTGCACCATAAAAAATGAATATTTTTATAGGACATACGTGTATATATATATATATATCCCTTCTATTATATACAAAGATATACAAAGCGTGTTTTGCTTCCTATTGGCGCGTGTAGGGCCTTTTTTTTTTTTTTTTTTTTTTTTTTTTCCTATATCACATTTTTTTTTTTTTTTTTCCCTTTCCTATATCACCTATATATTCCTATCTTATCTCCTCTCTATGATACGTTTGTGTTTGTATTTTTTTTTTCTTCCCTTTTTTGCGTATATATATTTTTTATTGTGTGTCTATGTCGGTTTTTTTGGAGAGTCATCGATTTTTTCTATTACTTAATGCAAAGACAAGGGGGGTATTGTGGGGTTGACACGTGACACCTTTTAGTTTTTTTTTTTGGTATTGTGTTGTGTTATTTTTTCGTTATTGTATATTTTTGTGTTTCCTTTTCTTTTTCCGTAGTTTTTCTACGTAATCTAATATCGTTTGCATTACGCTTTCTTCTCCGGGATCCTTTATGCTTCTTACGTTTTTTATCTTTTATTTTATTGCCGTGATTTTGAATTTTTTCGATTCCCGGTGTACGTTTCCTTACGATATGGGACTATAGTGGGGCTGACACGTGGCACATTTTTATTGTATTTTTTTATTTTATTTTTTGGTATTGTGTTGTGTTATTTTTTCGTAATTGTATATTTTTGTGTTTTCTTTTCTTTCTTCGTAGTTTTTTTACATAATCTAATATCGTTTGTATTACGCTTTCTTCTCCGGGATCCTTTATGCTTCTTACGGTTTTTTTTATTTTTTTTATTTTAAATTTCCGTGGTTTTGACTTTTTTCGATTCCCGGTGTATGTTTCCTTACGATATTTAGATGATTTTATCTATCTCTCTTAAACCGTCTGCTCACTTAATATCCCCGTTCTTTTAACGATGATGTTTCGTGGGAGAAAGGTTTTTAGGTCCAATCTACATTTTCCGTTGTGCTCGGGGGGACAATTGTGGGCAGGACACGTGACACCCCATTTTTTGATTTTTTTTTTCCATATATCACATTTTTTGATTTTTTTCCCCCTACCCTTTCCTATATCACATATATATTCCTATCTTATCTCCTCTTTATGATACGTTTGTGTGTATATTTTTTCCCCCTTTTTTGCGTACATATATTTTTTATTGTGTGTCTATGTCGATTTTTTGGGGAGTCATCGATTTTTCCTAATACTTAATACAAAGACAAGGGAGGGCTATTGTGGGGTTGACACGTGACACCTTTTTTATTTTTTTTATTTTTGTATTGTGTTGTGTTATTTTTTTCGTTGTTGTATCTTTTTGTGTTTCCTTTTCTTTCTCCATAGTTTTTTTACGTAATCTAATATCGTTTGTATTACGCTTTCTTCTTCGAGATCATTTATGCTCCTTACGTATTTTTTTAATTTTTATTTTATTGCCGTGGTTTTGAATTTTTTCGATTCCCAGTGTACGTTTCCTTACGATATGAGACTATTATGGGGCTGACACGTGGCACCTTTTTTTTTTCCTTCCTTTTTTGGGTATTGTGTTGTGTTATTTTTTCGTTATTGTATATTTTTGTGTTTTCTTTTCTTTCTTCGTAGTTTTTTTTACATAATCTAATATCGTTTGTATTACGCTTTCTTCTCCGGGATCCTTTATGCTTCTTACGTTTTTTTTTAATTGCCTTGGTTTTGACTTTTTTCGATTCCCAGTGTATGTTTCCTTACGATATTTAGATGATTTTACATATCTTTCTTAAACCGTTTGCTCACTTAATATCCCCGTTCTTTTAACGATGATGTTTCGTGGTAGAAAGGTTTTAGGTCCAATCAACCTTTTTCGTTGTGTTCGTTTATTGCTTTTCCCATACGCAACGTACGACGGTTTGTGCACGTTGCTATAATAGCGTTCATTTTATGTTCTCATCTCCGGAATGCTTTATAGTTGTTACAAACTTCCGAAACCATGATAAAACACATTAAATATCACAACAAAACACAAATTTAATACACCCGCAATACTGGAATGGGCATGCACCGTGCATTGCACGGTTTCCTTCACTAGCATAAATATATATTCAAACATTATGCGTTAAAAAAAACATCCATATATTCCCTTTGCTTCATGTCCAATATAATATGATGGTAATACAAAATATTGATACATTTGTAATATTATTTATATTATGATACGAAACAGTTAATTAGAAGGCAAATTATTTTGAAAAATTAAGTAATTTTCGTTTTTCTTTGAAAAATTAAGTATTTTTCAGATTTCAAATAAATGATAGTTATCAAACAGTCTAGTGTATATATATATACTAGTAGGGAACCCGTGTGATGCACGGAGATCGTTTATTTTAAAAAATCGATATGTGTATGTAGATATGTGTAGATACTGTATTAATGTAAGAGCTATATAAGTGAAAACAGAATGTAAAAAAAATGGCATAAAAATTGAAATATTTACAATGATAGATGGCATGAATGAAATATTTAGAATAAAATATAAAAGTGTAGACATCTGTCATAGTCATGAGAATGAAAAGTAGCGTAAGTTCACTTAAAAGCGAACGTGAGATTGCACAACAACCATCCCAATAAAGTTTACTTAACACGGGATAGTGTTAAATGTCTTGACATATCATATGACAATGATAAAGTAATGAAATGTGTTTTTCATTGCAATGTGAACTTGCTTTCTTCTTTATGCCTACTCATTTGCAGCAAGCCATTTCTACATCATGCCCAAGCCTGTCCATAACAGTAATCGTTATAAAACTTGTGCACTGTTCTATGAGACTTGTTAGGAAACCCAAAGTCTTTCTTCACAAACGCACATGCTACGAATTATAGACCTGCAACTTTGGAAATGGTTATACTATCCCATTGAAATAGTATAAACATGAACAATAAAATAATTCTAACAATTTTATCACATCATTAACTTTGAGATATAATTGTAAGGCACGAAATGATGAAGAAGATAAGCTATTGAACACAAATGAAGAAGTTTAATTGTTTCCAAGAAGTTGAAACCCGAAAGCAAACCGATTTTGAAGTTTCATTGTTGAAGCAATTGAGCTGCGAGCGATCTCCTGAATCGCCGAACAGGTCTACAAAAGATGTTGGTGTTTGGGACATCATCCCGGTCTTGACATTGTAGCATGAGCTTACATTCTTCATTCCCCGTCCCAACGTCGTCCATCACTGCTGAATTCCGATTTGTCTCCAGACTTCCGCTTTTCTTTCACTGCCGATCGGCCAATCATCAGAGCTTCAATCAAACAACAACAAAACAAAACAAAAAAAAGGAAACAATAAAAAGAAGTTAAAATCTTAAATGGAACCTAAACAGAGGGAACAATTCAATGCGGGAATACATTAACGCAACATAGAAACCTTTCTTATCGCAACAATTCAATAAGATATTTTTTTGATCAAATGCCGATTTGAACACAAAACAATGCTATTTATAGTTATTGTCAGTAAGGTGACTTGAACTCTACATCTGGGTGGAACCAATCTGAAGACTCAGCTGTGTGATGGACAGCTGAGAAGTGTATTCAATTCAGTGCATCAGTAGGGTGGAGTCTCATCGAGCTTCATCAACAGGGTGACTATCGGCAGGTGATAGTCTGCCGAGTACTCGAATACAAGCAGGTCCCACATCCGCTAATTTACATTATGTGACAACTATACAAAGGTCATTAAAAGGAGGACACGTGTAAGGGTATTTATGGTGCATCGACAAAGATTCCTTGCGGCTAGGGTTTGTGGATTTGTGCCTATAAATACAGCTTGTTGTCTCATTATCTAGGTGTGTTGAAATCAGTAAAATTCAAAGGCATAATAAAATATCTCTTTTACGCCCGTGGTTTTTACCTCTCCCATCGGAGGGTTTTCCACGCTAAATCTGTGTTCTTCTTGTTTTTGTTTTCTCATTTGATTGTTTATGTTTGATTGCTTCGCTTCGCTTTCTTGCATCCGAAGTTATCTCCATCCGCTTTATAACAAGTGGTAGCAGAGCCAGTGTTCGGAGAAAACAATGCATGCGATCAACTTCATCTTCACCAAGACCTTGATGAAGGTGCTAGGATCTCGTGATAAAGTTGTGATCTTTAGCAAGAAAAGATGTCGCAGATGAAACGTAAAAATCGATAAATTTACAGGAAGGAATGTTTTGGTCAGGCAAATCAAGATCGCGCCTTTCGTTGAAACAAGCAGGTTTGTGGAATCCTTTATCCGACAAACCAAATACAAGTGCAGCAGATTATGCCAGTCTGGAAGAGAAAGCACATTCAACCATCATGTTGTGCTTATCTGATGATGTTATCACTGAGGTTCTTTGAGGAAGACACCGCAGCCTAAGTTGTGGAAAAAGCTTGAAAGCCTGTATATGACCAAGTCAATGACCAACAAGTTGTTGTTGAAACAGAGGTTGTTCAGTTTGAAGATGCATGAAGGGAGTCCACTGAGGGAACATCTGGACCAGCTGAACACAATATTGCTTGATTTAAGGAATATTGATGTTAAAATTGAAGATGAAGATGCAGCCCTAATCCTGTTGGTGTCACTACCGGCATCATATGAAAACTTTGTGCAGTCTTTCATAGTTGGAAAGGATACAAGATGGCTTTGGAGGATGTAAGGTCCGCCTTACATGCCGGGGAGCTTAGACACAAGGTCGCTTAGGACAGAGACATAATCAGTCATTGGGCTAGTAGCTAGCAAACAATAGTGGAAAAGGATATGGATGCGAGAATAAGAAAAGAAGTCGGTGTTCAAAGGTCCTAAGTCTCACCGATGTCTCAGTATTCTCAGTAAGGAGCGGGGACATTGGAAGTCTAATTGTCCAAAGAAGAAGAAAGCAGCAGGCGAGGAGGCAGTCGCAGCACAGCAGCTTTGGCTACTGAGCAATCTGATGAGGATCTGGTTCTAGTTGCAGGGGACTCTACACATCATAATGATGTGTGGATACTTGATTCTGGAGCATCTTATCATATTTGTCCAAACAGAGAGTGGTTTTCTACTTATGAGCAGATGGATGGTGGTCAAATCTATATGGCCAACAACAAGGTTTGCAAAGTTGTGGGAATTGGCTCAGTAAAGTTAAGGACAAAGGATGGTAAATTTTGTACACTGAAAGATGTAAGACATGTTCCACAGATGACCAAGAACTTGGTATCTCTCATTCTACTAGACAGCAAGGGGTTCAATTTCAAGGGTGAAGGTGGACAGCTGAATGTCTTCAAAGATTCAGTTGTAGTCCTCAAAGGCATCAAGAGGGGAACCTTGTATATATTACAAGGATCTATCAGATCCGCACCTTCTTCTTTGTTGCATCCTCAAAGTGATTCACTGAGTCTCAGCAGAGACTCCAGTGGGCACATGAGACTAGTCACATGGGTGAAAGGGGTATCTGAGTTCTTTCTTCAAAGAGGTTTCTTAGGGGATATAAGGTCAAGAATCTGGACTTTTGTGAACATTGTGTGTTTGGGAAATTGCATAAAGTAAATTCTCAAAGAGGTTGCACAATACAAAGGCAACACTTGATTATATCCATTCAGATCGCTGGGTCCATCAAGAGTTGAGTCATTGGGTGGTCACAGATATTTTGTGTCATTCATAGATGACTATTCAAGGATGACTTGGGTGGTGATGATGAAGAACAAAAGTGATGCATTCAAGAACTTCAAGCGTTGGAAGGCCCTAGTGGAGAATCAGTTAGGCAAGAAAATCAAGAAGCTTCGTGATGATAATGGTCCGAATTACTGACGGATTTTGATTCATTTTGTGCAAATGAGGTATTGCCGGACATCATACTATAAGGAATACACCTCGCCAGAATGGTGTAGGCGAGAGGATGAATCAAACTCTACCGGAGAGGGCAAGATGTATGCTTTCTCAAGTCGGGTTTATCAAGGAGATTTTGGGCGTAGTCGTTAAGACAACTTGCTACTTAATCAACAGGAGTCCTCACACAGAATCAATCTCAAGACACCATTTGAGATGTGGTCGTCGCAAACCTCGCCGACTACTCGATTCTAAGGGTTTTGGAAGTACAACTTACTATCATGTTAGTGAAGGAAGTTGGAGCCAAGAGCCAAGAAGGGAGTGTTTGTGGGGTATGGTGATGGAGTGAAAGGATATAGGATTTGGTCATCAAGCAGGTGTCCAGAGTAATCCTCAAAGCAGGATGTTGTGTTTGATGAAAATTCTATGTTAAACTCATCGCTGGGAGGTCTACTGAGTCTCAAACCGATCTTTGAATCTGATAGTGTTGAAAGCAGGTGGAGCTTCAGGTGGAGTCTCCACTGATATGCAACAATCGGTGGATTCAAATCAACACTATACTTGATCCGGATAATGAACCGAGATCCGATCCAAGCCACCATCGAGACCTCGTGAGGCGTCATAAAACATTGATCGTGAGAGTCTACCGCCAAAGAGCCTAGAAGATCTAATGTTGGGATACCTCAAGGAGATATGGATATGATGATTTGGCCGGATATGCACTCCAAGTTGTTTGAAGAAGTAGAGGATCTTGAACCTACTACTTACAGGAAGAAGCGATGACATGTATGAGAAGCATCTCGGTGGCATGCACCATGGGAGATGAAATGGAGTCATTATTGAAGAATCGACTTGGGAATTGGTCAAACAACTCTCTAACCGACAAGGGAGTTGTGACTTGTAAATGGATTTTCAAGAAAAAGGAAGGAATAACTAAGCGCGTATGGGTCAAGTATAAGGCACGCTTGGTTGCAAGAGGATTCATCAAAAGGAAGGGGTTGACTTTGATTAAATATTTTCACCAAAGTGGTCGACACACTTCAATCGTGGTGTTACTAGCAATGGTGGCACAGCAGGATCTGGAACTTGAGCAATTGGATGTGAAAACTGCTTTTCTACATGGTGAGGTGGATAAGGAGATATACATGACACAACCTGAGGGTTTTCAAGTTCCTGGGAAGGAAAATTATGTTTGCAAGTTGAAGAAATCTTTGTATGGTTAATTTGAAGCAAGCTCCAAGGCAGTGGTATAAAAGGTTTGACAGTTTCATGCTTCAGCAGGGTTACAACAGAAGTCCATATGACTGTTGTGTTTACTACAGTCTGCTGAAAGATGGATCATATATCTATCTTGTCTCAGATGTGGATGACATCTTTGATAGCTACAAACAAGAAAGTCGATGTTCAAAATCAAGAACCTTCTTAGTCCTGAATTTGAAATGAAGGATTTGGGTGCAGCCAAGAAAATCTTGGGGATGGAGATCTGGAGAGATAGAAGTCAGAAGAAATTGTTCTTGTCTCAACGAGGGTTATGTGCGAAGATATTGGCCAAGTTTGGGATGTCTGCACGCAAAACCAATAGATATTCCTATGGCATCAAATGTTCATTTGTCTGCTTATGCTTCACATCACCAAGAGAAGGAGTATATGTCAAAGTTCCCTATGCTAGTGCAGGTTGGCGCCTAATGTATGCCATGGTTTGCACTAGGCCTGATCTGCTCAGAAGCGATCGGTGTTGTCGATGAGTTTATGGCTCAACCTGGAAAAGAACACTGGAAAGTCATTTAAAGGATATTCAGTGCACCGAGAGAGTACAAATGATGTTGGTCTCATTTATGGAGGTGATACTAGTCCAGTCACAAAGCTCTTGTGATGCTTGATTAGCAGTGATGTTGACAAATAAAAAATCAATGATCGGTTATGTGTTTACATTGGGAAATGCAAAGAGTCACCGAAAGCTACTCTTCAGGCTACATGAGCCTTATCAACTCTCAAGCGTAATATATGGCTCTTCTTGAGCAAATGGGCTAAGGAGGGTATCTGGTTGAAGGGCTAGTCTGTGATCTCAGGGTTGCATCGGATCAGCCGATATATATTGTGACGATCTTTAGTGCAATATGTTTAGCCAAGGATCGGGTTCATCATGAGAGAACCAAGCATATTAATGTCGTATCATTTCTTGAGGAATGAGAAGGGTTGTAGTGAAGAAGATCGGCACTAAGGATAATCCTGGCGACGTGTTCACTAAACCGCCAATGAGTAAGTTCCACTTTGCCTGGACTTACCGAATATTCAAAGCTTATAATCTGCTTTGGAAACTCTACCGAGGCGGTCGGTGGAGTGGATCTTTGTGGAGATAGTCCGGTACATGTACATCCGGCATTGACGAATGCATCTAGTACAAGTACATCCGGTCATGCAATCTGCTTGACTCTGAGTGAGAGTTGAAGTCAAGGTGGAGATTTGTCGATGGGTGACTTGAACTCTACATCCGGTGGAACCAATCAAGACTCACCGTGTGATGGACATCCGAGAAGTGTATTCAATTACATTGCATCGGTAGGGTGGAGTCTCACCGAGCTTCGTCGCCAGGTGACTATCGCCAGGTGATAGTCTGGAGAGTACTCGAATCTGGCAGGTCCCACATCCGCTAATTTCGATTATGTGGCTGATGATATCTGGTCATTAAAAGGAGGACACGTGTAAGGGTATTTATGGTGCATCGACAAAGATTCCTTGCGGCTAGAGTTTAGGATTTGTGCCTATAAATACAGCTTGTTGTCTCATTATCTGGGTGTGTTGAAATCAGAAAAATTCGATTGCATAATAAAATATCTCTTTCTACGCCCGTGGTTTTACCTCTCCCACCGAGGGGTTTTCCACGTTAAATCTGTGTTCTTCTTGTTTTCTGTTTTCTCCTTTGATTGTTTATGTTTGATTGCTTCTGTTTCTGTTTCTTGCATCTGAAGTTATCTCCATCCGTTTTACCTTCCCCTCAATCAATAACTCCACAAAACCTACCATAATCAAATCCCATTCCCATCCTACTTCAGGGGAAAACGGGGACTTGGGCATCACTGGGCATGAGAGACGGTTTTGTCTGCACATAAGCATGTATTTCTTTGGTATGCTCATACCAGACATAAATTTCATATTCATGGCCTAAAGAGTGAATTCATTTTTTACTTATTATTATAGGACTTGAACAAACTCAAATGATAATAAAACGTTTTACTTATTATATGCAATTCCATTTAAGAAGTTAAAATCTTAAATGGAACCTAAACAGAGGGAACAATTCAATGCGGAATACATTAACGCAACATAGAAACCTTTCTTATCGGATGCAAAAGAGTTGAAGCAATTGCATCCAAGAAAAGAGGGTGACAATCGGAGGTCGGAAATGCCGAAAATCAATATCTGCAATGACATGGAAAATGAAATGTAGTGACTGAGGAGAAGCATTTCTTACCTGGGGTGAATGAGTTGAAGCAATTGCATCCATGGATATGGGAAATGCATCGGATCGGCTATACAACGGAAAACCATCATCTTCGCAATATCTGATTTTTCGGAGACTTAACGAATACCAACAGCAGGTTTGAAATAGAACTTCAGTCACCATGATGAACAGGAAGAGTTTAACCGCTTAACCGCCATAATCCCGTGATCGTTATTACACAACCAAGAGTTGTCACACAAAAAGAAAAACCCAATGCCCCGAAAGCCAACCAAGTCGGCAGCACTTCAAATATGACAACAAATCAAAACCAAAAGTTTTTTTTTTTTGAAGGGTTAGAACCAAAAGCTTGTAGAAACAAAATAGTATGGCTATATGAAACACCATCTATACCTTAATTGAACACCTGCACTCATTTGCGATAGCAGCAACAAACCATTCCACTTCGCCATTCAAAGACCAACCAATGTTGACAATTGTAGGCAATATCAACATCTTTTCCAGACCAACTTATGCTGGCGTGTTAGTCTAAATTTCGTACATGGATTCAATTCGATAAAACAACACGATCTACAACTAATGTGGCCCACTTGCAACACTCGATCTAGTATGGAACTGAATCTCAAAGTTTGCAATTGGTTTCGTCCAAGTTGTCAATGTTGGACCTGTTCAAAGAGGGGATAATAAATTGTAGTGATGGTACACACATTATGAACATACAAAGAGCAAAAACAGAAAAACAGAAGAAAAAAAAAATCTAAAAACCATATTACTCCCAGTACCAAAAATAAGCAAATTGATTTATGCACAAAAGTAGTAAAGATGGACCAAATCAATATTACTTTGCAATCATAGTGAACTGCCACTAATATTTGGACTTATGGTTATTGATGCAGTGGATATTTACGGGGGATACACCTCCGTCCACAACCCAACCAAATTGCATCCATAGCCATGAAACCCGATCCATAAAAATCACAGCCGCACCATGAGCCCATGACAAAAACAGATAGCAAAATACCATATATAGCCACCAGAGCAGCTTCTATCTTAACTCATTTGAAGTGCATAGCAGTTGACCAACTTGAAACTGAAAGCAACACCTTTGAATGAACTCCTTAAAAAAATAAAAATATATTCAGCTGCTCCAAACACATCGGAAGAAAAGGCATACGACCCATATGAAAGAAGAAAACAATTTTTTTTATATCAAAAACCTTGTTAGATTGGATAGAATTAAAAGAGATATATACATACCCTTTGTATATATCACATTCTTCAGTAGCTTTCAGCTTCCTGTCACAACCACCGTCCATTCCTTCCCGATTGGCAGCCACCAACCACCAGCCACCGGCCATCACCACCAGAGCCAGTCTATTTGCGAAAAAACAGAGCATCCCTTCTACAATTGAAGCAAACAAACAAACAAAAATGAAAGCTTAGATTCTTAATCTTAAAAAGAAAAAAAAGAAAAAAAAACAAAACAAACAAACAATATTTCAGAAACGGGGTTGAACGTGGGCTGGAAAATGGGTTTGTGCAGTTGTGAGGAGATGGTTTTTTTTTTTTTGCACGATGACATGGGATTTTGGAGTTGGCAGAATGCGCGACCTTGAGGAGGGTAATGTTTAGGTAGAAAACGGGTCAGAATGCGGGTCGATTAGGAAAAACGGGTCAATTTGACAGTTTTTCTCTTGAAATATAATATAAGATATATATTAAGAGCAAAGGAAGTTTGTTCTCAAGTGACCACGTTGACCCCCTCCCTGGTTGACACATGACGGTTTTCACTCCCTGGTTGACACATTAAAATTAGTTTTCACTCGGTTTATATAAAACTTTCACAAAATTATGATTATCATTATCATTTCTCAAAACACAGAGCGTAAAGGCTTTTCTTTCACAAAACGGCGTAAAAGGCTTTTCAGTAAAGTTTCAGAATACTGTAAGCTTTTCATGGTGGTTTATTCTACTTCAAATAATCTATTCATGTGGGGTCACCCAAATGAAGAAAAAGTAATCAATGATCATCTCAGAAGAGAAGCTTGATGATGAATCAAGATGAAAATTAACGCTGCAGGACCGTCATCGGATCAAACAGAAACAGGAGATTTCAAATTTGGAACGGATGAAGCCCAGTCTGATTCGTAAGGGGTTTTATAATTCAAAACACAATTCAAAACACTAGACGGTGTCCGGTTAATAATATAAGTAGCAGCTATCACACACTCCCCCCAGAACTTAAGTGGCAAATGTCCATCAAAACGTAGTGCACGGGCAACATTAGTATGTGTTGATGTTTCCGTTCTACCCTCCCGTTCTGTTGAGGTGTACTAACACAAGATGTTTCAAATATGATACAATTTTTACAAAAATAAGGAAGCAAAGGTCTAAACTCTATTCCATTGCCACTACGAACCCGACTGACGAGAAATTAAGTCAACAAAATCCAAGAAAGCTGTCTCAACCTCCATTTTATTCAATAATAAGTAAATCCAAACGGAACTGGAATAGTCATCAATAATAGTCAAAAAATACGAAGTGCCACACGTCGAGGACGTACATTATAGGGGCCCCACAAATCACAATGTATTAATTCAAAAATACGACTCGCTTTATTCTCACCGAGGGGAAAATGTTCACGGGGCTGCTTTGCCCGAAAGCAAATATCACATCCATCTTTATTTAAAGGTTTGGGAATAGAAATATTAGGCACCTACCGAATGACCTTTTCCAATGGGTGTCCTAATCGCCGATGCCACAAATCTCCAATCTGTCCACTATCAACTGCCATAACCTGAACCTCTGGAACTCCCAAGAACAGAAAAAGTCCATCCCCACGCTCACCAAGTCCAATCAGAGTCCTCGTCACTCGGTCCTGCATAATACACAAACGAGCCGTAATCTGCATAACACAACGATAATCATCCAAGAATTGAGAAGCCGAAAGCAAGTTAAAATTTAATTTTGGTACATACAAAACATCGCAAGTCGTAAATTTCCTGACAAGATAACTGTTCCCGTATGAGTTGCAAATGAAAAACTCCCATCCGGCAAGCCAATCGAACAATGTTCTATCGGTTGGAAATCAACAAATAAATTTTGGTCACTTGTCACGTGATGAGTGGCCCCGGTATCAATAATCCACGAGTACTTACCTATCAATCGATCTCGTGGTTTAGTTTTATTTATCATATCTAAAATTGCTTGCCATTGGGCCAATGATATGTGGTGAGTCCGGATTCGTTTAAGTTGGGCTGCGAATCTGAACCCTGAGTGGGCTGAACAGAGCTGGATGGACCAGCCTGATTCACCTTTGGTTGTGAAGACATTTGGCCGGGAATGTCTTCCACCCTTACCGCACCAATATGAGGAAAACATCCCCAAACCCATGTGGAAAACATTGGCCTAAACCCATATAAGAGGAGGGACCTCATCCCCAAAACATTGGTTGTGAGGTGAGAGAAGTCCATTAATATGGTGGGTGAAACAACTACAAGTTCCCAATGTGATACACTTTAACATGCCATTTCAAGTGTGGGCCGGGCACACAAGGCCAACAAAGAGGCCCAACACTTACACAATAAAGGGTGTCTCTGATACCATGACAAATTTAGGTCAATATATTTCGTATATTCCATCATCAATCACACGTTACAATATTTATAGCCACTTCCAGGGCTTCTAACCTTACACAGAATACCCAAACTACCCCTTCTAAATCAAATACAAAATTTATCTAGATATAAACATATCCGTCGTAATAAGTATATATACTTAGTCATTGAGGTGAAACTGTATCGATTGAGAATTACTCATATGTTCATGAAATAGAGATGCATTTTTAGTTTCCTGCGCTTTCTGTTAGTTTTAATACTTGTTCTTCATCTTTACAAGATGTTCTTCATCTTCCCTATGTTTTCTTGATCATTTTTCAGTAAATTCCACATCCTCAGGTGGGCATAGTCCCCCCTTAGCCCTTCACTTTGCTATTACGCACGGTGTGTCGGTGCTTTATCGTGTCTTTTATCGGTGTATTGTAATGTCTAGTGGAATTGTTTCATGAATTTAACGATTCCATCTCTGATACGTCCTTGACATTCAATCCAAAAGGCTATCTTTTATAATATTCATAGGATTTTAAAAGTTTTACAACCCTTAAAGTCTAAATGAGTGCAGACAATGGTTTTAAGCTTTTTGTTTGGCAGTATCCGAAGACATTGAAATTCTACTACTAATAAGACTTTTTCTAGAATATCCGTGTCTGAAGCAAAATTTTGTTAAAACAATAAAATTAAATTAAATACAAATCTATTTAAAGATTCTACTGCCTGGGATTAATTTTAAGAAACAATATTTAACTAAATAAAAACTATAAATAACTTTTATGGCTAAGTATAGTGAATTAAATTCACATACTAATATACGTTGAAAGAATATGGCAAAGTATGGTTTCTTTATGTTCTTGGTTTTACTTGCTGCTGTTACCGTTATGCTTTTCACAGCAGTGGATTCAACAAAACTCTACCGACGTTCGCAATGTAATATAACTTCTGCTTCGAATGGTGCTTCGAATGGAGATTGGATCCCCTTCCTGTACACATTCATATATGTTCACTCAAAACGACGTCGTCTAAGTTTTTTTTTAATTATTTTTTTTAAACTTTCAAATCGACGTCGTTTTGAAGGTACATGTGCACAAATCCCGTCATGTGCACGGGAGGTGATCCTATCCCCTTCGAATGGTGGTCACCTTATCCCTTTATTTTTTCTTTTCGGAAACGAATGGAAACACACACTAATTATGCCCCAAACAGGACTCGAACCTAGGTCGTCATGCCAGGGTATAAACTAGCTAACCGTTAGGCCGATGTACTGAGCACCCTTATCCCTTTATTTTATTCTTTCAACTTTTTTCCATTGTTTTGTTTACGCACGGAGATGAAATCATACTTTTTTTTTCTTGTGTTATGCATGATTTATGATTAAAATAGAGGGTCTGCACATATTGTAGTACACAAGTTGTAATACATATTTTCATTCTTCACTCTTTGCAGTTGCCGGTGGTGGCTTGGTAGCGGCGAAATTTGTGTCTCCGACCGATAAGTGCTTTAAAGACGATTGCTACAATGATGGGACATGTCCGGATCATATTAATTGCATATGTGCAACAGAACTCGACCCAAACTGGCCTCGGTATTGCATGCAAAGAAGCTGTGTTGGACGACTATGTGATGACGATAGAGAATGTCGTGATCCCGCTTGTTCTTGTTCCAATAGCTATGAAAGGTTTGTAGATGAAGATGCTGAAGATGAAGTTAGCTTCCAATGCGTGTTATCCGAACCCGGTAATGATGGTTAGCCCGCAACTCGAAAAGTTTCTGTTACAACCGTTAAAGCACAACCACTACAAAAAAAAATAGATTTTTTTGTGACAAATCTTTGGTGACAAAGAGGAGTTTTGTCACAAAAAGGATGCTTCTAGTGACAATGTTATATTTTGTCACGAAAATGTGTAAAAATTAGTGAGAAAAAGAAGGAGTTATTACGAAAAACTTGATGGAGTCACTACAAGAAAACTAGCTTTCAGTGACAAAAACATAATGACAAGAGGTAAATCCCGTCATTAAGGGTAACTATAATGACGGGACTTAATTAATTTTGTTGGTTTATGACAATATATTGATTCCCGTCATTAGTGATCATATTTCCCGTCATTAGTAACTTGATAAGAAAATTCCCGTCATTATTCATACTATTTTTTTTAATAGAATTGTTTTAGAACATATAATGTATAAAAAAACATCACATTACAAAAACACTATATTATAAATTAAGAAATTAAAAAAAAACCCAAAACCAAAGCAACCCATTCTCGTTCCCAATTCTGAACCCTAGAATACACATTCCCGATCTTCTCGTCTCTCTGCTGGAGAAATTTTCATAATCGTCTACTTATTCCCACCCCCTTCTTTCTCCGTTCCTATTCTGAGAATACCAAACCCAGTACGTTATCGTGAAACGGCATTGCATTCACCGGATGGGATAGTTCTTGTCAAACCGTGGAGAAAACAACCAGGAAAAAGGCTAAATCGATTGATTCCCTTGAGTTTTCACTGATTAGAAGGCCAAATCGATTCATTCATCTCAACCACCTGCAATTTCATCTGATATGGAGTCGGCGGCCAGACATCTTCTATCCATGGAGTCTCTTAATCACTAGGTATTATTGTTTGAAAAAACTATTAGTTTTGTGGTTATTTGATGCCGTACTGTAGGGTTTAATCGGGTGTGCGGTTTAATTTGGGTATGTGAAATGAGTAGAGTTTATATGCTCTGCTTTTTGTTAAGCATCAACAATAAGTTTTTCCTCATCTACTGCAGTGCGTGTACATGTCCAAGATTGATGTATAGGTCGTAAAACAAAAACAACCCCTTATTTTGTTTGTTTGTTTGTAAGATGTGTAACTATGGTGATAAAACAAAAACAAAAAATATACTTTGTTGTAACACTGAACATTTTTATGAAAGATTACAAACAAACTAACTAAACACTGAAAAAATACTTTGTACTAGCACTGAACGTTCTTATAAAAGATTACGTGTGCCCTAAACTTCTTGCTGATATGCCATATGGTTTCAAATCGAATATTTGGTCACTTGGTGAGTATTGTTACCTGATCAATTTATGCCCCAATATGTCGATTACTATCATGCATATTAGAATTTTGTTGTGCTATTATAATAGATTTTAAGGTGTTTATTAGTTGTTGCTTTTCTTTTATGTCTTCTCAGGTTGTTGTAGGTATGAAATGGCTGCTCATCTACCTGGATTCAAGGATTTTGTAAGTTTATATAATCATTTAGGACATTGGATTAATTAGCAACATAAACCGATCATCTATCTGCTCTCCACCTCCTTGTAAGTCTCTTTTTTCCCCCTAAGTGCCTGCGTGCATCTCTGTTGACCCTATATTGACATTAAAACATGTATTCCCGTTAAAGGAACATATATAATCATGTTTAACCACATGGAAAATGTCACTTATACCGGGAGGAATTAGGCCATCATTCGTTAATAAACCTTGTTCTATTTCTTCGCAAATTTTTCAAGTCATTTGCTTGTATTTATATATGTAGTACCAATTCAAAGTATTCTGAGTCATTATTTCTTCCTCCTTCACGGTGGGTTTTGTCTTAGTTTTGATCATCAACTCTTTTTATTTTGTAAAGATTCTTCCTTTTAATTCATGCGCAGCTCAAATACAAGAGTTTCTAAAAATGTTAATTTTTTGTGGGTTCATAAGTTGTAGGTTTTTTGTGGTACCTATTATCAATAGCCATTTTATTCTCATTAACCATATTAGCTTTTGAGTGTAGTGCATGAAAAGCTTTTTATTGCTGATGTCAAATAATGTACTTTTTCATGTAAACTTGTGGAGTACCTTGATTGTTTGCCAATTTCAGCAGGTGCTGTTGACGGAATTTTAGAGTCTACCACCTTTGTTTGAAAGCACATCCAATGCAGTCCTTGAGTTGGCTTTAGCCAGTTATATTCTCTCACTCTCTTGTATAATTTTTCTATGCTTGGAAGTTACCGCTGTCAGTAGTAGTTTTTAGTTTATATTTTCTGTTCAAAGTTATTGAACCTGTTCGAACAGTGGATTTTTTTTTTGTTTTTAAAATTGATATTTTCAAATAAAAGGTATGGAAAGAGGCAGTAGAAATCCGTGGAGATTAGAAAGAGGTTCAAGTAATTATTATTCTCTGTTGTTTAACAGAGACACAAAAATTGGTTGAACGGAGGCATGATAAGAACATGACTTCAGATCCCGGAGGCCAAAGTTTAACAAAATCAAAGATTACAAATGACCTTTCTAACACCCAACGTTTACCCCTCTTACTCCACCTTGTTATTGTTGATGATACTTCAGTTTGACACTAAGTTATTGTTAGAAGGCAATGACTTCTAGATTATTCTACAACTAGTACATGGAAAAAATCTAGAAATTATTTCCTTAGAGAATAGTCTAGAATTCTAAAAAATACTTAGATAAATATCTAATGCACACTTTGCCTAGAAAGATCTAGTGTGCATATTTTCTAGAAGGATCTACCATTTTTTCTAGGATATTCTTACCTTTCCTATAAATAGGAGTTGTAACTTAGGCCAACAACACAACACAACACACACAAGTTGTGAAGTGAGTCTCCCACATCAAACACTTTCTAGTTGCTCTCTTCTTGTATTTTTCAAGTGTCCCATTTGTTGTATATTTTGTGTATCAATAAAATATCAAGTTCTATATTCCAAGTGTTTGGACCTACCGCTTACAACACAACAAGTGGTATCGGAGCCTTGTCGATCGGGCGTAGTTTTTTGTGGTGGTGATATTTGGTCGGGGACCAACGACGTCGTCACTCTGCCGGAGTAAAAGGTCGGAGGATATTATTCACCGTTTGAGAAGAATCACTCAACGATTCTTGTTCGTGCGCAGTCCGGGACTGTGGAGCTGTTTGGTCTGGGACCTAGCTTACTTAGTGTTTGACAGTGTAACAAAACTAAATCACGATGGCGGATTTTTCGGTGAGTAATATTAAAAAATTAAATAATCACAATTATAGCACATGGCAATCGTGTATGGTGTCATACCTAGAGAGCCAAGATTTGTTGGAGTATGTCACCGGAAGTGACGCAACGCCGTCCGCTTCAACAGATGCCACGGCTTTGCGTAAATGGAAGGTGAAAGCTGCGAAAGCCATGTTTGCTATAAAGACATCAATCGAAGATGAGATGATTGAGCATATCCGGAAAGCCACCACGCCCGGGAAGCATGGGACACGTTGGCTAGTCGTTTTTCGAGGAAGAACATTTCGCGCCTGCAAATACTGGAGAATGAGTTGATGTCGCTCACCCAGGGAAATCTATCAATCAGAGATTATTTCACCAAGGTAAAATCTTTGTGTTATGAGATTTCCGAATTAGATCTGGAGTCCAAAATTGGTGAGTCTCGGATGAGAAGAATATTGATACATGGTTTAAAACCCGAGTATTGGAGTTTCACAACAGCGATATAAGGTTGGGCCACACAACCAACCATTGATGAGCTGGAAAATTTATTAGCCGACCAGGAGTCGCTGGCTAAGCAGATGGCAGGCATAGTTATAAAGTCAGAAGAAGAGGCGTTGTATGCAAGTCAAGCAAGAGGAAAATCAAATAGATATAACAATAAGGGATTCAAAAGACAATATGATGGAAAACAACAAAAGGATGAAGGACAGAGTTACCAAAGAGGGGGAGCTGAAGAGAAGAGACATGATAATAAGAAAAGTAATGATAGACCTCAATGAGGAGACAAACGCTTTCACAAGCAACAAAATGCTTGCTTCAATTGTGGCAGAAAGGGACATTTTGCAAGAGATTGTAGATTCAAGAAGAGACAAGTTGAAGGAAACGCCGCCACTTCGTGATACCCAAGATGACCAAAGTGAAACGAGAATGGGATGTCCAAGCATCTTTCTCGGGTTGAAGTCCGAGCAAGAAAATATTGACACTACTATGGTGAAAGAAGAAGACCAAGTAACTTGTGCAAAGAACTATGACAAGTGATATTGGGCGTGTTAACTTTCACAACTGTGGATCGTTGACTCGTGAGTCGGCAATCATATGACCGTGACAAAGAAAGACTTCAAAGAATGACGAGAATACAAAGGAGGGCGTGTTGTCGTAAACGGCGGATAACACTAAGCTTCCAATTAGACACATTGGAGAAATAGTGATCACGCCAAACTCAAATTCTCACCGGTGATACTTTGCAAAATCGATGCATGTTGATGGAATGAAGAAAAATCTCTTGTCGATATCACAACTCACAGTCGTCGTAATTATGTATTGTTCACCCACAAGATGTGAAGGTTTATCATGATCTTAGAGTCGTTGGGACTCCAATCCTAGAAGGTGAAAAGAAGGAGTCAAGATATGTACCGATCGCCAAAGCAAACATATGTTGAGAAAACCAGAAAAATGACACACCGATCTATGGCATGCACGTCTGGGACATGTCAGTTATAAGAGACTTAAGGTCATGATGAAAGAGTCTATGCTCAAAGGACTTCCTAAGTTGGAATGTCGGGACGACACGGTTTGCGCCGGATGCCAATATGGAAAAGTGCATCAACTCCCATATAAGGAGTCGAGATACCGAGCAAAGGCACCACTTGAGTTGATTCATTCAGATGTTTTTGGACCAGTAAAGCAACAGTCAATTGGAGGTGCAAAGTATATGATCACCTTCATTGACGATTTCTCAAGATATACGTGGGTGGATTTCATGAAGGAGAAATCTCAAGCTTTGGAGAAATTCAAGGAATTCAAATGTAATGTCGAAGCAAAATTTCCGGAGAGAGTCCGTTGTCTCCGCACAGATAATGGAGGTGAGTATACATCCACCGAGTTCTCGGAATATCTAAAGCAAAATAATATTCGCCGGCAATTGACTTGTCCGAGAACGCCGCAACAAAACGGGGTAGCTGAAAGAAAGAATCGACATTTAGCTGAGACATGTCGGAGTATGATACATGCAAAGAATGTCCCAGCCCGTTTTTGGGCAGAATGTATGAAGACTGCAGCCCATGTGATCAATCGGCTACCACAAGCAAAGCTTGGATTCATCTCACCATATCAGAAACTCAAAAGAGAGAAACCAACTGTAAGTCATTTCAAAGTATTTGGTTGTGTCTGTTACGTATTCGTCCTAGATGAGCTTCAAAGCAAATTTGACAAGAAAGAAATCAGATGCATCTTCTTGGGATACGATGAGGAAAGAAAAGGATGGAAGTGTTGTGACCCAAGAACGAATCGATGTATAGTGTCAAGAAATGTTGTATTCGATGAAGCATATTCTTGGTGGTCATCTCAAGATGAGGAGCTTCCTGACTCACTTATTCTAGAAGAGAAAATAAGAGAAAAGACTGGAGAAGAGTTATGCACTCTGAAAGTAAATGATGATGGCCAAGAGAAATCGGCAGCAACTCAAGAGATGGAATATAGCAGTATCGAAAGTCCAACACCGGAGATGGAGGAAGTTGATCATCATGAACAACAACTTAGGAGATCATCTCGACAGAGGAAACCAAATCATAAGTATGCTAACATTGCGACAGTTGATGATACTGCAACTATGGAGCCTTCAAGCTATGAGGAGGCGTCTAAAAAGGGTGAATGGATCCAGGCGATGAAAGAGGAAATTCAAGCGCTTAAGCAAAACCAGACTTGGGAACTTGTTCCTCTTCCGGAAGGAGTAAAACCAATATCTTGCAAATGGGTTTACAAGGTGAAAACACGACAAGACGGATCCATAGAAAGACATAAAGCTCGATTAGTTGCTCGAGGTTTCTCACAACAATATGGCTTAGACTATGATGAGACGTTTAGCCCGGTGGCGAAGATAACTACAATACGAGTCTTACTGGCCCTAGCAGCTAGTAAGTCTTGGAAGCTATGGCAGATGGGTGTGAAGAATGCCTTCCTACATGGCGAGATCGATCGAGACATATACATGGAGCAACCAAAAGGATTTGAGAGTACGACTCATCCTAAATACGTGTGCAAGTTAAGAAAGGCGTTATATGGATTGAAACAGGCGCCAAGGGCTTGGTACGGAAAAATTGCAGAGTTCTTGACTCATAGTGGATTCTCTATGGCTCCGTCCGACTCAAGTTTGTTCATCAAGCATCAAAATAACAAAGTAACAGTCATGTTGGTATATGTTGATGATCTCATCATCACTGGAGATGATGACAAAGAAGTTCAGCAAGTCAAGAGGAACTTATCAGTCCAGTTCCAAATGAAAGAACTTGGAGAGCTTAAGCACTTTCTTGGACTTGAAGTCGAGTACACTAAAGATAGGTTGTTCCTCTGCCAACAGAAGTATGTTAAGGATCTATTAAAGAAGTCTGGAATGATAGACTGCAAGCCTTCTCCAACACCAATTGAAGTCAATGCCAAGTTAAGCTCAAAAGAAGGCAAAGAGTTGGATGATCCTACAAGTTATCGACGACTAGTAGGAAGTCTGATATACTTGACGTTAACAAGACCAGACATTTCCTTTGCAGTTGGCGTCGCAAGAAGATTTATGCAAAGTCCAAGAAAGCCACATTGGCAGTTAGTTCAGAAAATTATGAGGTACGTCAAAAGAACTTATGACTACGGTATTTTCTACCAGAAAGGAGTGCCATGTAAACTTGTTGGATACTATGACGCTGATTATGCTGGGGATCATGACACTCTCCGATCAACTACCGGTTACGTGTTCACCTTTGGTTCTCGAGTAATATCTTGGTGTAGCAAAAGACAACCCATCAGATCTCTATCAACTACCGAGGCAGTAGTACCGGGCAGCCACGTGAGCGACTCAAGAAGTCACTTGGCTTGTGCGATTATTGAAGGATTTACACCACCGGTTGACTATGCAAAGGATTTACATTGCGATAATATATCATCACTTCAACTAGCGAGAGAATCCATGATTTCATGCAAGGACCAAGAACATTGAAGTGCACTACCACTTTATTCGAGAGAAGGTTCTTCAAGATGAGATACGATGATTCACGTGAAGATCAAGATCAATTAGCGATATATTCACAAAAGGATTAAGCAGACGCAAGCTCGAGGAATTCAGAAATGCTCTTGGGATGCAAATGAGCTCGTCGTCAAAAGAAAGAAGTCATTGAGGGGGAGTGTTAGAAGGCAATGACTTCTAGATTATTCTACAACTAGTACATGGGAAAAATCTAGAAATTATTTCCTTAGAGAATAGTCTAGAATTCTAAAAAATACTTAGATAAATATCTAATGCACACTTTGCCTAGAAAGATCTAGTGTGCATATTTTCTAGAAGGATCTACCACTTTTTCTAGGATATTCTTACCTTTCCTATAAATAGGAGTTGTAACTTAGGCCAACAACACAACACAACACACACAAGTTGTGAAGTGAGTCTCCCACATCAAACACTTTCTAGTTGCTATCTTCTTGTATTTTTCAAGTGTCCCATTTGTTGTATATTTTGTGTATCAATAAAATATCAAGTTCTATATTCCAAGTGTTTGGACCTACCGCTTACAACACAACAGTTATACGAATCTATAAAGAAAAATCTGTTATGTTATAGGTTTTCACAATATTGGCATTCTTCATGGTTTGAATTCACATGCTGCTGATATAGTACTTCAGTTCATTCTGTTTGATCTCGTTTTTACATTTACATACTGTATCAACTTTTGTGTTCCATTATTTTTGCCACATGATGTTTACTGGAGGCATAGTGAAACAATAAATATTGACTATCATTGCCATTAGGTGACGTCATATGCTCATAGATCATCTGACTTGCTAGGAATTCAAATTGACACAGCCATTAACCCTGGTTAGAGACTTTCTGAAGGCTTCTATGTTTCATGGAAGTTATCAACATATGAAGAATGCTATTTGTTTTCATTTTATAATATTTTTAATCTTTATGTAATTCAATGAAAGGTTTCTAGAGAGTTTTACATAGACATTTTATATTTTTTCCCCTTACACAGTGGATTGATATGCTTTTGGTCCTGCATTTAACAATCAGGGTGAGTGCATTGACGTTGCGTTCCAGGTACTTGTGTTTTTTTGTCAAAATGAACGTATTTTAAGTATGCTTAGATATAGGTACTGGTTGGCTGTAATTCCCCCCCCACCCCCACCCCCTTCCCCATTTTTTTGATTGTCTTCTCTTCCCTTTTTCAAAGACACATCCAGCTCTTCTTCATTGACGTTTCTAGGGAAATGCATTCCTTACTGTACGGTATCCCCACTGATTATAAATAATGTCATGTGATTGGTGCAAAAGTAGTGCTTGCTGTTTGAAGTAATTGATATGCTTCACGATTATTGATCATGGTTTAACTCAGAAAGCAGTACATGTTATTCGTTAAAGATACATGCTCTCTACGTTCATGCACTTTTGCTACTTACGTAACAAATTGTCACAAACAAAGTGACACGATACATTTTGACATCATTGATCATGGTGTATGATCTATTGATTGACATGTATCCAACCATGATCAATTGTTTTAAAATTATGTCATGTGACTTTGTTGTTACAATCTTGTTGTAAAACTAGCTTTGGCTAGTTAAACATATTTTGAGTCATACCGGGATACATTCATTTTATTATTAAACCATTATCAATGATATTTGACCTGCTTATTTAAATGGTTGTTGACATATATTATTTCTTAGTTGATCATCTTTTATACTTCAGGTTAATACAGTAGAAAATGACACCTAATAAGGAATGGATTGGTCTTTTCAATGACCGATTCAATGATAAATACAAATGATTTAAGTGAAGCATACCAACATTCTGAATCTTTCAACTATGATTGTGGTCACTCAAATTCAGCAAATGTAGATGGTCAAAATATTTGGAGAAGATCAGATTTAGAGCCGGCGGTAATTGACGTGACAACAATCAAAAGAAAGAGAAAACGAAAGCGAAAAGCATTTTGATGGTTCCTCTGGACTTATTTTTGGGTCTAGTGTCAATTCCTCATTTTCTATTTAATGGTTGAAAATCAATTTGATTCATCTTTAATTACTAATTTATTCTTCATTTCTGTCATATATGTCTAAATCATGAATTCATGTTATTTTCAGGAATGTGGTTTAATGAGTTGATGCCCTTGTTTCATCATTTTAGGAAGAATCGGTGTTCAGGTTGCTTAGATTTTACCTTTACTTCATGCACGGGTACTTTCCTTATTCCTTTGTTTCTAGTCATTGATTGCAAATCCTACACAAATAGGAATGGAAATGGGAAAAAAGGTAACATTGGAACCTCTGCTGTTTATCTTTCCTCTCTGCTGTGATGAGAAAGTAGCGATTTATGTTGCATTCTGAATTATTTTTAGTTCCTGCTCATCTTTGAAAGTAGATTTATTCACCTGGTGTGCAAAATAAGGTGCCTTTCTTATATCCTATCTGATATACCCGGGTCGGAATGGGGTCATGTTCATCTAAATTGGGCCTATTATCTTGGCCCATCAGCATAGATATTGGGCCTCTATCTCCTCTGGCCGCTGCCACAAACCATCTTCTACCCGCTAGCTACAAGCCGGGTCCTATCCGCCAACAGTAAGCCGGATCTTGTCCGCCTAACGTGAGTCGGACCCCTTCGCTCCATGTGATTTCTACCCATATAGTCAAGCTGATTTCAAGACAAGGCACAAATGAGTCCGCTGCTCGCCAAACTTATCGCTGGTCGCTGCTCGCTATTCGCCATACTTATCGACCCAGCTGGCCAAAACAGCTGGCCAGGACACTTGTATTGCATGCATACTTAACTTAGCTATGTACTCTCAACTGTCTTATCGATGAACAGTGAACCGACTTACTTTTTAGCCTATAAATATGGGATCACAATGTAATAACAAAGAGGACAATCTCTCAAGCTCTAAGCTATGGTTTAATACAAGCAGATACACTCTGCCAATTTGTCGACTAAATCACTTGTTCTTCATAAACACTTATCAGCAACCATTATTCTTATCCACCACCGTGTCCTCACCGTAGAAATCACACGTATCAGCCTTATATCCTCAAGATAAACACTGTTACCGCAATTCTGGTGTTCAGCGCAACATGATCAGTTGGCTCCGTTACCGGGAACATCATCATCAATCGGCTATTGGAGATCATTTGCTCCACCACAAAGACGATTTCACGGTGTCTCAGGCGAGGTTATCATCATCTTCAGTCAGTCGGCCACTAAAGATTTGATCTTTTAGGATAATACAGCCCAGAAACCGCTGCTCTCCTCATCTCAGCAACCTACACAGAAGAGATCATCAACTTCATTGCATACTCGCTCCATCCTAAATACCCAGGTTGGTTTATATACCCTTTTGTCGGTTTCACATTACTAGAATTTCCGGCAATTCCTACGGGAGAATTCGTCGGTATTTCGTCGGAAATACGTGTTTCTGACCAATTTCCGACGAAATATGGGTTGTTGGAAAAAAGCCCGTTGGAAACGTGTTGTGACGAAATTTCCGACGAGTTTAGCGACAAAATTTGCTACGAATGGTTCCGACAAAATTAGCGACGAAGTTCTTACGAAATGATTCCAACGAACTTCTGACAATTTAGTCCGACAAATTTCCGACGAAAGTTTGCTTAATTATTCCAACTAAATTCCGACAAATTTTGTCACTGATTTGTCGGTAATTTTCATAACATCTGCTGTGATTATTAAAAGGGAAAACCATTTCGACAACATTCCGACGAATGTCCGACGAATTTCGTCACTACTCCGTCGGAAACATTAGATTTTTTTTATTTTCTTTTATTCGTAAATTCTCATTCCACCTGTCCAAATAAATCACAATTTCACAATTCATGAAAAACTAACACAATATTTAACTAACTAGCCATTAACCCGTGCATAATGCACGGGTGATATAAAATTAAGAGACAACTTATAAACTTAAATACTTAATTGAAAAAGAACACAACCAACTTGATATAATAAATTTGAAATATCATCAAGCTAATAGTTGCAAAATTCGTGCAGCACCAACATCCTATAATGAACATGTAATCATTTTTTCACCAGACATGAAATAGTATGAAAAGTGTTCATAGCTATCTCATATAAAGATAAATAGTACGCGACAATTCGACATAGCTACGAAACCATAGCAAGAATGGTCTATAGTGTAGAAAAATTGGGAAAAGAGGTTTTGGGATTAAAACAACTCGAAAGAAAATCCCAAGCTTCACCTTTATTAGTTAATAAACCCCCAACATGTAATTAGCTTCACATTAACAGTGTAACTTGATTAATGATTGATACAGTGGTTCAAACTCGAATCAAAATTATAGAGTTCGATTATTTCACTACAGAAAGAAAAGAAAAAAAACACTTCAAATACTTTGGCAGATCTCCTCAGAATGTATACACTAAGTGATACTTCACTTTTCATCGGCTAAATGTTTTGCCTGCATTGAAACATACACAATTTAACATCTTATAAGTTGGGCACATGAGGAGGGAAGGGTACAAATAGGGAAATAACAACTGAATGAGCAAAAAAATAAATTCTCGCATTCTTAACGGTATTGAACTTTACACTTACATCTCGGATACACTTTTTTCTCACAATTTACTAAATTACACTCATCACAATGCCAGCGTGTATAATGCACGGGGATTTCGATACTAAACAATTATGAAGATGAGAACTCATGATATGTTTAATGACAAAAAAATAGTTTCAATAAGAAAACAATGCTAAATATTTATAAAATGCCAACATTGAACATGTGACTAAACAATTGTTACAATTTTTTTTTTCATTGAAACCTTTTATTTAAGTTCTCATTTTCATATCGTTATTCTGACCCAAATGCTTAAAATTGAAATTGACCCAAACATATATCTTGTTACAATAGAAAAAGAAGTAGTTAACCAAAAAGTAGTGTGCACCATAAAATTTATGAAAGTAGTAACATACAACTTACAACTTACCTACTCAAATATGAAGTGATGATGCAACAATACAACTTGCATCATTTTGTTGTTATTGTGCAGGAAATCAAATCCCTTGGAGATAGCATAAACACATCATATATATCTTTGAATTTTCTAAAAGCATTAAGTGAATCACAACTATAGCTGGCAGAAACAACTGCACATTTAAGCAATCCATAGCTGTAGAGCTGACGGAACAACTGCACATTTAAGCAAACCAAGTGTTCTCACAAATGAATAACAAAAACCTCAACTTGATTGCCTGAAACTTGATGCTAGTTTGATGTCATCCATAACTTTTGTTTATTGAAAGGTCATCCATACCTAAGCCTCGAAATATTTTCCCATCATTAAGTGAATCCCATGACCAAACTGCGGTAATGTCTGGCATACAACTTGGGATTCCGCTCAATATAAGGAGAGTGGCGGTCATGACTACAAAGGCATCTCTCTGGCCTCAAATACATATAAGTATTAATAATGCTGACACACATAACCACTAAAATATAGAGAGATTAAGAGATGCAATGAAAAAGGTAGAAGTTTGTACTTCCTGCCTATTTCGCAATTAAGGCAAGTATCTTTTTTTCCACCTCCCGTCAATGTCGGAATTTCAAGTCAGTTGTGTGTTCGAACCTGCAAATCTGGAAGCTAGAAACAACAAAAACGACAAAAGATTAGATGAAGAGGTAATTAGCTTACTTATTAAATAAAAACACTATATTACCATGCCAAAGATTTCAATTGATGAGTAGATTCCTACTGCTATGAATAGGCCTAGAATATCAAACATGCCCTTATGGCATAGCTTTCAAGGCAGAAGTGGAAATCGAAATGGAAACAGGTTAGCTTCAATGGAAGAAGAAAAAATGCTACTATATTTTTTAAAAAAAAACCAGAACATGAGTCACTTACGATCTTCCGTACATAATGCAAAAGTTTACCCGGAAAAGCATCAGCAAGCCATTTTATTTTTTGAATGCTTACACTAAATTTGAGTAAACAAACTATAAATGCTCCATGTATCGGCTTGCATTAAGTCACTGTGGTCATAAAAAAAAAGCAACGATCTACAAACATTATAGCAAATGGATTCAGAAAGATCAATGAAAGTTGCAGGTAAAAAAATAGACGATAGGCAGACCTCACTATAGACCTATTGGGTGAATTTGGTTTGTGGCAAAGATGAACGACGCCGGCGTGCTTGCAGATGGTATCAATATTATGTTCAGTCCAAACGACCTGAGAAAGAAACCATCACACAGGTTCCGAGCTTCATTTGTAGAAGAACGGTTTGAAACCTGGGAGAGCAACACCCTAGGCAAAACACACACTCATATAGAATGTCTCTTCCCATTCATTGTGGTTGACTATGTAAAAATCATGGAGTTCACTGTAAACATAAAGGAAAAACATAGAGAGCTTACACGGTAGACAAAGAGGAAGAAACAGAGAGAGTTTAATGTAAACACAGAGAATGACAAACATAGAGACTATAAAGCTTTGAAATACATCGGAGGTAACCATATAAGAAATAGGTCTTGCCTTATTAATGAGATAAGCATGCATACCTTCCATAGTACATGCAGATATGTTTCCTCAATTTGTTCTCGCAACCCCCAAATGGAGTGAAACTCTAAGAACTACCACCGCCACCAACCAATTCACAACACTACCACATTTAAACTCATCTGCCAAATATTCACATGAATACTACAAACCTAATATATTATTATAGACTTTGAAAATGATGGGAACTTATTTTTCACTTCATAAAAAACACATGTGCGTATTTTTTTTTTTTTTTGGTAAGCAGTTTTAATGTTTAATTAACGGTTTCAAATGTTAACCGTACTTTTATTGCAACTTTCGTCGTCCTCATCCTCGCCCTCACCGAATGACAAACAAAGAGACTTCCTCCATAGATTCATTGTTGAAAAAATCATAAGGAATATTGATCGAGGTAAATTAATGAAATGATTCAACAAAATATTTATAGGAATGACAAACATAGATCAAATCATAACAACAAATAAGTGAAAGCTATTTATGATAATTTAAGGGATAAAATTCTCAATCGAGATCCAACAATGTTTCATCCACCATATCACTCATCCGGTCGCTCTCCATTGAGGAAAGGAAAAAATGAATCCATATTTTGAATTCCACTAAACGCCACAAAACCCCATACTCGAAAGTTAAAATTCAATATCGCTTGATGATGAAAGAGCTAACAAATAGAACCAATCAAAATCCCTATGGAGAAGAAAAGAATAAAAATTTGACAATCAAAATGGTAAAATTTCATAAAGCTAAAGAATATTACCGGGCATGGAATCCGATTTCTTTAATGCTTACTAATCACGTTCCTTGCAATCTGATCACATCCTGCAACAACATCAAGCACAAAATCTACATCATTGGTTTGAAAAATAATTATTCCATAGGAAAAATAATGAAACAATATTCAACAAAAATCGCCCAAAAGTAGGATAAAACCCTCGTCTTCTTGAATTCCGTGTATATTGAACATTTGCAGGATGCACCCCAAAGTAGTAGTTGTTCTTTGTGAGGCGCGAGTCGCTTTTATTATGGGAGGTTTTAGGGATTCTGCAGGATAAGAATTGTTCAAAATTTCGGTTTAGATTTGAGGTTTTATTGATCGGATTTGATTGTTGTAACAAATGGTTGGAAGGTTTGGCGAGATTCAAGTAGTGTTCGGCGAGATTTTAGTACTCTATGGCTAGTTGATTGGCTGAGGATTATTTACGGGTTCGGCGAGATTTTCGTAGTGACAAATGGTTGGAAGGTTTGGCGAGATTCAATTGTTTGGATTATTTACGGGTATGGGTCAAAATTGAGGGTAATCGGGTTAAATTATGCTTTCAAATACATAGATATATAGATGCATCAACCAAACCAAGTCAATAAAGGCTCCATATAGCTAATTAGTAAGTTACAAAAGCTTATGTTGTTCCACTTAGGATTCCCAAAACAAAATAAAGTGACAACACAATACATAACAAAATATGAACAATCCATAATCCTCACTATCAAGCACCACCTGGAGTATGGAGGAATCCTTGGACTAGCTGCGCAATCCTTGCAATCCCCGCCTGCATTGCAGATTGTGCGGCCGTTGTAATACCATGCACACTTTTACATCATGGCTTGATCTTGATCCGCCGGCGTACTTGCCCACTGGAAGACCCTCGTCTGAAATGCGATTCCTGTTTGATTTATTTGCAGTGGAAGCTTTCATAAAATCTTCAGATTCCCAATACTCAAGCATCTTTTCAAACACTGTTACAGGTATCCAAGCATGAATCTTTTCCATTGTAGCATAGCATGTACAAACCGTGAATAGCATATCTTTTAACCTCTCACCACACCGCTTTTCAAATAATGATCTGACAAGGCCCTCGTCGTCCTTAGAAATGGACCAATGTGACTGCACGAACAAAAATGCAGCATCAATTAAGAATTGATAAGCATTTCTAAATACAACTCAAAAATTACAAAAACTTATTCTCACATATAAACCAAATTATTCTAACTTTCAAATAAAGACATCACTGAAGCAAATCATGATAAATGTTTTCTAACACATTAGTTTTAAATTTGTAATTTTTTATAAAGTCCAACTGTTTATATGTAGTTTTTGATAAAGTTTAAATCATTTACTCTTGCAAAGTCAGCAACATTTCACACACTCTTGGAAATATAAACAAACAAAAAACACAGAAAACATTTCACTCTCTCTGTATAGAAAAATAAATAAAGGACAACTACAAAGGCTGGTAAGGGTAAATAAATCAGCCATTGCAAGTTGTTAAAAAATATTATTAACTCAAGCACTCATATTTTCCCCAGGGAGCTAAATTAAAGATGGGGTTATAGTGAAGAAGATTGATTATTCCGAAAATCGATTATTCCCAACATCTTTTTTCAGTTGATGTCGAAGTAGCAACAAAAGCCTATGAGAAACTTGCTGCAATTAAACGGATGTTTCGTCAAAAGCCTATGAGCACTCCTTCAGGGAAAAGAGACAAAAGATTGAGGCCAAAGATAGGCAGACACAATTTCATTCTCATAACAGACATGACAAGAGACTCGGAACAATGAAGGTTAAATGATTGAAATTCAAGTTGAAGATAATAATAAGACTAGAAAGCACTAGTGGGGTGGATGCCGTGCAAGGCACGGCTGCCCGTCGAAACAGCATGCACTATGTGTTAATAGTATGAATGCATTATTATGTTGTTTAGGGAACGGTACATGTATGATAGTAATGCAGTAAGTAGTAAAACATAACTCTGTTTTTTTATTCCCTATGGTTTTCTTGTTATGGCTTTCAATTGACTCTCCACCGATTTGTTTGAAATCATCAAAGAGGCTCCCCTTATATATAATAGGTTGAAGAAAATGTACAACCATAAGCATAGCAAATTTGCAATCACGAATAATAGTGTAACTCAAACAAAGAGTAGGAGAAAATCTCATGATATTAAAAACAACAAGCAATCAAGATCTTTTTCTTAACAAAATCAATGCAAATATAAGTGAAAGAAACAACGTAGATAATTATTTATTACCATTTGCGAAACCATAGAAGTAATTGCAAGAGCTGGTTTCCTGAAACTTGCTCATGTAATGAAAAACTCCTCCAATCCAGTTGAGACGTAACAAATAAACTGCAAAGTGCAAAGAAGAAAGAAACTGCATATATTGATAAACAATCACACACCTCATTACTCTTGCAGTTTCTTATCACATATTTTATGCATACACCTTATGTATCCGTATTAATATCGCTCATGCCATCCCAACTTTTTCTATTACAATCTAAGACATAAATTTCTAAGAACATATAGCCAAAATCACACATGTACACCTTTAGTCTTAAGTAAATGAATGATTATACAATGTAAAGACAACACTTTTTAAGACACCTAAGCAGCAACTACAGTTCTCATAATTACAATAACTGCAGCAGACAACTTTCAATGCGTTCATGTTGCAATAAATGAGTATTTAACAAAAACAAGTAACATTTACAAGCAAAATAAAGGTCTAAACAAAATATGGTCATTCAACAACATGCTCGCATAAATAATTTGGCAAATCGTGGGATAATCGTATTGAACGAAAGAAGAAAAAATACAAGAAAGAGTGTAACGTCTTTAGTGGCACCATACCAATCTTCATACCACACTTGCAATCGATATTTTCGAAGTTGATTCTAGAGCTAAGAATCAACTTTTCAAACCAGTTACGGTCAGCCGGGCGAAAGGATTCTCGCCTCTGTAATCAATTTTGAAAAAATCGATTGTTTTCGGTATGGTGCCATTGTGTACACGATTACAGGAACCCCCAAAGGGAGAAGTCGGTGTGCCACAACAATGAAGTGACGAAGAAAAGCGGATGTGTCAAAAGGATATAGACATTTCCCAAACCATAAAGAAACTTCAAAACTTGAACGTTTCTTCACTATTCCAGTTTAACCACATAGCAAGCCTAAGCATCAACATTGTACTGGACTATTCTTAAAGCTAAAAAGACACAAACTTTTCAATGCATCAGAAGAAGAACTAATAAGTAATCATCCGTTTAGTTAGATACTACAGATAAGTACAATATACCAAAAATGGGCATTTAGAGAACACCCCATCAGTTCAATATAACACTCATAGGACCTTCGAATAGAAAACTCAAATTCAAAACCCATTTAGTTAATGCTACAAACATTTGGGAAAAATCACAAAATAAGAACATCAAGAACACACAATTTAAAAAGCTTCAAATGAGGAAAACCTATAAAGGGTTACTTACAGCCTAAAGTGAATACAATAAGCTGAGAAATAATCAAGAAACATAAGAAAATAGAGGAGGAAAGAAAACAAACCTGGATCTGAGTGAGAAAGACAAAGGAGTGAACAAGTGACGCGTAAACGACAACTCAATTTCGACACGAAAGGGATACGGTAGGAAAGGTAACTAACTAAAATATTCAGAGTTGATGAAGATGGATTCTCGATAAATATTAATAGTACTCACCAAGAAAATCACCTTTTCTACTTTACCTTTTCTAAAAAGCATTTACTTGGCAGTTTGAACAGCTTCGTCCTTTTAAAAACACTGGATCAATGAACTAAATCATCTGTGATTAAACCCTTGACACCATCAACACATCAACCTTGTCCAAAAAGAATCATATTTTTTCAGTAAAACGACTGAAAAAAATTGAAAAAAATTAAACTTTGCTAGTGTTAGGTGTGAGACAGAAGTGGCGAAAGTAGAAAGACGGAAAAGAATCGTAAACTCCACCTTTCATTCCAACACACATCGGACAAGAATCGTCACCTCTGTAGCAGAAAAAATCAACAATCAACAACAAAATAGAAAGCTTACCTTTTCGGGTAGAGGATAAAGAGAGGAGTAAATTTCGCTTCAAGAATCTTACAGAATCTGAGTTAATCAGCCATTGATGGAGGTGGACGAGAGCTGCGGCGGCTGAGAAGTTTGAACCGAGAACCTATTTGCGTGTGAATGATGAAATTTTCAAGCAAAAACTTTTATTTAAGGTCCATTATGGGCTTTGAGCTCGAGCTTGACTCGATTAAACATAAACAGGCTCGAAACTTGGTTCAAACTCAATTGAGCCATAAAAAGACATAATTGAACGATTGTACAGTATTTGATATTACTGGACTCGGGTCGTGAGCTCGATTGTTTTTCAAAATTTGTTAATCTTTTTTATATTATATGCCAAAATTGAGTTCGATACCTCTAATACTCGACTCGACTAATAATTAATGTTTTTATAAAATATTCAGTGATGATACACTTACATATATGTATATTTAATTAAACATTTTGTATAAACCTCGAATAACTCGTGAGCTACTCGATAAATGTATTATGAACTTCGATCTCAAATTTGATTAATCATTCGAGCGGCTTTCACTCGAGCTCAAACTCAAAAAAAACCGAATCGAGTCAAGATAAAAGCGGATTTAAAAGCTTTCTCTCTTCCAAGGTCACTAGAACCTTCTGCTCGAGCATTCCACTTCAACAACGTCCTTACCTTTCTCGGTGTCGGCGCACTTTAGTCGTCGGCTTGGTGATTTCGGTGCGAGCTAGTTCATTGTAGAGTCGATGAGTTCAATCTCAAGATTCGTTATTGAGTAAGTGATTACAATCAGAGGTTCATTACTGAGCTGGTGAGCTCAACCCCGAGGTTCGTTATTGAGTAAGTGATTTTAAACCCTATATTTGTTATTCAATGAGTGATTACAAACCGAGGTTCGTTATTGAGTTGGTGAGTTCAATCACAATAAGGTTGGTTATTGAGTAAGTGATTAAAACTTGAGGTTCGTTATTGAGTAACTGATTAAAACCTAAGGCTCATTATTGAATTGTGATTTTACTATTGAGTTGATGAGTTCAATCTCGAGATTTGTTATTGATTAAATGATTACAAAACGAGGTTTGTTATTGAGTTAGTGAGTTCAATCCCAAGGTTCGTTATTGAGTAAGTGATTAAAACCCGAGGTTCGTTATTGAGTAAGTGATTAGAACCCGAGGTTCGTTATTGAGTAAGTGATTTCAAACCCGAGGTTCATTCTTGAGTAAGTGATTAGAACCCGAGATTTGTTATTGAGTAAGTCATTTCAAACTCGAAATTCGTTATTGAGTAAATTTCTCTTTACCTACGGATTTACTAAGGAATCGGTACCTTGTCAGAATTTTGTGGGATATTTAGCATATTTTCTTACCGACTTCCTACGATCATTATGAGTGATCAATAATCCATCATTTTTTTAATTTGTTTTACAATATATGACACCATAAAATTTGTGAAAGTTAGAAAATAAATAATGTATGTACATCTACCGACATAATTTAAGGAAAAATTTAATGCAAATTTTTTTTTTGAAATTTTTAATGCAATTCGAAAAGTAAAATATCAACACAATTATTATATTCTTACGAAATACTGACGAATTTGAGTTATAAGTCGGAAAGTTCGTCGGTAACATGTCTACTTACAGCTGAGAGGATGGTGTTCGTCGGAAATTCGAAGGAAACACTTATGATCGTCGGAAAGTCGAAGGAAACAATTATGAAAATCTTATTTTTATGTTTATACTATTTCCGACCAACTTGCTACGATCAACAGTGTTCGTCGGAAATTGGTAGGAAAGACCCGAGCGGGAGAAATTCGCGTCCTTAAACATAGGCGGGAGCCTTTCGCGCGTAAGATTTCCGACAAAATTCCGACGAAATACTTTGCGAGAATAAATTCCGTCGGAAAGACGTCGCAAATATTTTTATGATTTCATAATTATTTAAACCGTCGCAATACCGTCGGAAATGTGTTGCAAAATTCCTACGCCATTATTTCGTCGGAAATTCTCGTCGGAAAAATAGAAAATTCTAGTAGTGTCAGATCTTCAAGTAATAAGAAAATTTGGTCATTTAGCCGCAAACCACCTGGAGAACACGACACCTTTTCACCTTAATACTTTGAACCAGAAATACTTAAAATCCTTAGCCAAAACATCTCCAGAGAAATACCCACAAAAATCATAAGTCATGGCTGGCGGGAAAAACTTGAACCCAGCAACACCGACTAAACCATCCAATCAAGGCCCGCCACGTGGAGCGAGCACGCTGCGTGGAGAGGCTAGCAGAAGGGTTATGTCTGATGGGGCAGATGCCAACCATGCCCTCACGACCGACATGCGAGCATATATCCGGGAAAGAACTAGAGCTCGCGAAATACATGACGAAGCGATCAGAAAAAATAAAGGCAAGGGGATCGTAGGGACATCTAACCCAAATAACAAATAAGAGGCTATTTCGGCAGGGGGAGCGTCCCCACAACAAGATTCATATAAGATAGCTCTACAAGCACACATGGAATATGTAGAGGAAATGCGGGTAGGAAATGCATTACTAATTGCGGAAGGACTACCACCCCAACCTATCCGCAAATTCAACCCTCCTCAACCCGCACAAACAGAGCCACATCCAACTTTCATCCCTCCAAGAACAGTCCAACACCAGCGGTCAGAAATGGAAGGAAGCAGCCATGCAACCTCTCATCCAAGAGGAGATAGAAAGTCAGCACTTGGTCGGCTGGGGCCCGTGGTCGACGATCGCGGTGCAGCCCCAGGGCGACCTAGGAATCCTCGTCAAGTCCGCACTCGCACAGAGGGACATGGGGGCTCGCAAGATATGGGAGGACATATTACATTCCCGCCTATTCCCCTGAATCAAGAGGAAATGGCCATAATGAAAAAGCAGATAGAGGAGCTGCAAAAGAGCACGAAGGGTGTTAAAGTGGTTCCAACATGGGGAACAAGTGTGCTTCATCCCAGTATACTAAAAGCGGCTCCAAGAGGGGGAACTCACTACCCTAATTTTATTTACTACCATGGAGCAACAGATCCTCTGGATTGGCTATCCGCTTTTCAAAGCAGGATCAGCTTATGTACCTCTAGCGACGAGGCTTGGTGTATAGCATTTGTGGTGTCGATGCAAGATAGGGCAGCATCATGGATCCGCAGTCTTCCTCCTGGTTCGATTTTATCATGAGATGATTTGATCAACAAATTTATAGCAGAGTTCAAGTCAGTGGGAGGACCTAAAAAGACACACATCGACTTGCATGAGGTCCGACAAGGAGACAACGAGGGTACCCGCAGCTACTATGAACGGTTTTACAAAGTGTACGAGCTAATAAGGGGTTTAGTGGACAACGTAGTCATGAGTAGTTTTGAAACGGGGTTGAAACCAGGGTACTTGAAATCTTATTTCGCTCTATCCCCACCAGCAAACTTTCAAGAAATGTTGAGTTCAACCAGAAAGTACATTGCCACAGCGGGAAACAAAGGAGCGTCTTCGTTTAATAAAGGCAAACAGAGGACTGAGCGTAGTCTGCCTAGAGATACCCACAGGAACACAGATCGGGAAATCAAAAAAAACCCGAGAGATTTAAGGAAGGGCATTTCACGCCGCTCAGAATTTCCTATACTCAGATGTTAAATGAGGTGAGAGATGAAATACCTGAGCCCTACCCGATGGTTCCTGACACACGTCGCGATGCATCCAAATATTGCGGCTATCACAGGGATAAGGGTCATACGACAGACGAATGTATTCAGTTCAAGCGAGCAATATAAAAGTTACTCGCTCGCGGCCACCATGATCACCTCAAACTAGATGCCGGTGGTCCGGACAGAAGGAATCAGCAAGCTCGCCAGTTCGACAGGAACATCAGAATGATAACTGAGCCTCCTCCCAGTAACAATCAGATCAAGAGCCGCATCGGCTCCATTAACAAACACGTGGAGAAGCCTGTAGTTTTGCGAGGGAACGAACAAACCCTTACCTTTACTCAAAGTGAGCTAGTGACTTCGATCAGTACAGAAGATATGTGCTTATGCATTTCGGTGGTCATCAATCGGGCCTGCATTAACAGAGTGATGGTCGACACAGGAGCTTGCCGTGACATCTTATATTACAAAAGTTTCAAAGAATTAGGATTTGGCGATTCCAATTTGAGGCCACATAATGGCACCCTTGAGGGATTCACAAATCACAAAATACAGGTCAAGGGGGCCATCGACTTGGAGGTACAGATGGGAGATTATGCGCCATTTCGCACAAAAAAGGTGACGTTTTTAGTAGTCGATCTTCAGTCCAATTATAACATGATAATTGGGACGCCAGCTTTAAAATAGTTTCAAATGGTAACTTCCATTCCGCATCAGCGGGCAAAGTTCTATGTTGGGGACAGGATCGGAACGTCGATCAGCGAGCCTGCAGCTGTCCTAACATACATACATGAAATGAGAACAGGGAATAAAAGAGCACGAATCGAACAGCCACTGAACATGGAAACCATCGACATGATTAGGGTCGTTGTCGAACATGTGCCAGTTAAAGTGGAGTGCGAGACATTGCAAGTAAGAGATGATCCTGATTTTACAGCAGAGGATGAGTTAATCGAGGTGATCATCAACGATGAATACCCTGACCAGAAAGTCAAGATTGGTGCTAGGTTGAGCCTTTGCGAAAGGGAAGGATTGATAAAATTACTCAAAGAAAATCTGAGTGCATTTGCCTGGGAAGTCACGGACATGCGAGGGGTCGGAGTCGACGTCGCTCTTCATCATCTTAACATCGACTCTACTTTCAAGCCAGTACAACAGCGAGCGCGCCAGTTTTCAACCGAAAAAGAAGCAGCGGTGAAAGTAGAGGTCGGAAAGCTTCTGTAAGCGGGGATTATAAAAGAGCTCGCCTATCCCACTTGGCTAGCAAATGTTGTTATGGTAAAAAAACACAATGGCAAGTGGAGAATGTGCGTCGACTTCACGGATATCAACAAAGCTTGCCTTAAAGATCCTTCTCAGCTTCCACGAATTGATCGGTTAGTAGATTCCATTTCTAGTTTTGAAGTTTTAAGCTTCTTGGATGCATATTCTGGGTATCACCAAGTACGGATGGCTGAATCCGACAAAGAGAAAACGGCTTTCAGAGCCGCTGGAGGATTGTACTATTATGAAATGATGCCATTCGGACTAAAAAATGCGGGTTCGACTTATCAGCGAATGGTCAACAAGGTCTTCAGTTCGCAAATAGGAAGAAATATGGAAGCTGACATTGATGATATGGTTGTCAAGTCCGCTGGGGACGGTCACGCCGCTGACCTTCAAGAAACTTTCAACAATGTCCGAAAGCACTCAATGAAACTCAATCCGGCCAAATGTACTTTTGGTGTCCAGGCAAGCAAGTTTCTGGGGTTTATGGTTAGTCATCGTGGCATCGAGGCTAATCCGGAGAAAATTCAAGCTCTGATCGACATACAAGAGCCCACGACTATCAAAGAAGTTCAGAGGCTTAATGGCCGCATCATTGCACTAGGTCGCTTCATATCAAAATCAGCGGAGAAGTGTCTTCCTTTCTTCAAAATTCTCGGAGGCGACAAGACTTTTTCTTGGAACGCGGAATGTTCTCAGGCGTTCCAAGCTCTGAAGGAGTATCTAGGGAAGCCACCACTTTTGGTTAGCCCTGTAGAGGGAGATGTCTTGTTTTTGTACTTGGCGGCTTCGACCGGCCGTTGTCGCCGTTTTGTCAAGGAGGCCGGAACCTCCAAAATCCCGCCTATTATGTAAGCAAGGCTCTCATCCGGTGGAGAGTCGCTATTTTAATATTGAAAAATTAGCCTACTCGCTTGTCATTGCTTTGCCGCAAACTCGGGGCTTACTTTACTTCACACACAATAATTGTCTTAACGGATAGTCCAATGCGCCAGATACTGCATAAACCGGATCTTTCAGGTCGACTCCTCAGGTGGGCTATCGAAATTACTGAGTTCGACATACAATATCAACCTAGAAAAGCTATCAAAGGTCAAGCACTGCCGGATTTTATCGTAGAGACAAGTTTCAGCTCGCCGCAACCTGGTTCGCCTTTATCACAGGGGCCCGCTGCGGCCAGGATTAAACCCAATCAGTGTTGGCATTTATATGTCGATAGGGCATCTAATCGTAATGGTTGTGGGGCCGGGGTAATTTTGATGGAACCCGGAACGAAGGAGGAAATCAAAAAAGCTTTAAGGTTCGAGTTCCCGGCCACAAATAATCAAGCCGAGTACGAAGCAGTTATAGCCGGGCTTAAACTAGCCAAGGAGTTAAACGTGGAAAATGTTGAAATCTATTGTGATTCCCAACTCATCGTCAACCAAATCTCGGGGGACTATGACACGCACTGTGGTATTCTCGAGAAGTATGGTGAGATTGTTCGACGATTAAAAGCTGGCTTCAACTATTGCGAGTTCATCAGAATTCCGAGAGAGGACAATGAGCGAGCAGACTACCTCTCTAAGCTATCACTTAAAGAAGAGCTTGCAGACCCTTCAATAATGATAGAGTATCTTGCCGTACCCGCTATAGAGGAAACACAAGTCATGGAGATCGACACACCAGCGCCGACTACATGTTGGATCGATGAGGTCCATGCTTACATTGAAACGGGCATATTACCCGATGGGGTGGACAAAATTCGCGCACTTAAGAAGAGAGCGGCCAGGTATATTATAAACAATGGAATACTGTACAGAAGGTCTGCAACAAAGCCTCTATTGCGATGTGTTCGAGAAGAAGAAAGCAAGACAATCCTTGTCGAGCTTCATCAAGGGGTATGCGGGGGCCATCCCGCTAGGCGCTCCTTAGCCCAGAAGGTTATAACCGCAGGGTATTACCGGCCGACAATCCTTAAAGACTCAGAAAAGTTGGTTAGAGAATGTCCAGAGTGTCAAAAGCATGCGGACATCCCCCGGATACCATCTGTCGAACAGAGCGTCGTAGCCGCGCCATGGCCTTTCGATATGTGGGGACTCGATCTCATCGGACCCTTTCCACCAGGAAGAGGCGGTTGCAAAGTTATCATAGTGGCTGTGGATTATTTTACAAAGTGGATCGAAGCAAAACCTATGGTCAAGATAACAGCAAAAGCAGCGGGTTATTTCTTACACGATCAGATTTTTTCACGTTTTGGTATCCAAAGGGCAGTTGTATCAGACCACGGCCCACAATTCAGGAAGGACTTCTCAAATCTTTGTGAGGAATTCAAAGTTAAACACTGACAGTCATCCGTGGCCTATCCTCAAGGAAACGGCCAAGCTGAGGCCGGCAATAAACAAATAATCAAGATGTGGAAGAAGAGCGTGGATGACAAGGTAAAAGCAGGAGGGTGGGTTGATGAGTTACCCGATATACTTTGGGCACTCCGCACCACGATCAAAACACCCACAGGAGAAACACCTTTTGCTCTTACCTATGGATCAGTGGCCATGACTCCCGTCGAAATGGCTTTGCCCAACATCAGGGTCGCCTTATACGACCCAGCGGACAATCTGTTAAACAGGCAGATCGACTTGGATCTAGTGGAGGAGAAAAGACTAGCAACATACCATCGACTCGCGAACTACAAGCAACTCGCTAAACAACAACACGACAAACGAATCCGCGACCATTCATTTAAAGTTGGGGATTTTGTTCTTCGAAATAGAAAAGCCACTGGAATGGAGCCGAATAAGGGCAAGCTAACAGCAAATTGGGAAGGCCCTTATCAAGTCGCGAGAGAGATCAAAAAAGGGACGTATGTGCTCAGAAATCATCAAGGCTACGAACTCAATAGACCTTGGCACGCGGACAACCTCAAAAGGTACTACATGTAATAAATCGGTTAGAGTTATGGCTATCCTCTCATTTACGACGAGAGTGGTTTGGCTTTCTTACTTTCTTGTAATCTTCACTCATCTAGCGGGATGAGTCGAAATTAATAAAACCCCGATTTTACATTCTCTCTTTTTGCATATTATTATGAGTAAACGCGGGCAGAAAAGAAATGGTGTTCGAAAAAAAATTTCAACAAAAACTTCGGCCAGACTTCAGATTTGGGAAAATTTAAAGCGGCCATGAGTTTCTAGCGAACAAGTTATTTCAGATAAGATTCAAGGGGGGCATATCTCGAAGATGAGTCCGCACAGGATCGACCTGGAATCTTATCTAAAACAAGGGGGCTGGATGCTATTATAATCAGCCTCAATTTAGACAATAAATTCGAGCAAAAAGCAAGCATACATCAAGCGGACAGAGAACAAACTTGAGAATTATTATTACAATAATAAATGTGCGGAAAAGAAAATAGTCATACATATGCGAAATCAAAAATAATGTTTTACAAAACAGAGATTATGAATCTAAGAACCCTCAGGCCGCATTTCTTCATTATGGACATTCTCCGCGCGGAGGGAATGATGCAGCACCTGATCAGCATTGGTCTCAGATTCAGTAGGCTCGGTTGACTTCTCACCAGGCTGTTCGACCTCTTCTCCAGCCTGCTCGCCTTCTTCAGTAGCCGCCTCTCTCGCCTCAGTAGCCCGTCGCACACGCTCCCTTAGATTCGCCTCATCCACAGTAGGAATCACCCAATCTGGATCATACATCGGGACATAGCGTTAAAGCTCAATATCAGAAAAAGGGTATGCGCGGGTGAAAATCCTTTAGATGATCGGAGAAGGGATGAGTGAGAATCCATTCTTCCAAGACATCGAGGTCGGGAGTATCACCGTCATGAGCCAGGACGCACCTTACGATATGAAAGAACCCTTGGTCATATCCCATCATAAAGTTTTCATCCGTAGCGGCCTTGCTCGCGGCCTCAATCTGACCTTGGACACTTGAGCCCAGATCCTCCAATTGCTTTCGCAGGTCCGCGCACACTGCTTGCTCGGCTTCCCAATGAGCTTGAGCCTCGGTTACTTTCTGCTTCATCTCCTTCATGGTTTGATCGAAGGATTTACCCTGCTCCACGAGTTCAGAGTTAACCTTATTAGCCTCAGCAAGCTGTGATCTCAGCTTCTCATTCTCCGCCTCAGCCGCGCTTAGCCTCCCACGAAGCCCAGCCGACACTGCATTTGCGGCGGCGAGAGCTTTCTACGTATCCGACAGCTCTTTTCCGACATTGGCGCTCTCAGATATAGTGTTTCTATAATCATTGACGAACTGATCCAAGCCGGTGCCAACCTAAAGGAAGAAAAATAAACAGCGAGGTCAATATTGACATAAGAAAAATGGCAATAAAAAGAACAAAAAGACAAAGGCAAGAAAGAGGTTTACCATGCTCACCGTGGCGCCGTATAAACCCCACAAAGCATCGATACTACCGAGGAAGGCACGGCGAGGATCAGTTTGGTCCGCCATCACAACTCTGTTCGCAATCCCCCGACCAATCTCCAACTGGATGTCATTAGGGAGACCCCATCTAAAATACCTCAGTGGGGGAACATCAGCAATTCCCCTTGAAATTGTTTGTGCGGCGGGCAAGTCAAGGGGCTGTTGGCGCATGAACTCTCTGTCCAACCATGCGGTAGGAAACCCTCTAGGTCCAACAGGGACTCCGGCAAAGGGCACCACTGTCTTTGTGCCCGCCGAAGCTGCCTCAGCGGCTATAGATTTGCCTTTATCAGATAGTTTGGCTTTGTCAGCGGCCTCCTTCCTCAAAGGGTCAACAGTTCTGGATTTTTTAGTTGGAGGGGCATCTTGCACACCGCTGCCATCTCCCGCAGGCTCAATCTCTTCGACGACGGCTCTTTTCTTTTTATCGCCCGCCGCTGGCTTGGTCAAGGTGGTTTGTTTCAGGGTTTTGCTCGCCGCGGTTTTTCCTACTACTGGAGGCTGGGTTGATTTCACAACCTGAGATCCCGAGGCTCTAGCCTCCCCCGTCTGTAAGTCGACCATGGGGAGGGATGTTTTGATCCCTTTCAACTCAGAAGCCCTCTTTACTTCGCCAGTAGTCTTCCTCCTCATCAACTGGCTGCGTTGAGCTAGCTTATCCATGGTACCTACGGAGAACAAGGTTTATTAGCGACCAGAAGATATGAAAAGAAACAAGTTATGAAAAGAATCAAAAATAATACAAGTAAAAATCCTACTCGGTGATCGCATGGAGGGATCGCCGCTACAGATAACGCATTGGGAAAGCATGCGCTTGCCATGATGGCACTCCCCATACCAATCTGGATCAGTCGGCAATGGGTCCACTACCACTAAGGGTTCGCCAACACCGGCTCCAGAAAGTCCGGTCTGTCTAAGATAGGGCTAACCGACGTCTAGCAACAACCTCCAGTTGAAAGCGCGGGCTTGTTCTTCACCTTTGCGGGTGTAGCCCAGATCGTCTTTCAACTCGGATATAAACTCGTCGTCATCAAATTGGGTTTTTATTTTCACCAAGTGGTCAGTCTTGACCGAGTTCACCGGCAGCTTCTCAAACGGCCACCCTACCCGGGACTCAACTTTCATACATCTCTTATCCCAGTCCGCCATTTTGTCTGGGAGGTCGAATAGTAACCGGGGCCTGCCACTGCTTGATCGACTGCGCGGTTGAATCTGACCGGCCCCGCCTTTCCGAGCAAAACTATAAAAATATAGAAGCGCTGCCATCGACGGTTCACATCCTCTTAACCTGCTGATTATGATGAAGGACATAACCATGCGGACTACTCCCAGACTAAGGTCGCAGGGCATCACTTTCAGCTCCTCCATGAACTTAACAAAAAATGGATCAAAGGGAGGTCTGAGTCCGGCCACAAAATGGTCGTAGTGAAACCACAGATAGTCTTGCTGCTCCCGGCCACAGGTCCACGACACGTTGGTCGCCCCCATACTAACGAAACGATAGTCCGCTGAGATATCATACGCCCCCAGCGCCAAGGTATAATCTTCCCGATCTTTAAACTCCCTCCATCGAGCTATAAGATCACTGTCTACTCGCTTTTGCTCTGCGAGCTCCCTCTCAACAGCGGCAGATCTTCTCTTGGGAGCCCTCTTCTTCTTTGCGGGCTCATCAATAGGGGCTTTCTTTCTTGACACAACAACTCTTTGGGATTTTGTCGGTCTCTTTGACGGCTCGGCGGATTCCACGGCTTCCTTGACCTTAGCGCCACGTTCTGCGGCTCCAGTATTGATAGCTTTTTCCATCCTGGTGAGTAGACCGCTTAGCGCCATTTGGTCGTCGTCTTCAACCTTGCCCCCAGCGGCGCCCTTACCAATAACTAAGACCTCTAGGTCAGATTCTACACTAATGGGCTCTGGATTTTCCTCCATCTCCTCCTCAGCGCCGCTAGAGCTAGCGTCCTCCATGCTCACCTCCTCTGACCCATAGCCCGCAGCGGCCCTGGCCTCTTCATCCGATTGTGTGTGCTCTGACGACATTCTGGAAAAGAAAAAGGGCAAGGTGGATCAGTTTATCACCCGGACATGGAAATCGGGCAGAGGTGAAAGCAATCACACCCCGACACCTCGCCCTTCCATCTTCTTTAGCAAATATCAAGCCCAGAAAACCCCCAATTTCCCATCACACATTCAAAAACACAGACACAAGTACTATAGCATTGGCAAAAAAAAAACTAGCAATCAAAGCATACATCGCAGAAACACATAACGGATGTGGCTCATGATGTTCATCAGAGGAAAAATAAAGTAAAATACAGGGGCAAGTCTTCAGACATTTCGATTCCTCAATAAAAGAAAAAATTCATAATCGATTCAATAAGCAATAAAGGATCGTGGATACATACCTGATTGATAATGGAAGTGATAAAGTGTTGAGCTTTGACTGGAATGAGCACTCGCCGGAACCTGCTTGCAATTGCCGGAGTTTCCTTGCTTTATCACCGGAGAAATTATCAGAGATAAAAGGGGAGAAAAGTGTAAGAGTTGGGGGGGATACCGCTATTTATAAAGAAAATTTTTAGGGGGAACGACGTTTGGGAGTTCAAAATTTGAATGTAATGATGACTGGAACGGTTACCGATTTTTCTCCGCCAATCAGAGCATAGGACGGTTCAGTTCCAACCGCCATGTCAGTGTACGTGACTGATGTGACGTTTCGTGAACCGATACATCCGTTTATCCTTTCCAACCGTTCAAATCCCTCCTGTCCGCACAAGCGACCTCAGCATATTACTATCAACAAATATTACTTCAAGCGGCCAGCATCTATCAATGCCCGCTGTGGCTTATTCAACAAAACACCTATAAATAAGTCCGACAGAGCATTGTCGGCGATCAAGCCTGTCCGCTACAATGCGCAGCATATAATCGGTAATTTGCTACGCGATACTAACACTGATTCAAGCCCGATAGAACATTATCGGCGATCAACCCTGTTCGCTACAAATGCACAGCATATAGCTGGTGGTTTTCACCAACACTGGTTCAAGCCCGATAGAACAGTATCGGCATGCCTCTGTCACGAGCGACCACACAAAGGAGCTTCACCTAAAGTTCTTCTTCAAGTTCTACTCTCCGCCTTGGCAGACACGCCAGGCACAGAGTAGGGGGCCATTGATATACCCGGGTCGGAATGGGGCCCTGTTCATCTAAATTGGGCCTATTATCTTGGCCCATCAGCATAGATATTGGGCCTCTATCTCCTCTGGCCACTGCCACAAACCATCTTCTACCCGCTAGCTACAAGCCGGGTCCTATCCGCCAACAGTAAGCCGGATCTTGTCCGCCTAACGTGAGTCGGACCCCTTCGCTCCATGTGATTTCTACCCACATAGTCAAGCTGATTTCAAGACAAGGCACAAATGCTTTTTTTTTTTGGATTTTAATCCTATCCGCCGGAAATAGCTGATTGGGCACCGGAATCTTTAAAACGCTTACGTGATATTTTCTGCAACGGATTTGAGCAGAGAATTGTCGATCAGCCGTCTTGATGTATTTAAGCTTTTGATGAATTAATGAAAGTTTTCTTCAAATGAACATTGTTTTTTTAATAAGGAGCAATTTTTATTAAAACATAGAAATATTTAAATAAAAATCACAAGCCGAGTTTAATAACTCAAACTACAAAATCATCAGGGTAACGCTTATTTTTGTTTTCTCGTTCTTGTAGTCATCATATGTACTTTTTCACTTTCAAATGTTTTTTTTTCTAGATCATAAGAGTAGTATTAATTATTTTATTTTTCCATTCGATGCATTCAAAATCTTTAGGATATCTCTATCTTTGTTCATTGAAAAACCGCTCTGCTCGGTGATAGTTTTTTTTTGAGTTTGCCACCATTATTCTTATCCTCCACCGTGTCCTCACCGTAGAAATCACACGTATCGGCCTTATATCCTCAAGATAAACACTGTTACCATAAATCTGGTGTTCAGCGCAACATCACTATCTTCTCGAGAAATGGATTTTTAATGCCATGCACAGTTGTGCATTTGATTAGCTGGAAATCTTCATATGGACTCTGTACAAGTCAAATGATTTTGTTTGAACTCCGAATGATTTTGTATCAAAGTAGAATAACAGATGGAATTTTGAGTCATTGCACCTCCTTTTTGAACGTGCTTTTGTCTACACTTGACATTTCTACTAGCATAGATCAATTGAGGGACTTTTTGAAATCCACGTGTTTTGGTTCACCTGATCAATACTAGTCATATGAATAGTAATAAAGAGCTAATGGTACTTGTTAATTGTAGGTTCTTTGGGTCTGAAGTTGACATTTGGTCAGATCACAAGTTGCTGTTTGTTTAGATTAACTCCAAGATGGTAAGTATTATACGACTCCTCTATTATTCTTACTTAAGTACTTGTATTATGTGATCCCTCTAGCTATGGATGTATATTGCTGCTCATCTTGAAATAAGTGAAATAAGAAAAGGACAAGAAGATAATTCAAATGCATCCCGACTGGTTGCTTCGTAGGATGAAGTGGTGTTTCTTAGCATAACTTTAAAAAAAATACAGGCAGTAGGTTACTGTGAATATTGCTATAGTCTACTGATATTCAATAGAACACGATATAGCCACAGACGATCAATAATTTTTTTTCTATATATTCTTCTCTTCTTTTAGTGCAATGGCAATCAAACTCTGTTTTCCGGGTAAACTTTTTCGGAATAACTGCACATTTGTATTGTTTTTTCTTATTCTAGTCTAACTAGAATTAATGTTGATTGCTTGAAGGAGTCATCTAGGGATTGAAGGCATTTCTAATGTTTTTTTCTTCGAATCTAACTAGAATGAATGTTGATTGCTTGAAGGTTTCATCTGGGGCTTGAAGGAGTTATTGTGTTCGTACGTGAGGAATCGGGCATATTTTGGCTACAACAAGGTTAAGGAGCTATCCTTGCTGTAATTGATGGAGCATAATGTTTTGGATTAAGAACCAAGTGTACTGCATATATAGTAGATAAGTATTTTTGTATTTTGATAATAGGTAATCATTTATGCATCTATATGATATTTATGTTGTAATTTTTTGGTTACAAATCCAAGTGACCTTGCCTAGCCGGCCTTGCTTGTTGTGTTTTCATTTAGTTTTTGGGGTGGCCCTGCCTTGTTGGCCTAGTTTTTCTTGCATCTTTCTTGATGGGTGGCCTTGTTGGCCTTATTGTTTTAGTTTTTTTGCTTGTCTGATGGGTGGCCTTGCAGGCCTTATTCTTTGTGTTTTCTTAGTAGTTTGATAGGTTGTTTTTAATATTAAACCGGTATAATTAGGGTGTATGTCGTCATTAAATCATAATTTAATGATGAGAAAATGACCCTATATTGAGGGGACATATCGTCATTAAATCATGGTTTAACGAGGAGAAAATGACCCTATAATGAGCATATACGTCGTCATTAAATGATGATTTAATGATGGGAAAATGTCATTATGCTTAACAAGATATGTCGTCATTAAATCACTATTTAATGAGGGGAAAATGTCTTTATAATGAGGTGATATGCCCTCATTAAATCCCCTATTTAATGAGAGGAAAATAAGTCTACAATGAGAGGATATGTCGTTATTAAATCATGATACAATGAGAGGAAAATGCCCTGTAATGAGGGAACGAGTCGTTATTATCTACGATGTTTAATGACGGGATAGTACTGTAATTAAATGTCATGTATAATTAATGACGGGAATTGCCTTCCCGTCATTATTTACCTTTATCTAGGGAGGCGGCAATAAGAGGATATTTCCCGTCATTAAAAGTCTTTCATGACAGGAATTGGGCATTTAATGACGATAATTCCCGTCATTAAATCTCAATTTTCTTGTAGTGATTGTAACAAAAGATAGGGTTTCACTTGTGTGATATCCGACAAACTTTGTTATAGGCTTTAGTGACGACATTTTTTTTATGTGTATGTATAATTCAAATAGTATAGAAGGATGATACATAATCGAGTCGTGCTCGTGTATAGAAGGATGATACACAATCGAGTCTAGTTCCATCTTGCATTTTGATAGCTTCGTGAAACTCGGGTTTATGTAATCGAGTCGAGCTCGGGTCTTAAAAAGTATCGACTCGACTAATTTCACAAAAACCATGTTTATTTGTGACAATATAAATTGTCAAAAAACAAAAATCGAAGTAGGTTTTTTTAGGGAAAAAGATAGAAGCAGCAGATGCCAGATAACACTTTTCCCGTAAATAAAAAAAAAACGCTTTCTCTCTGAAATTCTCTCGGGAATATTCGAGAAACCTAGTTGCCACTGAAGAAATTTTCCTTCTGTAGAGTTTCTCCTTCACCGTTTCATTTCTTTTTTGTCTTCGAAGCTTCCATTCATCGTAAGCATATGTAGTCTGTAGATACACTATTTTCGCCCTTCGCAGTTGTAGATTTCAGCATTTTTGGTTTTTTTGCCCATTTTGTTTTCTACTCTGATTAAATCGGATCGTGGATCTCCCTACATCGATCTTCATCTGCACCGCTTTGGCACTGTTCCGATGCATGGCAAATCAACAGTAGTTGCGGTCCTATGCCTCTGTGGCTCGAATGGAAGAGGATTCAATATTTGAGTTTAGCTGCAAACTGAGCGATCTTTAATTCCGCTCAATCAAGTTGTAGCGGTCAAATGTTTGGATCTCGATCTCTACAACAGCATCCTGGTGTCTAACCTCATTTTTATTAATGTAATTATCTTCATTATTGCAGTTCTTTGTTCAAATGCATGCTTGATTGTTGTTGTTTTCGTTGTTTGAGTGATGCCAAGAAGCAAAAGTGGTTATGTTTTCATTAAAATGGCCTACGTGGCTTGGTGTCTCCTGATATGTTTCTGTATTAGTTACATCAGTTACATGTTGCTATAACCATATGCTAAAAATGATTTGTCAATTTAAGGTTTTGATATATCGTGTTGGTTTTTGCTTTTTTTCTTCATTTTGGTGCATTATTTTTTAATATTTTTCATGGTTTTGTGTTTTACTTTTTAGTTGCCCCGTTTTCATTGGTGTAGTTGAACTTTTTAATTATGATGCCATGCTGTATGTTTCCTTCTTTATTTCTTCATTACTTTCCCCTTCTCTACTATTTATTTTCTTCAGTTTCTATGTTTGGCTCAGATTCACACCCAAGGGCTGGAGCATCAACTATATTTGAGGCCATAAGACGGGTAACAGGTTGCTTGGCTAAACACCCTGTTGGAGAAAGCACTTTTTCACGACCAATTCAGTGTTCATTATTTTATGGGTAACTATTGATTTTATTCAGACTTATATTCCTTCGTATGAAGTAGTCTGCGCTTACTTGAAAGTTCTGGGCACTCTCTTCATTTAAGTAACAAGTGTTCTGCATCGTACATTCAAATGCTGGATCTGGCACACATGATTTTTTGTATATAATACTATTTTTAAACTACTCTTTTTGCTAAATTTTTAAACTACTCTTTTTGCTAAATTGTAATGTTTTCTGTACCTTTTTTCCTTGTGAATAGTTGTTAAGTGGCTAAAAGGCATATTATTTAAAAGAGATGGAACCAACAACTGTATCAAACAATGTTAAACTCGCTCAGCCATCCACAGTAAGTTGTGTTTTGTTAAGTAGGATTATCTGCTTAGACGTAGCTGCAAATTGTTTGTTTTTTTTTTTTGTTTATATTCCATTGATGTGATGATGAAAAGCTTCTATAAACTACCTGTAACCGTGATTAAACTACCGGTTTATGTTAATTTCCTGTTTTCAAGCCTTTTTTAACTTAGAAAAATTTGATAATCAAGCCTAATGCATGTCTTTAGGGATTTGTTTGATAACTAGCTTGTTAGTGACATACCCTTTTCAATCTCAAAGCTCAAACTGATAAAATAGAAGAAGGAATATCTGAAACAGAGGCTAATGTGTACGCCAACTCAGCACAATAATTCGTTTTGATTGGCTAGAACACGTCACTAGTAATATTAGACTTAGGGTATAAAAGCTTTATTATTTTCTGTTGCAATTATCAGAAAAATAGCTCAGATATTTTGTAAACCCAAAATAAACCTTTGCTCCGGCGTCAATGGCGTTTCTTCATCTTCTGTTCATTTGATTCGCAGTTTTGCTTCCTTCTGTGTTTTTTGTTTGATCTTCGTCATGGTATCAGAGCCGTAGGTCTGAAGCTGTGATTTCTTCAAAGTTGTTTTCATTTCCATGGTGTTTGTTCCATTCAGGATCATTTGACCAAGAGGCAGATTGGCTTAGCTAAACTCCATAAAGGCCTATATTACCTAGCTCAAGAGGACTTTAATCCTCATTCCTCCCAACCTCTTTGCTTTTCTAATCAAGTCCATAACAAATATGCCCCATCCACTAATGGCGGTTCTGAAGCTTATAAATGGCATCTTAGATTAGGTCATATGTCCAATAAAGTAGTTAAAGCTGTTAAGCAAATGGAACCCCTAGTTGATTGTTTTGAAATAAATGATTGTATCGTTTGTCATTTGGCCAAGCAAAGAAAACTATCCTTTCCCTTGAGCAATTCTGTCTCTAAAAACAATTTTCAGTTAGTTCATGTCGACATATGGGGGCCATATAGGCAAACAACCATCTATGGTCAACGTTATTTTTTAACCGTGGTAGATGATCATTCTAGGTATTCTTGGGTCTTCTTAATGAAACATAAATCAGAAGCTAGTTCACTCGTAAAAGAATTTTGCGCTTATGCTGAAAATCAATTTTCCACAACGGTTAAAATAATCCGATCGGATAACGGCTTAGAATTTGACTTGAGGGTTTTTTTTGGCAGTAAAGGAATTGTGCATCAAACTTCGTGTGTAGGTACTCCAGAACAAAATGGCATCGTAGAACGTAAGCACCAACACATATTGAACGCAGCTCGTGCCCTCAAACTTCAGTCTAAAATGCCCATAGGGTTTTGGGGATTTTGTATCCAACATGCCACCTTCTTAATCAATCTCACTCCTACACCTGTTCTTAACCTTTCTACACCACACCAAAAACTTCACTCAACTGTGCCCAGCTATGCAGCAATTAAAATCTTTGGGTGTTTGGCTTTTGCTAGCACTCCTGTCCCAGACCGGTCTAAGTTTGATAACAGAAGTTATCCTTGCGTTTTTCTCGGATATCCTAAGAACACCAAGGGGTATATCCTATTGAATCTCCAAAATAATAAAGTTTTCATTTCCAGGCATGTCTTATTCACGAGGACATCTTTCCATTTGCTATAAAGGACTCTCTTGTAAATCCATTATCTACTTTTTCTTACCCACTTCCAACATGTGATGTTACCATCCCTTTTAATCTACAATCCATCCCTCACACCACCACAGAATCAGCACATGTCCCCACAAATTCACCTTCATCGACACTTCCTCATCCTGACAGTCCTGATATCCCATCGCAGCCACATCAACCAGTAGAAAATTCCATGCCTGCATCTCACGTTCAGCCCGTTAGAAAGTCTACCCGTACCATTCAACCTCTCAAATATCTCAAGGACTACATCTGCAATTCCTCTACCATCACTAAAACACCTTACCCCATTCAAAGTTGCATGTCTTTTGATCGTTTAGCTCCTAATTACAAACAATTTGCTTTGAGTTTGACTGTGACAGGTGAACCATCTAGTTATCAGGAAGCTGTAGCCGACGTCAATTGGAGAAAGGCTATGGAATGCGAAATCACAGCTTTGGACTCTCCCAGATTTAGATGGTTATGTGATCGGATCGGGTTAACATCCATTTATGCTAAGTCCAGCTTGCGGGGGGATGATAAAATAGAAGAAGGAATATCTGAAACAGAGGCTAATGTGTACGCCAACTCAGCACAATAATTCGTTTTGATTGGCTAGAACACGTCACTAGTAATATTAGACTTAGGGTATAAAAGCTTTATTATTTTCTGTTGCAATTATCAGAAAAAATAGCTCAGATATTTTGTAAACCCAAAATAAACCTTTGCTCTGGCGTCAATGGCGTTTCTTCATCTTCTGTTCATTTGATTCGCAGTATTGCTTCCTTCTGTGTTTTTTGTTTGATCTTCGTCACAAACAGCCTAAACTGCTGTAAGTTCTGTTTCTAATATTAATCAACTCTCATTAGAAATTTGTCAAACACTTGTTCTTTATTACTCGAATTTCCTTGGGAAAACAGAAACCTGAAGAGTAACCAGTTGATTGAGCTTATTCCTGCAACATTAACACTAATTCCTAACCTTAAAATTCTGTAAGTCGACATCTTTAGCCTTGAATTTTGTTTACTTCCACATTCTTAAAGCATATAGTGGTATCTTTTTTCCTTGCAATTTTGGTTTTAATGAAGTATATTGCCTTTATCTGTACTAACAATAACAGAAGACTTTTAATGTGACAGTGACCTATCTCTTAACCAGCTTATAGGTGAGATACCAAGGCTGATATTCTGGAATGTGTGACTATCAATTCATAACGTTGTTTGCATTTTTTACGTTTTTTTCTATTATGTGACAGTTTCATAACGCTGTTCCGATCAAGATGTTTAAGGTTGTGTCCCCAATGCCCCCTTTGGCTTACTCAAAACATACAAAACAAAGTATGATACGAGGCGAGCAGAGGATGCCGTAGAAGCAGCATTGGGTAAATTGACATATCGAGGAACGTCTCGAGATAATATAAGAGGTTTCTAACGAATATTATGGTTAGTTTATCTCTCTTTCGGTTGATGAAACGATGAATGTTTTATTAGACTATGTTTGATGATGCAATGGGTTACAAGATTGGTGATTTGTAGCTGTATGTTGAATAATGTGCCTGTTTAATATTATGGTTGTAGGATATTATTATTGATTATGACATCTAATGTGTGTTTATTATTATATTTATTTTTAATATTAATATTATTAGATTATTATTGTTATTATTAGTATATTATTATTATTAATTTTCTTTTTTTTGAATGTTTATAATAATAATAATAATAATTATTATTATTATTATTATTATTATTATTATTATTATTATTTATTATTATTATTATTAAAATATGACTTCTAGTGACAAAGCTTTTGTCAATATTAACCATTAATATAAAAATGTGTTTATACCCTTTGGTGACAAAAACACTGAATTAGTGATAAAATGTTTATTATTTTGTGACCAAAATTTTGTCGCATTAAAAACCTTTTGGTGAGGAATCCGGAGGTTTGTCATGAAAAGCTTTGTTGACAAAAATATGAGATTCGTCGTGACTGAACTATTAATGACTAATATCTGATCGTCACAATAGACACCTTTAGCGTCACTGCTTACACAACAAACGCCGCGACAAAAATTTTTTGTCACGAAAACTTTTACTGACGGAAATAAGCACTTTTAGCGACTAATATTTTTGTCATGAAAAGGTCTTTTTTTTTGTAGTGAACGAGTGGACTCAAAAACATTTTGTATCATTCATTGTGTTCGAGTGATTAATTAAGCTGTGTTTTTTTTCTTCCTTTTTATATGAACAAAGTGGATATGTTTGAGTTTCTTAATTGTTCGTATGGATCTAGATTTGGTGTCCAATGTTTTGTACATTTGATATTTTGATATATGAATACAATGTCTAGATCTTTTTCTTTCACTATAATTTCTCATACTTCTTATTGAGAGGCGGTGATTTTCCTATGTGCAGGATTTTTTCACATCGGATTTGCTATACATAGGTTTTAAGGAGTCAGGACTATGAATCGTTTACGTTATTTAGCATAAAAGGAGGGTCTAGATACGGTCTTGTACGAACATTTTCTATATTTCTCAATAAAAGCTTCGTTCATTAAAAAAAAAAAAACGAAGAATCAAGAAACAATGCAAAATAACTGGAAAGAAAATATAGTTAACTTAATGCAAGGGTAGAGTTGTATGTATATGTATTAGGTGGCATACTATTATAGCAGTGAAAATTTTCCTAGATATTTTCTGCAACGGATTTGAGCAGAGAATTGTCGATCAACCGTCTTGATGTATTTAAGCTTTTGATGAATTAATGGAAGCTTTCTTCAAATGAACATTGTTTTTTTAATAAGGAGCAATTTTTATTAAAACATAGAAATATTTAAATAAAACTCACAAGCTGAGTTTAATAACTCAAACTACAAAATCATCAGGGTAACGCTTATTTTTGTTTTCTCGTTCTTGTAGTCATCATATGAACTTTTTCTCTTTCAAATGTTTTTTTTTTCTAGATCATAAGAGTAGTATTAATTATTTTATTTTTCCATTCGATGCATTCAAAATCTTTAGGATATCTCTATCTTTGTTCATTGAAAAACCGCTCTGCTCGGTGATAGTTTCTTTTTGAGTTTGCGAAGATAATTCAATGAACATTCAAACCAAGAAAAACCCCTCTGCTCGGTGATAGTTTCTTCTTCTGTTCGTGTTGGTCACTTGTCTTGGATTTGGGAAGCTATCAAGCGAACCACCCTTTGGTGCATTTGGATCAAAAGAAACAATTTAGTCTTCAATCATAAACCTTTGGATGTAAATGCATTGTTTAAGAAAATCCAAACTGTCAGTTTCACTTGATTAACGGGAAAAACACTAGATACTTTGAAGACTGGAATGTGTGGCTTGATGACCCGTTTAGCGCATTCACACGGATCCAATGACCCTGTCCGTTAGTTTGCTGGTGCATTGGTGCTAGTTGCTTGTGCTCTTATGATGATTGTCATCTGTTTGTTTTGTTAAGAGCTTGTGTTGAGATATCTTTGATGTATTGTTTTTGTTGACCTTTTGGCCGGCTTTGATAGATAAGTTTTTAATAAAATTTTAAATTTGCTGTTCGAAAAAGGAAAAAAAAAATGCCAAGAAATTGGCAGGAAATTACAATATTGAGAGATTCATCCATTTAACATTATATAAAGCTCCCTTCAAAAAAAAAAAAAAAAAAACATTATATAAAGCTAGTTGATCAGTTTTTTTTTTAGTCCCCACAGCTATTTCGTGCATATAGAATTTAGGATGGAGCTCGATTGAACTAACTAACCAACGAAGATAGGGTTCAGATTGCCGACCTCCTCACTAAGTCTTTAGGCAAACCGCGCTTTCAGAAGTTGAAGACTTATCTCTATGTTTATTCCATTCCAATGGGATTGCGGGAGCGTGTTGAGAATACTCTAGATGCTTATGTAGAAGATTAGTGTATCACATATTATGTATTAGACTTATTATGTAGAAGATAATTCTAATATATATTACCCTAGAAGATTATGTAGAAGATTAGTCTAATACATATTACGGTTAAACCTCGATAAATGAATAACCACGCCAAATGAATAATTTTCTCCGGTCCGGACTTGGGCAAAGGGGCTTAAAATAATGTTCGATAAATGAATATCCTCGTTAAACGAATATTTTTTTCTGGTCCTGAGGATATTCATTTATCGAGGTTTTACTGTATGTAGTATCTTCTAGAGTATTGTTGAAAATACTCTAGAAGATACTACATGATATGTATTGGACTAATTTTATGATAGTTAATTGTCAATTATGATACATTTAGAAAAATATTTCAGGATTTTAGGACTATAAGAAAAGAGTTTTGTCAAAAACGACATTTCACTAGTGAAAGTGAAAATTATAGTGAATTTGAAAGTGAATTATGTTGGTTTTGTGCTGAAAATCAACGTAATTCACTTTCAAATTCACTTTCACTTTCACTAGTAAAATGTCATTTTTGACAAAAATCTTTTTTTATAATACTTTTTGCCTGACATCTTTCATATTGTGTCATTTAAAACTCTTATCCCATTTTATTAACATTACTTGCTCCCCAAGATAGGCTTATATATATATATATATACTAGTAGGAAACCCGTGCGATGCACGGAGAACGTTAAATTTAAAAAATGAACATCGAAGAAAAATAACATGTTACGAAAAAATGTTGTGTTTAAAAAAACTAACATATAATTGTACACCCCAAAAAATACGAAACCCATGGGAATGCATGGGACAATATAAACTTTGATAATAATTATCAAATGAAATGGCTAATCATTAAAGCTCGATAATTAAGCCTTTATCTTCTCCAAAATTCTTCCTTTCATTACATCTATTTAAGTTGTCTCCTTATATCCTGCACCAAAGAAATTAAATTGTATCCTTATGCCCTGCACTGCGAAATTAAATTGTATCCTTATGCCCCAGATCAGCAGCAGTCCAAGTAGTCTTCTTATGCTGCAAATCAGCAGCCGTGTTGTTACGTAGAAACGTATCCATCTTGCCTAAATGCAAAGACGGGTTGCAACCCATGATTGAGTGAAAAGATGGTATAACGTCATTAACAAAATAAAAATAAAGCACTTAGAAACATAAAAATATCAAAGTGGCAAACCCACAACAAATGGATTTGGGAGGGTGACACAATACTAATTGTCACCTGCCTAGTTCATTATTACTTTGTAGAGGCAAAGCTTCTTGACAAAGATCAACCATTTGTGGCTTAAGATAAAGTGAATGAAAAAATACAGATAAAGATGAGCATCAGATTGACCAAATTATATATGTATACATAAGCAGATACACAATTTGAGCCAAAAAAATCCATACACAGCATATATAAGGCATCCATATAACAAATGTCTGGCGGATATAAAAGCAATCAGCGGTCACTTAGTAACATACTACACTCTAAATAACATACTACATTCTAAATATTTACCATTATTCCATCACCAAATTAACTCCAAAGTCTCCATTTTTTACGCAAGCACACAGGGGGAAACTCAACAAAAGCACAAATCATCAATTAAAGAACATTTGTAATAAATGAAAATCATACAACATCCGTTACCTCTTTCACAACATGACTCGGAGGTTGCACGACTTTTGCTAACTTGCATTCCACACCCACAGGGCCAGAAGGAACCAACGGTTGTTTCCCTGTCTCTTTCTTTGCTGCTACTCCAAATATCTCGAGAGACGCGATTCTCCCCTCAAGGGACTTCATTATCCGGATCTATTTTTGTTCACTTAGTATTCCGGATCTGAGGCGGGTTAATTGCCCAAAACGGGTCAATTTGCCCATTTTTCCATCAACAAATTAACTCCAAAGTCTCCAGTTGACAGTTTTTCTCTCTAAAGCAGTAATCACTCCAAAAACATTCATGGCCTGCTTAGGAAGTAGCAATACGACATTTCATAAGGTAACGGTTATGAATAAAACTGAAACTTCAATGTATTGTGAAAAAACGGGTTTACCTTCAACATAAGGATTAATAACGGTGGAGCATACAGAAGAACATTCATTTTTATAGAAACAGCTCCACTGTTCTGACAAATGCAGAAAAAAGATCCCATCAACTATTACATGATTGCATCTATATCACCGAATCATTTGAAATAAAGAAACTGCACTAAGTACCTGAAAAGAATCAACCCTAAGTGTCACTTTTGATTGAGAAGTAGGAGCAAAGCAGCATGCAGAAATGTCATGGCAAAACAGTCATTGAATAATCTAAGCACAAAAATGGAGTGAAGCCTTTTAGAAAAAGACAGCAGGGATAGTGCCCACCAAGGAACCTGCAAAAGTTCAAGGTTTAGGAGAGATAAATCCTCTTTGTAAAGGAACATATAGGGTAATAAGTAAAAGATATAAACTACAGGAGAGATAGCAGTAACAAAGGTTAATAGATCCACCATGCAAAGCATACAACAAAAAAGTAGCAGGTAATCAAATTCAAATTTTTTGGACCATATGATGCTGCTTAACAGGACAGACCGAAAAAGTGGCAATACCAAACAATATAGTAATGTTGATGAAATGTGTTAAAAAATGATATTAAAAAATGACATGAACCTATCATCAACAAAAGCGACTACATAAATCATTGGATTTAATTCCATTCTTGCAACAAATTTTTTTAGATGCATGTAACAACCTTAATTAATAACCCTTGACATATGCAATAAACTTCAAAGAAATGTCGAAAACAGAGCCATAAACTTACCAGAAAAAAAAATTAGAGAAGCTCCAGGTAGTAAATTGAGTAGTCTTCGCCATTGTTTTGTCTCTTGTTACCAACTTATTTTTTAACAACGTATCTGCAACTCATTGAAAACCAACAATGAATCATTAAACCAAAGGCAGTCAAAAGAAAAGCATAATGATAAATTAAATGCTACTAACCCTTGGAAGTGTAGATCATCTTTATCAAAAGAATTCCTTACCAAACATTCTTATAACTCAGTTGCAGCATAATTTCAACAACGAAACAATGTAGCTATGGAAGGTTAAGAAGGGTAATACATAAGTTCAATAACAGAAAATAACAAAGAGAAAACTACATCTGAAATCATGCATTAGGTCGATGAGCCATGTAGGACATTATGAATAAAATGATTCAAGTGAATCGTAAATATTACCTTTCTGAAAGAGGGTGAAAACCAAGTTAATTGAAGCTTACAGTTCTCGAAATAATATTGTTTGAACCCGTTATCAAGGCTAAGTGTGTTGGTATATTTGTCGGTCGTCACTTTACTAAGATTTCGATCGGCTGAAACCTGACATAATAAATATGCATGTTTCCATCCGAAATTGCAACGCCAGTTCATTCAATTGCTAAAAAATTAAGAATGCACATTCTAATAACGTAGTCTCTCCAAGAAAAGAGAGAGTCAACTTGCCAATGGAATAATATCACAATGTAATTGAATATCACTAATTAAACTGAAACACACAGGGCAATTTCAGAAGTAGGAAAACATTGTGGTTGGTTCATTACAATCGGCTAAATTACAATTTTGGTCCTCTAACTAGACACGTTTTCGATTTTGGTCCTGGTTTTTCTCCGGCGAAAATTTTAGTACTGTAAGTGGTCTTTTTTTTGCAAAAATAGTCCTGAACGCCGGAAAGACCACTTACAGGACTAAAATTGGTCTTTTCCGGCGTCAATTTTAGTCCTGTAAGTGGTCTTTCCGGCGACAATTTTAGCCCTGTAAGTGGTCTTTCCGGCGTTCAGGACTATTTTTGCAAAAAAAGACCATTTACATGACTAAAATTGTCGCCGGAGAAAAATCAGGACCAAAATCGAAAACGTGTCTAGTTAGAGGACCAAAATTGTAATTTAGCCATTACAATCTGACGTTTGTCCACTCCGCCATTGTGTCCCCCTCATTACCTCTTTTGAGCAAATAACGTAACTTTGGGTGAATATATTGTTTAAAACACCACCTGACAATTAGTTGGGATTTGAAAATGAAGGCTCCCAAAAACTGACAGCTATCATATCCTTTTCAAATGCAAAAAACGCCACAACTAAAATTCAAAGTTGGCCTCTTTTCTTACTGGGAAAAAGAAGAAAAACAACCGTCAGACCCATGAGAATCAAAGAAATCGAACATGTGAATCTTTAATGCCCTCTAAAATGCACATGATTTCTCTTTCTATTCAATATGCAAATTAACCATTAATAAAAAAAAATTAATAAAAAAAAAAAAAAAATTCCTGTAAACGAACGCCCAAAAAAAAACACACGCTCTTAATCCCAAACTAAATTCATATCTAAAAATAAAATCCATAATATTTGATGGCCTTTCATGTCTCCTGCCCAATTACCTGGTATGTGTCCCTAAATTAAAAAAACTCCGCATAAGCCCAAATCCGGCATTCCGTCTGCCGGCTCTTCTACCTTCTCTCCTTCAAAGCCATTTTTCCATTTATTTTTCCATCTGAAAAAATAAAATTATTAAAATAAATAAAAAATAAAAACTCCTGCCCGAAAACGAACGCCCAAAAAAAACACACACGCTCTTAATCCCAGACTAAATTTTTATCTAAAAATAAAAACCAATTACCTGGTATGTGTCCCTAAATTTTACCCCCCCATATCTTTATTATACTTCAATTGCTCTTTTTAGTTGAATTTGGGTTTTCCATCACTTGGTGGGGTGTGTGTGAGATTCGTTTTGCTGGTTTTTGTTTGGTTTGCAGTGAGAAGATTTGCTTTTGCGAGTTAGGGTTTCCGCGGAAATTGCTAACCGAGAAGGGGAGGAATGGATTTCTGGAGGAGGTTTTACGGATTGAGGAGTTTGTGAAGGACCCATGGCTGTTGAAGGCGGATGTTAATGCGACTATAGGGTTTTTTTTTTGTTATTTTCAAAAGGTAGGAGTATTTGTGTTGGAAGTTGAAAAGAGAGGTTTTATTGAATTGACTATGTGGAAGTTGGGCTTTTGAGCGTGGGAGGAAGCATTAGAGCGTGGGAGGAAGTTATGGTGCTGAACGTGGGAGCGTTTTGCCAGATTATTTTTCATTTTTTTATTTAATGTTTTTATTTATCATTTTGGCGGTTTGCCAGATAGATTTTTTTTTTTTAAAGTTTTTATTTATCAGTAAACCGGGTCGTGGAGCGGGTCAATTGGCCTAATTGGGTCAATGGGCGGTTAATCGATTGAAAATATAATCTATATCTATATATAATATACTAGTTAATAACAAGTCGTTGATCGCGACGATTATATGATAATGCGATTACATTCAATTAAGATGCATAATATGTACTACAAAACAAAGTCTTTTCAAACTTATTGTAATGCAAGCTATTAAAATTCTTTTGTTTAAGATTAATATTTGTTTCCGTCGGATAGAGTCAAAAAGCATAAACATAACATGTCCAAAAGCTACACTGATGCCAATAATTGTGGTTATATTTCTACTTTTAACATTGCACGGAGAAACATATATTTTAAAAGAAGATTTTTTTAAGGATGAAAAGATGATTTTGTTGGCATGTTTGTTATGCAGAATTAAATTGAATGGAATAAAATAATAGAAACGAAATGGAATGTAATGGAATAAATTAATTATATTATCTGCGTTTGGAATATGCAAGATTGGAATGAATTATATAAAAGATGACACATTGAGTGATAAGTAGAGAGCGGGGTAGTGAATTAATGTTGGTGGAGTAGGGTATGGTATGGTTCATAAGGTAGATATAGGAGAAGGGGTAGGGTTGCCTACGCCATACCCCATTGCACTCTGACTCTCTTCCCACCCAGCACTACCCACCGCTATCATACCCTACCTACTACCCTATCTTACCCTACCCATATCACCATATCTTGCCCTCGACATCCTACCTACCTTACCCATTACCTACTATACTCTACTCCAATATCACCCACCCCTACCCTACCCTACCTTACCCATCATCATACCACCTTACCTTACCCACCACCCCACCCTTCTCTACCCTACCTTACCCTACCCACCACCCCAACGTACCCTACCCACCCCACAACCCTACCCTATCCACCATTCCACTCAACCCTATATACCCACCACACCACCCTACCTTACCTTACCACTACCCCAACCTATCCAACCATACTCTACCTTACGCTACCCTACCCTACCCTACCCACCATTCCACTCAACCCTATCTTACCCACCACACCACCCCACCTCACCTTACTTCCACTCAACCCTACCTTACCCACCACTCAACCCTATTTTACCCACCCCACCACCCTACCCCAACCTACCCTACTCTACCCTAGCAACCCTACCTTTCCCACCACTTTACTTTACCTACCCTACCATACCTTACCCACCACCACCCCTTACCATACCTTACCCACCACCACCCCTACCCTACCTACCAAACCCACCACCTTACCATACCATACCCACCATACGTCCCCGTGCAATACACAAATATATTTAAGTTTAGATATTTTTCAAAATGTAATCTAATGTTAGGATATTTTGCATTGATTGGTAAAATTAAAGTTATCATTTTTTAAATATATATTTCGCATTAAGTGCCATAAATTCAAGAATATTTGTAATTAATTGAGATGACTAATAATTATGATTGATTCTGATTTTTAATTTGTGAGAACCATAATTAGTGTGATTGGAGAGAGAAGTTATTTATTACGAAAATCAAATTATAATTTTTAAATTTTGTAATTAGTGTGAACTGTAATTAGTATGATTGAAGAGGGAGATTATTTTTTAGAAAAATCAATTTTGATAAAGTTGAATTTTGTAATAAGTGTGAACGGTAAATAGTGTCATTTGAGAGAGAAGTTATTTATTATGAGAATCAAATTTTATAAAGTCAAATTTGTAATTATTGTGAAGTGTAAGTAGTGTGATTGGAGTGAGAGCATATTTAGTAGAAAATAAAATTTCGTTTATTAGTTTTTAAATATTATACTTTAATAAAAAAAATATTTTGCATTAAGTGACATAAATTTAAGAATATTTGACATTATTTTAGGATGGATAATTTAGAATCGATGTATTTAATGTCTCAATATTTTGTATTAAATTACATATTTGAGTGTATATATTTATCAAAATGTTATTTAATATTAAAATATTTTTCATTGATTGGAAAAATTAAAATTTTCATTTAGTAAATATTCTAACCTAATGTGACATTTAAAAAAAACTTAATGTGATATTTCGCATTAAGTGCCATAAATTTAAGAATATTTGATATTAATTAGGATGGCTAATTTATTGGGATATATTTAATATGAGAATATTTTGTGTTAAATGACATATTAGGTCTATATTTTCAAATTATTCCAATAAAAGTCAAATTTTGTAATTATTGTGAAGTGTAAGTAGGGTGATTGGTGTGAGAGGTTATTTAGTAGAAAATCAAAAATTTTAATTAGTGCATGTTTGAATTTTTGTTTTTGATATTTTTCTATTAATTATGATTCACTCTGATTTCAATCAACTATTGTATACTATAAATATCATTATAGTCGTATTTGTCTATTAATGATTCTATCAAATTTTAGAAGTCAAAAAATTTAATTCGTGTGAACTTGTGATTGGAGAGAGAGGTTGTTTATTACGAAAATCAAATTATACCAATTTAAATTTTATAATTAGTGTGATTGGAGAGATATGTTATTTATTAGAAAAATCAATTTGATAAAGTCAAATTTTGTAATAAGTGTGAACTATAAATAGTGTCATTTGAGAGAGATGTTATTTATTAGGAAAATTAAATTTTAAAAAGTCAAAGTAATTATTTTGAAGTGTAAGAAGTGTGATTGGAGTGAGAGGATATTTAGTAGAAAATCAAATTTCATATATTATTTTTTAAATATTATACTTTAATGGAAAAATATTTCGCATTAAGTGACATAAATTTAACTATATTTGACATTATTTTGGGATAGATAATTTCTAAGAGATGTATTTAATGTCTCAATATTTTTTATTAAATAAAATATTTGAGTTTATATATTTATCAAAATGTTATTTAATGCTAGAATATTTTTTCATTGATTGGTAAAATTAAATTTATCATTTATTAAATATTGTAACCTAATGTGACATTCAAAAAAAACCTAATGTGATATTTCACATTCAGTACCATAAATTTAAGAATATTTGATATTAATTAGGATGACTAATTTATATGGATGAATTTAATATGAGAATATTCTTTATTAAATGACATATTCGGTCTATGTTTTTAAATTATTCCAATTTTTTGTTGAACAATTATTGTATCATGTTTGGTTGATAAAACTTTTTCATTTTTCTATTAATTATAATGCATTCAAATTTTAGTCAACTATTGTATTACACACTAAAATTTTGTAATTATTGTGAAGTGTAACTATTAATTTGTTATTGTATATTTAGTAATTAGTGTGAATTGTAAGTAGTTATTTTGAGGTAATAAATGATTACATTTATTTGTATTTGTCTAATACTGATGATTGATTCTGATTTTAATCAATTATTATATACTATATTCTGCCCTAATTTAAAAATAAAAAAACACTAATTGCCTCACTATGCTATTTTCCCTAAAACCCTAAAAAAATAACAAAAATATGCACAAATAAAATTAAAACGCAAATTCAAAAATTGGTACCTTGCACAGAGCTAGATGCCTACACAAATCAAATACATATAAAGAATGACATAAGAAAAAAAAATTAAAAAAATCCTCCATATTTATCAAAAATATGTCTTTTTTTTAATATCAACATAAACCCTTAAAAAATTAGGCTAAACCCCGACAATATGATTTTTCTAATTAAACCCTAAAAAAATAACATAAATATATACAAATAAAATTAGAATGCAAATCCAAAAATTCGTACCTTTCACGGAACTAAATGACTGCACAAATCAACTACATATAAAGAATGACAAAAGGAAAAATGTTAAAAAAAAATCCGCCATTTTTTGTTTGAAAAAATTAACAAAATATGAATATCAACCTAAACCCTAAAATTATGAATTTCAGATTAAACCCTAAAAAAGTTTTTTTTTAAATGCACAAATATAATTATAACACAAATTCAAAAATTCATACCTTGCACGGAGGTAGATGTCTGCACAAATCAATTACATATAAAGAATGACAAAAGAAAATTATTAAAAAAATCCGCCATATGTATGCACAAAGGGATGAATCAATTCGTATCCAGCGAGCTAAATGTCTGCATATATGGATGAATCAAGTAAATCCTAAAAAGTAAAAATAAAAATAAAAAAATATATGCACAAATAAAATTATTATACAAATTCAAAATTAGTACTTGCACAGTAGGTAGATGTCTGCACAAAATCAATTACATATAAAGAATGACAAAAGAAAAATTACTAAAAAAATCCGCCATATATCAAAAAGGATGAATCAATTCGTGCTTTGCTCGGAGCTAAATGTTCGTACAAATGGATGAATCAAATGAGATGTATAGATGATTTGAATGAGATGAATGAGCATTATTAAAATTTTAGACAATGTAATGTAATACCATAGACTGCCGATGGAATGGATGAATGAAGTGAGATGAATAGGTGAATATGAAATGAGGTGAATGTGAGCTAGAAAAAGATTGGAAAAGAATGTGAGCTAGAAAAAGATTAGGAAAAATATGGTATTTATTAGGTAAATCAAATTTTAATTAATTTTTCTAATTAGAGTAGCTGAATTTTCTAATTAGGGTAGGTTTGTTTTTTTTTTCCTTCATTTTTTCGAAATTTCTAATTAGGGAAGGTTTTTTTTTTTTTTTTTTCCTATTTTCGAAATTTCTAATTAGGGTAGGTTTTTTTTTTTTTTTTTTTTTTTTTTCCTTCATATTTTAGGGTAGGTTTGTTTTTCTTTTTCTTTATTTCGAAATTTCTAATTAGAGTAGGTTTGTTTGTTTGTTTGTTTTTTTTCCTTCATATTTTCGAAATTTCTAATTAGGGAATTTTTTTTTTCCTTCCTATTTTCGAAATTTCTAATTAGGGTAGGTTTTTTTTTTCTTTTTCTTTTTCTTCATATTTTACGGGTTTGGGTCGGGTATGGAGCGGGTCAAAGCGGGTAATTGGGTTAAATCCCCTCCCCTATATATTATATATAGATACACGAGTGAATTTGATCCAATTACCCGCTATTTGACCCATTATCCGACCCAAAACCCGGTTTTCCCCAAAAAAAAAAAAAAAAAAAAAAACAATTACCCAATTATGGTAAGTAGAATATCATTAATTAATTAATTACAGGATCTCAAAATTGATTCACAATTAAAAAAAAATATTTACACACATGCTGATTAAAACAAACACACGCATGTTATAATTACCCTATTTATGCCCACGTTTTAATTACCATCAAAACGTTTGAATTGCAATTTTCGACCTTTTTTTTTTCATTCAGTATATTACAAGTGGATCAATTGCTATATTCAGTTTGCAAGGGTGTTTTCATCATCTTCTTCATCATCATTAAGGTAATTCTTAATCAAATGCATGCATGTGTTTTAATTAAATTATATATAATCAAATGCATGCATGCATGTTTTGTTTATGATAGTATATTGTCTATATACTCAGTAATTGCTATTTGTGTTTTAATTTTATTTGTGGTTATTATTTTTGTGTTTTATTTTTGGTTGTTGTTTATTCCTGATTGACAGGTTTAAAATTCATGGGATGTTCGATGTGATCATACCGTCTGCATTTACAAGATTGAAGGATTCTTAGGTTGCGCTATCATTTTTTTAATCTATTCGATCAGTATCAATTTTTTTATCCATCGCATTATATACGCCTGTCTGGCTACTTTGACACTACATGTTCATCTCGTGGTTGCACCACGCTCTAGGATTCGAGATCAAGTTTGAGATCGCCAACGATCGTTATATTTTTAATTGAAGGTTCACCACCATTCCCGTTGTTCATTTGAATCATTTTTATACATATTTTTATCGCAAAAACGATTTTAAATTTTGTTGAAATGCATGAGTATGTGTTTAGGTATTCACAATTTCATTAATTGATTATGATGTCATCAAGTATGTTTAGGTAAAAGCATCCATTCTTTAAGTAAAATGAAAATATAAAAACTAAATAAATATCAAAAAAACAAATAGGGGATAAATTCGCCGTAATTAGAAATATCATTTAAAATTTGATTTTTCTTATAAAAATAGAGAATATTTTGCATCTAATTCCATCAAATATTGAATTTAATGCGAAATATTATTGCATTAAATTATAATATTCAAATATTCTTACAAATTAAATTTATCTCATTTTCCTATCTTATTTCACATTAAAAATAACTAAATTCAAAAACCTACCATAATTATAGGAACAAATCCGCTCACAATCTTCTAATTTTTTGGAAAAAATTGTCATTGTTATTATAATAATCAAGATACTATAATTAGAAAAATTATTTAAAATTTGATTTTCCTAATAAAAATAGGGAATAAATCCGGCTCACATTAATGCTAATTATTCTTACATTAAATGTGTTTTAAAAAAATAATTATATTCAAATTCGCTATTTAAAAAATATTCATAAATTTATGTCATATCCGCAATTTAGCCGTCTAAAAATTTAAAAAAAAACCTACCTTAATTACATAATTCACCTACCCTAATTATAAAAATCATTTAAAATTTTATTCTCCTAATAAAAATAGGTAATAAATTCGACCATAATTTGAAAAATCATTTAGAATATGATTATTCTAATAATAATAGGGAATAAATTCATCCATAATTAGAAAGAACATTTAAAATTTGATTTTCTTAATAAAAATAGGGAATATTTCGCATTAAATTCAATCAAATATGGAATTAAATGTGAAATATTTATTATTTAAATTATAATATTCATAAAAAATATTAAATAAATTTTACCAATTAATAAAAAATATATTAACATTAAATTAAATTCAAAAAGGAAATATTCAGACATTAAATTCATCCCTACAAATTAGATACCTCAATTAATGCTAAATATTGCTCCATTAAATTATGTTTTTATTTTTCAAAAAACATAATTAGGGATATTTTTCACCTGAATAATTATTCAGACATTAAATACATTCTATATAACTGTCATTATTACAATAACCACATACCATAATAAGAAAAATTATTTAAAATTTGATTTTCCTAATAAAAATAGGTAATAAATCCGGGTCACATTAATGCTAATTATTCTTACATTAAATGTGTTTTAAAAAAATAATTATATTCAAATTCACTATTTAAAAAAATATTCATAAATTTATGTCATATCTGGCAATTTAGCCGCCTTAAAATTTAAAAAAAACAAACCTACCATAATTACATAATTCACCTAACCTAATTATAAAAATCTTTTAAAATTTTATTCTCCTAATAAAAATAGGTAATAAATTCGACCATAATTAGAAAAATCATTTAAAATATGATTATTCTAATAATAATAGGGAATAAATTCATCCATAATTAGAAAGAACATTTAAAATTTTATTTTCTTAATAAAAATAGGGATTATTTCGCATTAAATTCAATAAAATATGGAATTAAATGTGAAATATTTTTTATTTAAATTATAATATTCAAAAAATATATTAAATCAATTTTACCTATTAATAGAAAATATCTTAACATTAAATTAAATTCAAAAAGGAAATATTCAGACATTAAATTCATCCCCTACAAATTAGATACCTCAATTAATGCTAAATATTGCGTCATTAAATTATGTTTTTATTTTTCAAAAACATAATTAGGATATTTTTCACCTCAATAATTATTCGGACATTAAATACATCCTATATAATCACATCATTATTACAATAACATATATCTTAATTAGAAAAATTATTTAAAATTTGATTTTTATAATAAAAATATGGAATAAATCCGGCTCAAATTAATGCTAATTATTCTTCATTAAATGTGTTTTAAAAAAAATTATATTCAAATTATCTATTTAAAAAAATATTCATAAATTTATGTCATATCCGCAATTTAAATTACTTCAAAATTTAAAAAAAAACATACCTACCATAATTACATAATTCACCTAACCTAATTATAAAAATCATTTAAAATTTTATTCTCCTAATAAAAATAGGTAATAAATTCGACCATAATTAGAAACATCATTTAGAATATGATTATTCTAATAATAATAGGGAATAAATTCATCCATAATTAGAAAAAACATTTAAAATTTGATTTTCTTAATAAAAATAGGGAATATTTCACATTAAATTCAATCAAATATGGAATTAAATGTGAAATATTTTTTATTTAAATTATAATATTCAAAAAAAAATATTAAATCAATTTTAACAATTAATAAAAAATATCTTAACATTAAATTAAATTCAAAAAGGAAATATTCACACATTAAATTCATCCCCTACAAATTAGATACCTCAATTAATGCTAAATATTGCTCCATTAAATTATGTTTTTATTTTTCAAAAAACAATTTTTCTAATTATGGTATGCGGCTCATTTAATACCAAATATTCTTACATTCAATTCTTTTTTTAACATTGCACCGATTTGTTTTTATAGTTTTTGAATTAACTTTGTTCGGTTTTGTTTTTGCAGCTTTATGTCATTTAATGGGAAATATTCTTGCATTAAATACATCCTATATAAATTATTCACTCCAATTAATACCAAATATTCTTACATTAAATTAAATATTCAAAAATACCTAAATTAAAAAATGGAATTTAATGCGACATATTTTTACATTAATTTATAATATGCGAAAATGATAAATTATTTATTCCAATTAATGAAATATAATTCTAACATTAGATTACAATGTCAAATGATTTTACATTAAATTATATTTTGTAAATAACAATATTCACGTTTTCCAATTAATTCAAAATATTCTTAAATTAAAGTTATTCCCTGCTAAATAGTCGCTCCATTTAATACCAAATATTCATACAATCAATTATATTTTCATGAATAACTTACTTCAAATATTTGCAGTGTAATGCAAATGTATTTAGATTAAATAAATATGTCATTCAACGTGAAATATTCTTATATTAAATTACATTTTCAAAAGAAAAACAATTTCAAATATGTCAAAAGATAATAATCCTGTAAAACTATTTTAAATTAAATATATGGATCATAAATAAATTCAAATATGTCAAGAAAAAAAATCATTATGTACAAATTTTTGAGTCCTCTATTGATACATAATATTCAGAAATTAAATTACATTTTGAAAATAACTAAATTCAAATATGCCAATTAATACGATATATTCTTAAATCAGGTAATTTGCTATGCATTAGCCACATCATTTAATGATGTGGTGGGTATGGTAGGTAGGAAGCGTATTTGAATAAGGTTGGGTAGTGGGTAAGGTATAGTATCTTGAGGGGTGGGTAGGGTATGGCAGGGTGATGGGTCAGGTAGGGTAGGGTGAGGTAGTGGGTAGGGTAGGGGTGGTGGTGTGTGGGGTAGGGTATGGTATATTAGGGAGGTAAGTTGAAGTGGTGGGAAATGTAGTGTTGCTAGGATAGGGTAGGGTAGAGTAGAGTAGGGTAGGTTGGGGTAGTGGGTAAGGTAAGGTAGGGTAGTGTGGTGGGTAAGATAAGGTAGAGTGTAATGGTGGGTAGAGTAGGGTAGAGTGGGTAGGGTAGGATGGGGTAGGGTAAGGTGAAGTGGTGGGTAAGGTAGGGTTGGTATGGTAGGGTAGGGTAGGGTATGGTAGGATAGGTTGGGGTAGTAGGTAAGGTAAGGTAATGTGGTGTGGTGGGTAAGATAGGGTAGAGTGGAATGGTGGATAGAGTAGGGTAAGGTTGGGGTGGTGGGTAGGGTAGGGTAGAGAAGGGTGTGGTGGTGGGTAAGGTTGGGTGGTATGATGAGTAAGATAGGGTGGTAGGGTGTGGTGGGTAAGGTAGGGTTGGGGAGGGTTGGAGAGGGTTGAGTAATGTAGAATATGTTGGGGTAGTGGGTAAGGTGTAAGGTATGGTGGAATGGTGGATAGGGTGGGGTTGGGTGGTAGGTAAGTGCACAGCTGGGTGGTGGGTTGGGTATGGTAGAGAATGGAGGGGTGGGAAGGTAGGGTGGTATGATGGGTAATGTAGGGTAGGCTAGGGTTGGGGTTAATGAAAGTGGAAGCGAGCAGAGTAGGTAATGGGTAAGGTAGGTAGGATGTCGAGGGTAATATATGGTGATATCAGGTAGGGTGGTGGGTAGGGTATGATAGCAGTGGGTAGGGCAGGGTAAGATGGTGGGTAAGGTAGGGTGAAGTGTTGGGTAAGGTAGGGTTGGGGAGGGTATGATAGGCTGGGGTAGTGTGTAAGGTAAGGTATAGTGGTGTGGTGTGGTGGGTAAGATATGGTAAAGTGGAAAGGTGGATAGGGTAGGTTTGGATGGTGGTAGGGTACCGGTGGGGTGGTGGGTTGGGTAGGATTAGGAAGGAATGGGTTGTGGGAAGGTGGGGTGGAATGATGAGTAAGGTAGGGTAGGGTAGGGTTGGGGTGGATGAAAGTGGAGTAGAGTAGGTAATGGGTAAGGTAGGTAGGATGTCGAGGGTAAGATATGGTGATATCGGTAGGGTAGGATATATATGGTGGTGAGTAGGGTATGATATCGGTGGACAGGGCCGGGTGGAAGAGAGATAGGGTGTAATGGGGTATGACGTAGGACTACTCTCCCCTTCGCCTATATCATACGTTATGAACCATATAAATTTTTACTCAAGCCAACCTTAATTCACTACATTACTCTATCAATCACTCAATGTGTCATCTTTTATATAATTTGTTTAATTCCAATCCTGCATATTCTATTCAATTCAATTCCTGCGTAACAAATATGCCAATAAAATCTTTTTTTTCATCCTTAAAAAAAAAATTTCTATTGAAATATTCGTTCTCCTGTGCAATGCTAAAAGCAGTAATATAACCACAATTATTGGCATCAGTATAATTTTTGAACATGTTGTGTGGTCTATTTTTGATTTTATCTGAGGTAATCACATTGTCATACGTCCCCGTGCAATGCACGGGTTTATGACTAGTATAAAGATATATCGTGTCTATTTAAATACAAATCTATTTAAAGATTCTACTGCCTGGGATTAATTTTAAGAAACAATATTTAACTAAATAAAAACTATAAATAACTTTTATGGCTAAGTATAGTGAATTAAATTCACATACTAATATACGTTGAAAGAATATGGCAAAGTATGGTTTCTTGATGTTCTTGGTTTTACTTGCTGCTGTTACCGTTATGCTTTTCACAGCAGTGGATTCAACAAAACTCTACCGACGTTCGCAATGTAATATAACTTCTGCTTCGAATGGAGATTGGATCCCTTCATGTACACATGCATGTATGTTCACTCAAAACGACGTCGTTCCAAGTTTTTTTTTTTTTTAATTTTAATTTTTTTAAATCTTCAAAATGACGTCGTTCTGAAGGTACATGTGCACAGATCCCGTCCTGTGCATGGGAGGTGATCCTATCCCCTTCGAATGGTGGTCACCTTATCCTTTTTTTTTTTCGGAAACGAAAGGAAACACACACTAATTATGCCCCAGACAGGACTCGAACTCAGGTCGTCATGCCAGGGTATGACCTAACTAACCGCTAGGCCGATGTACGGAGTGCTTTTATCCCTTTATTTTATTGGGAAATTAGGGACAATGACACAATCTGGAATATTTTTAAGTAACATGACAACTACATATTTTTCATAGGGAGAAGGGACAACTGCATAATTTTTATAGCAAGAAGGACAAACAGTGAATCCCGAAAATCAGTGAATCTCCCCAGTGAATCCCGAAATCAGTGAATTTCAACAGTGAATCCAGAAAATCAGTGAATTTCGACAATAAATTTCGGCAGTGAATTTAAACAGTGAATTTCGACAGTGGATAAATAGTTTTGTCCTTTATGCAAAAGTTTCAAAAGACTGTCATTCTACTCAATTGATAAAATATTTCTGTCCACCTTCCTCATTCCCCCTTATTTTATTCTTTCAACTTTTTCCATTGTTTTGTTTACGCACGGAGATGAAATCATACTTTTTTTTTTCTTATGTTATCCATGATTTATGATTAAAATAGAGGGTCTGCACATATTGTAGTACACAAGTTGTAATACATATTTTCATTCTTCACTCTTTGCAGCTGCCGGTGGTGGCTTGGTAGCGGCGAAATTTGTGTCTCCGACCGATAAGTGCTTTAAAGACGATTGCTACAATGATGGGGCATGTCCGGATCATATTAATTGCTTATGTGCAACGGAACGCGACCCAAACTGGCCTCGGCATTGCATGCAAAGAAGTTGTGTTGGACGACTATGTGATGACGATAGAGAATGTCGTGATCCCGCTTGTTCTTGTTCCAATAGCTATGAAAGGTTCGTAGATGAAGATGCTGAAGATGAAGTTAGCTTCCAATGCGTGTTATCCGAACCCGGTAATGATGGTTAGCCCGCAACTCGAAAAGTTTCTGTTACAACCATTAAAGCACAATGAGTGGACTCAAAAACATTTTGTATCATTCTCCGATCCCGAAGGCCAACGTAATAGGATCGAAATCCTATATTGTTATCCCATGCTAATGTATCCAGAGCGTAGGCTTGCTTTGACCACTCTAATTTCGTTGTGTTCGAGTGATTAATTAAGCTGTTTTTTTTTTTCCCTCCTTTTTTATGAATAAAGTGGATATGTATGAGTTTCTTAATTGTTCGTATGGATCAAGACTTGGTGTCCAATGTTTTGTACATTTGATATATTGATATATGAATACAATGTCTAGATTTTTTATTGAGAGACGGTGATTTTCCTATGTTTTTCACATGATTTTTACACTACAACAAAAAAAGACTTTCCGCGACGCAAAACAAATTTATTTGCTACGATTTGCATCTTTGCAAAGTTCAATGCCGCTAAAAGTAAAGTTATCCGCGGCGTACACACGCGCGTGCCGATTCTATTATTGGCGACTTACAATGTGTGTCTAATGCTATTATTAGTCGCTATGAGCATGCCGTTGATATTTCAATCACTCATACATAAGATAAATTTATGAAGCTCAAAACATAAACCAAACCAAACCAAAGTCATCTCCATAATGTAATTCATATCCAAGCCTTTTACCTTCTATTTTTGTAGTAATTTTTGGTGCAAAAGAACCACCATCGTGGATAAATGCAATCGGCCGAGTGGTACTTATACATGCTTAAGGTAATGCCATCTTATTTGAAGCCTTCATTGGAACCGTTAAGCCATCATCCATCAAAATTCAATTGACCAAGGTTGTTTGGCAATTTATGTTGGTAAAATGTGCAAGGAGGGATTTGTTAAAATATTTTTCTCGACAACAAAATGAGTACTTTTAAATGTAACCCTAATTATACCCTATCATGTATATATTACTCATTGTCATGTTCTCTTCTAAAATCGAAAGGTGAATACATAGCCTAGCTAGTCATACCATTTTAATTCGATAAATGATACAATAGATTTTGCACCGAGCATAAAACAATGAATTTGTGGTGCTTACTCGTCAGAGAAATTCTTGACGGGAATCCAATGAGTAAATCACCCAAGAGTCCAAGACAAGCAGCTCCCTAAATAATGCTTCCATGAGTACTCGTCACATGAAATTGAGAAACCTATGTACAATTATACAACAAAGAAAAATAAGTGTATAAACAATCGTGAAAAGTATATCGACACAATCGTAAAACACTACATCCTCGACCTTCTATGATCTTGCTCGGGCAAGCAAAGATAAAATATTCTAATGATATTCTTCATTCAAACACACAAACACCACACGGAGGGCTTAAATATTACAAGAATAACAATTTGACCTCACAAACAATTGATGAATGCAAAGAACCTATTCGGCGCATGCGTCTTCATGAATATCCCAACATCCTTAATCATTGATATTCTTGCCAAATTACCTTTGAATTAATGCGCCATTTGATGTCACAATGTATGCAAACCTGGCTTAAGCTACATTCAAGCTGAATGTGTTAATCTGCACATATCAATATCTCCAACAAGCTTGATTGTCCACAAATTTTTGATAGTCCTCCGTATTCACCACTTTCACCGCTTGAAGGTGAAGACGAGACCGACCACCATGTTGTTCGATATATGGCCGGAATGTACAGAATACCCCATGCAAATTGCAAGAACTTTGGTACGACTATGATCGGTTCCATCAATGGATTGGTCATTCACCTTATCTCAGATAGTTGTCGCGATCACAACCTCCATTTGAATGGCAATCTTCAATGGCTCGCCTATGAACATCAATACATTTAAAATAAAGTAAAGAGCATAGATACAATCACGAGCATTACTTATGCTAAATTTAATGTGCCCCTACTAATAAAATAAGACATAAACTAGAACAAGGTTTCTTCCTAAATTGTATTTCATATATACAAATAACTAATCTCTACAGTGTATTCAAATAACGATAAGTTCTCAAATGTAGCAAAGCAGAATACAACTCCAACCGATGATCACAATCAACCAAAAATAACACTTCATCAAACATTTTTCTCGACATAAAAGAAAATAGAGAATATCGATCATATACCAAATTCATTAACATCAAAGAAAACAGAGAACATGGGACAATTTCCAAAAAAGCGGGCAGTGAAAAGTAAAATAGACAATTCCATGAGCCTAACATATTCCAAATCCCCGCCTAGAACTAGTAAGCAAATTATCGCTTTTTGTGTTTTTTGAAACCAAATTACGATACATAGTGGGTAACTCCACCATTGAGTGTTTCATGTATACGGTCGCAAGCCAATATGAAGGAGTGTTATCACGCTCGTGAGCAAAATTCCACAATTTCAAGGAAATGTGGATCAAATTACTCTACTAAAATAAAGCTAGAATGTAGACAAATGATATATATATATATATATATATATATATATATATATATATATATATATATATATATATGCGAATTACAGAGTGGTTATAAGTCTTGAGTGTTGTCATCCAAAATAGTATGAGATGGGTGACAACTATGTTTTAAAATGCCTAATGTTTAAGCAGATGTATTAAATTAAACAAATTAATGCATGAAGAAGCGAGAGACAATGGGGTTCCTCTCATTGTGTTCGATAAAGAAAGTTATAGTCGAATCACAACTATTTTCATATCTAATGGTAGACATGGAAAGTATGAGATAATTTCTAAAGAAAATACATATACTTAACTAGTTTATACCTTGACAGTACATGACCCTCAAGATGTATGAAATAAAATCGCATTTATTTCAAGACTTGAGCCTTATGCAAACTAGTAAGGATAGCTATTGAATTTGTAAAACAATATACATATACATAGATATACGTATGCGTAGGGGTATGTGTGTGTGCATAGGTAGTAGTTATAAGTACTTAATTTAAAACACAAAGGTGATCCTAAATTCACATTCAACACTTCAAAACAAGATATATGCTACTACAAAAGAGCATTCCAAAAATGCACTTTTAGAGACTAAAACAAATATGACCGATTTCCGTTCGGACTATTTTATAACCCTCCCTAAAAAGATTCGATTTAGCCTAAAAAAATTGTCCCTAAAATGTCGCTTTAGAATACAAAAATATCCTTCTTAAAAAAAGAATACTAAACTATCATTTACAAGTTTTATTTCTTCTCAATGTCGAATCAACTATTTTACAAATATGTACTTCAAGCATTATTTTGTAAAAGAATTTTACCAAAGAACACTTATGTCCATGAAAGTGGGCATGTTCTCAATAGAACATAGTTGTTATGTGATTGAAGCTTAACTCGCTGTTCCATAATCGAAAAACAATCATTATTATAAAACAAGAATATTTTAGCTACCCCAATGCAATTATGCATGGAAGGCATTGACATTTCATTGCCCACCATAAGGCTTAAAAATTTATCACAAAGTATGACATAATTACCTTTAAAACATAACCACATTTGATTCCTTACATCTTCATCTACGACCTCTCAACGCCTAATGTATATGTCACGAATTCCGTGGTCAAGGCACCAAGAAATGAAGATAAATCCATTGACGATCTTCCACCGTTGTCCATACTCATTGTGCTTCAACTCTCTTGGCCATTCACCACTATGTGGCATTTTCAGATTTGCGACTCGAGCCTTTTTTTCTATCCTTTGACCAGACCACCGATCGCTTTTTCATCAGATTAGTGAACAATAGTCGCTTGAGTTTATGTCTCCACTGCTTTTTAAAATCACTTCAAATTAATTTAGAAAACAAGCACAAAAATTATTTACCTCCTTTTATTCATGTCACCTGAATGGGTGTTTATAGTATCAAATACACTATGTATACCTTTTTCGCTTACTTCGCCAAATCACGATGAAGTAAAAAGAACAAAAAAAAGTCGCTAAAGACTCACGAGCTTCATCTCCATGTGTTTTATTCCGCTTTGATCTACTCGAATGTAAATAACAAGTCCTATTCAATATCCATCAATTCAAAACAAATATATAATCCTTAGCATCATTATAAACAATGCATACACAGGAAACATAGATGCACTATGCATACTGCATACATATTTGATGATGTTATGCCAATACCGAATACTTTACCAATCCTAGTAGTGCAATAATTATCCATATCATTAAATGGTTGACCCTTCCAGTGGTTTGCCCTTGTGCAACATGTTCTAGTTAATTGACCTCTTTTTGCAAAGTTTGTGTTGCTTTCACCATTCCTATTTATTCTAAAGCAGACATTTTTTGTCCTTTCCTTTTTCATATATTCTTACACTAGAAAGTCTTAATTGAGATATGAAAGACTCACCATTGATTTATAGGCAGGGTTGTAATGTAAATTAAAAAATTCAAAGATTCTTATAAACCTGCTCTGTTGCAGCTCACAATTCACAAGAAACCTGTCGAAAAATTGGAACACATATTATGCCTTGACTAACCCTAGAAAGTGCATTTTCTTGTAAAAGGAGGGTCCAGATACGGTCTTGTACGAACATTTTCTATATTTCTCAATAAAAGCTTCGTTCATAAAATAAAAAAAAAAAAATGAAGAATCAAGAAACATTGCAAAATAACTGGAAAGAAAATATAGTTAACTTAATGCAAGGGTGGAGTTGTATTTATATGGCTGTGTATTAGGTGGCATACTACTATAGCAGTGAAAATTTTCCTAGATATTTTCTGCAACGGATTTGAGGAGAGAATTGTCAGCCGTCTTGATGTATTTAAGCTTTTGATGAATTAATGGAAGTTTTCTTCAAATGAACATTGTTTTTTTTTTTAATAAGGAGCAATTTTTATTAAAACATAGAAATATTTAAATAAAATAGATTTTTGTCTAGAAAGACAAAATTATCAAAAAAAATCAGGATAGAACGAAACTGTAATTTAATAAAGACAAAAGTAACAAATATGAAGTAACAACTATTAAGTAACAAATGTGGAATAGAGTAAATATGAAGTAACAATTGTGAAACACAAAATAACATTAACACGTGAAGTAACAATTCTAAAGTAATAATTGTGATTTTTGTCATTTATAATCATGAAAATGTTACTTTTGTCCTTATAGACCCATTTATTAATTTTTTTGTCTTTCTGGCCCCTTCCCCCTAAATTAAACTCACAAACCGAATTTAATAAGTCAAACTACAAAATCATCAGAGTAACGCTTATTTTTGTTTTCTCGTTCTTCTAGTCATCATATGTACTTTTTCACTTTCAAATGTTTTTTTTCTTTCTAGATCATAAGAGTAGTATTAATTATTTTATTTTTCCATTCGATGCATTCAAAATCTTTAGGATATCTCTATCTTTGTTCTTTGAAAAACCGCTATGCTTGGTGATAGTTTCTTTTTGAGTTTGCGAATTTAATTCAAATGAACATACAAACAAAGAAAAACCCCTATGCTCGGTGATAGTTTCTTCTTCTGTTCGTGTTGGTCACTTGTCTTGGATTTGGGAAGCTATCAAGCGAACCACCCTTTGGTGCATTTGGATCAAAAGAAACGGTTTAGTCTTCAATCATAAACCATTGGATGTAAATGCGTTGTTTAAGGAAATCCAAACTGTCAGTTTCACTTGGATTAATGGGAGAAACACTAGATACACTGGAGACTGGAATGTGTGGCTTGAAGACCCGTTTAGCGCATTCACACGGATCCAATGACCATGTCCGTTAGTTTGCCGGTGCATTGGTGCTAGTTGCTTGTGCTCTTATGATGACTGTCATCTGTTTGTTTTGTTAAGAGCTTGTGTTGAGATATCTTTGATGTATTGTTTTTGTTGACCTTTTGGCTTTTTTATCATCTGGATAGATAAGTTTTTTAATAAAATTTTAAATTTGCGGCTCAAAAAAGGAAAAATAAAAGGCCAAGAAATTGGCAGGAAATTACAATATGGAGAGATTCATCCATTCAACATTATATAAAGCTCCTTCAAAAAAAAAAAAAAAAACATTATATAAAGCTAGTTGATCAGTTTTTTTTTTTTTTAGTCCCCACAGCTATTTCGTACATATAGAGTTTAGGATGGAGCTCGATTGAACTAACTAAATAATATTTATATCATTTATAATATAAATAATATTTATATCATTTATACGCAAAATACACATGACTATTAATCATACGTTTTATGCGGGTCCGTAGTTTTTGCTACACTTCCTTATAAATACACCAACACTGGGCGCATTTCATATCAAACACAAAACCAAAATACACAGAAAGATGGCTAAGCCTGCTTTCCTGATGTTCTTGGTTTCACTAACTGTTTCAGCTGTGCTTTTCACAACAATGGAAGCTAGGAAACTCCACCACATCAAAGGTATTATATACGTGTGTTTCGATTAGTAGGCAACGAAAAATGGCATTTATTTAGTAATTATTCTTGTTAATTAAGTTCATTGTAGCCCATCCCACGTTTTCTGAATCAATATCTTTGTTTTTTGTTTCTCTTCCTTTTGCTGGAAGGATATACTTAGGAAAACCTTGAAAATTCGTTATTCATATATATGTCCGGCATCAAATATGTGTAAATAAAAAATAAATAGATAAAATATGTGAAATATCGTTATTTATATATATGTCCGGCATTCAACAACTTTTTTTTTTTTTTTTTTGGATCTGCCACTGGTTTCTGCAGCTACAGTACCTAAACAAGAGGCCGGATTTGTTGTTCCCGGATTGCAACTGCAGAAAATGATAGCTCCGAATGACAGGTGTTACTTCACAGGAGGTAATATATGTACCGATCCTGATTGCATTTGCGCAATCATATATAATCCGAGTTACCCTGCGGTTTGTATTCAGAGTGATTGCACAGGACGGCCATGCCAGTTTAATGAAGATTGTTGGGATCCGAATTGTACTTGTTCTTTTGAGAATGAAATGTTTGTAGAACAAGATATGTACTCTTGCAAGTTGACAGGAACTATTAATGCTGCTGCTGATTGTGAACCCGCGGATGATAATGCTGAGCCCTCCGTTCCATAATTTTCTTTTTGATTAGCTAGCCCTCCATTTGTGAACTTAATTAACCAGTTATATGTTGTTTGTTTTCAATGTTGTTTAAAGAATAATATGGAGAGGTGTATATGTTGGCCGGTTTAATTTCAAATCTTGTATGATTCTATGTGTGTCACGTAATAGTTGAAGAATCCTTTGTAATTTTATTATATGTTAATGTGAAATCATTGAAGAAATTAAAGGAGTATACTTGTGTTATGAAGCTTTCGAGTGAGCTACGCTGGGACGAGATCATCCGTCTAATTTATGTGTCTAATTTCGATGTCTAAGTAAAAACTCGTTTTATGTGTATTTGAATTTTTGAAAAAAAAAAAAAAATCAAAACATAAAAGTCAAATACACATTAAACGATGTAGTTTTTACTTGGACACTGAAATTAGACACACAACATAGACAGGTGATCTCAAACTGAGCTACGCGGTGGTATGAATCAACATGAGTTGATCTTTTTGTAGTTTTAATCAGTGATAGGCTTGAATATCTTTGGTAAAGATGAAAGTGTAGTTCTCACGGGTAGGAAGTTCGTGGCTTTTGCTGATGAACATCATATCTGAAATCTTATGCGCGCTCTATGTTCGAGTTTTGTCCGAGTACTGGATCATGGTAGGAAGATACTAAGGAAAGGTTTTACGGCATACCTAATTATTAGAAGCATCTCAATAAATCTTTCAACTTCATATCCTGGAATAGTGGAATCTTGCCCAATCATTTCTTGATTCAATTTAGAGCTAAAAGAAGCAAGCTTAATTACGATTAAGATTCGACGGATTATCCCAACGGATCTTCGAATCCCGAACATCGTCCTAGATCCGGCAATCTTCCCAACTCATTATAGCAATCAGAAACACCCTAGGGAAAAACCTGGCTCTGATACCCAATGATGTAGAAGATCTACAATAAACAGATAAAACGACCTAATCAATGTTTCCTTAGATCTGTAAGTAGGGGTTCGACTGTTTCCTCCTCAGATGTTTGTCCAGCATTAGTTAGGGTTGTTAATCTGGTAGTAGGTGAAATTACATCAGGTGTGTGTTGCACAGGTCGTATCTGTGGGGGCTAGGTTTAATAAGAAGTAGTCACGCTTTAAGAAAGAAATGATTATGTTAAGGGGATTCGGTGTTTGATTAGCAATGGCTTTGTAGAATATGAAGTGAACAAGCGATTAATTGTGTCTCTACGAAAGTCCATGCGCTAATGGAAATACATATATTTCTATAAGCTGGGGATCAGTAGCTTCAAGGAAACAAGATGAGAACCTTTAGCAGGTATGGCTTGGTGGTGGACTTGTGGAGAACCTTTAGTAGGTATGGCTTGGTGGTGGACGTCTTCATCTCAAATCGGAGTGAAAACTTCCGCAAAGTGGGAGCTCCTTGGGGTGAGGTCGTCAATGTGGCGGAGGACACTTTGAATAAGGCTAATCTTGAGTATGGGGTGATAAATGTTTTTACGAAAGTTTGGAAACCCATTTCACAAGAGATTCAAGTGGAAGTTGATAATCAAATTTTCTCTGTTGGTATTTGCGAAGAACTCATTACAAATCTTGATGGTTGTTTGTCATAAAACTGGTGTCTCCGATATGGCAAGCAGATATTCGTCCTCTGAAGGTTTCATCTCCGACTCTGAAGAGGGAGAACTCAGAGAAGGCATCCGTTCGGAATTTTCCGGTGAGGAAGACGTTCAGGCGGCTGATGGCGTACATAACACTTTTAATGCTGTTATGATGGAGACTTAGATTCTGAATAGGCGGCTGATGGCGTACATAACAGCTTGCAGAATCTCGAGGAGAACGTCGTACTGGAGAAACAGGAAGCTGTTGACATTGCAAGTCAGATGGCCACTCACGTGAGTAACCTGGGACCCACCTCTCCAATTTCAAATACGCAGCCATGCTCCTCCTTTGACCGTGTACACGTTAAGAAAGAAATGATTATGTTAAGGGGATTCGGTGTTTGATTAGCAATGGCTTTGTAGAATATGAAGTGAACAAGCGATTAATTGTGTCTCTACGAAAGTCCATGCACTAATGGAAATACATAGATTTCCATAAGCTGGGGATCAGTAGCTTCAAGGAAACAAGATGAGAATTTAGAACTAATTAAGGTAATCCCTGAGCTAGGAATACGAGTTTAATAATGAGAGGCGGAAGCGTATCAACGTAAGTAGGACGTATCGTTGATTGCTTCTTCTACTTGGCGTAAGATTGTTGATTGGTTCTCTATTCCACGAGCGTTACTTATGGATTGGGATTCATTCATGCAATCATCTCATTTTTCGGCTAGACAATGCGAGAAAGTCAAAGTATGGAATGCTGTTAAAAAAGTTGCTATTTGGTGTATCTGGATGGCTAGGAATCAAATTGCGTTTAACTCAAAAGATCTCAATGAGGACATGTTGTTTGGGGAAATTCAAAGTAGAAGCTTCGTTTGGATCACCGTTAGAAAAATAATATTAGTATCGATTGGACAACTTGGAAGACTAGTCCGCTCTCTTTTAGCATAGTTTAGTCCTTGTGTAGCTGATTCGCGTTATTTTTTTCATTTTGTTTCACTTCGGTTCTGGCTTGTTCGGCTTGTTTCTTAAGATCAAGTGAACGTTTGTAATTGGGCAATCTTGGACTTCTTGCGTCTTGCTAGACCCCTTAATAATAATATCAATTGTTGTTCAAAAAAAAAAAAAAAAAAAAAAAAATCCCTGAGCTAGGAATACGAGTTTAATAATGAGAGGTGGAAGCGTATCAACGTAAGTAGGACGTATCGTGGTTGGAAAATGGCTCATATGAGTTTACCAGGAATGTTTTGCACCTAAGATCAGTAGATGAAGGTAGCAAGCCTAAGACGTTAATCAATAGAGTGTAAGAGTTGAAAATGATGGCGCTAGTTAACAATATCAAGAAAAGATAAACTACTTATTAAGGGGGTAGAATATAAAACTGTGAACTATTATGAAATATATTTATGGGCAAAATTTTCTTTTGAAAAATAATTTATTTTCCTTTTTTCTTAAATCCAGCTTAATTAAAGTAGATTAAGCTTTTCTTTGGCTCCAATTCATGTTAAACCCGTCTTAAAGCAAATGTAAGGACTCCAAATCACCCCAAGGTCTCGGTTTTCATACCTTTGACATTTTTTTGGGTTTTGTAGGATTCAAGCAGCTTGCCAGCGTCTTTTCATAACTTGGTTGTTCTGAATTAGTTTTCGTTCATGTTTCGTTTTCCGGAATTTTGGGGAGCTCGCCTCAGCAGGAGGGCTTTCGCCTCTATGAGCCACCCGGAATCCTACTTGATGATATGACATGTCTTATTTTCTTGCATCGATACTAGTATGCTTTCAAAGTAGTTTTGTTTTAACTCAAGGCTATGTTTTTCAATTGTTTTGTATACCGGGTGAAGTAGATTAATGTCAATGTCAGTGAAGTGACTTAAACTCTACATCTGGTGGAATCAATCAAAGACTCACCGTGTGTGATGGACAAATGTGAAAGTGTATTCAATTCGTGCTTCAAGGGGGTGGAGTCTCATCGAGCTTACATCGGCAGGGGTGACTATCGCCAGGTGATAGTCTGCTGAGTACTTGAATACAGCAGGGTCCCACATCTGCTAATTCTGTTATGTGACAGCTATACAGTGTCATTTAAGGAGGACACGTGTAGGGGTATTTATGGTGCATCAGACAAAGATTCCTGGCGGCTAGGGTTTAGGGATTTGTGCCTATAAATACAGCTGATTGTTGTCTCATTATCTGTGTGTGTTGAAATCAGAAAATTCAAAGGCATAATAAAATATCTCTTTCTACGCCTGTGGTTTTTACCTCTCCCATCGAGAGGGGTTTTCCACGTTAAATCTGTGTTCTTCTTGTTTCGCTTTCTCCTTTGATTGTTTATGTTTGATTGCTTCGCTTTTTGCTTTCTTGCATCCGAAGTTATCTCCATCCGCTTTATAACAAGTGGTATCGAGCAAGGTTCGGAGAAAACAATGCATGCGATCAACTTCATCTTCACCAAGGCCGTCGAAGAAGGTGCTAGGATCTGTGATAAAGTTGTGATCTTTAGCAAGAAAAGATGTCGCGATGAACGTAAAAATCGATAAATTTACAGGAAGGAACGCTTTTGGTCTGTGGCAAATCAAGATGCGTGCAATCGTTGAAACATCGTGGTTTGTGGAATCCTTTATCCGACAAACCAAATACAAAGTGCAGCAGATTATGCCACCTGAAGAGAGCACATTCAACCATCATGTTGTGCTTATCTCGATGATGTTATCACCGAGGTTGCCGAGGAAGACACCGCGCCAAGTTGTGGAAGAAGCTTGAAAGCCTCAGATATGACCAAGTCAACGACCAACAAGTTGTTGTTGAAACAGAGGTTGTTCGGTTTGAAGATGCATGAAGGAAGTCCACCGAGGGAACATCTCGGACCAAATTGAACACAATATTGCTTGATTTAAGGAATATTGATGTTAAAATTGAAGATGAAGATGCAGCCCTAATCATGTTGGTGTCATTACCGGCATCATATGAAAACTTTGTGCAGTCTTTCATAGTTGGAAAGGATACAGTAGCTTTGGAGGATGTAAGGTCTGCCTTACATGCCAGGGAGCTTAGACACAAGGCTCAGCTGATGCACAGACAAATCAATTTCTTTGGGCTAGTAGCTAGCAAAGAAATAATAGTGGAAAAGGATATGGACGAAAGAAGAAAAAGAAATCGTGGTCCAAAGGTCCTAAGTCTCATCGTGGTCTCAGAATTCTTGTGAGGAGCGGGGACATTGGAAGTCCAACTGTCCCAAGGAAGAAGAAACAGCAGGAAGGCAATTCGCACGGCAACTTTGGCTACGAGAGCAATCGATGAGGATCTGGTTCTAGTTGCGGGAGATTCTACACACCACAATGATGTGTGGATACTTGATTCTGGAGCATCCTACCATATTTGTCCAAACAGGAGTGGTTTTCTACTTATGAGCGAGATAGATGGTGGTCAAATCTATATGGCCAACAAGAAGGTTTGCAAAGTTGTGGGAATTGGCTCAGTAAAGTTAAGGACAGAGGATGGTAAATTTTGTACACTGAAAGATGTAAGACATGTTCCACAGATGACCAAGAATTTGGTATCTCTTAGTCTACTGGACAGCAAGGGGTTCAATTTCAAGGGTGAAGGTGGACAGCTGAATGTCTTCAAAGATTCAGTTGTAGTCCTCAAAGGCATCAAGATGGGAACCTTGTATATATTACAAGGATCTATCAGATCTCACACCTTCTTCTCTTTGTTGCATCCTCAATGAGCTCACCGATCCTCAAGAGACTCACTGTGGCATATGAGACTAGGTCACATGGGTGAAAGGGGTATGCAGATTCTTTCTTCAGCAGGTTTTCTTGGGGGATATAAGGTCAAGAATCTGGACTTTTGTGAACATTGTGTGTTTGGGAAGTTGCATAGAAGTAAATTCTCAGCAGGGTTGCACAATACAAAGGCAACACTTGATTATATCCATTCGATCACTGGGGTCCATCAAAAGTTGAGTCATTGGGTGGTCACAGATATTTTGTGTCATTCATAGATGACTATTCAAGGATGACTTGGGTGGTGATGATGAAGAACAAAAGTGATGCATTCAAGAACTTCAGCAGTGGAAGGCCCTAGTGGAGAATCAGTTAGGCAAGAAAATCAAGAAGCTTCATACAGATAATGGTCTGGAATTCTGCTGGACGGATTTTGATTCATTTTGTGCAGCTGAGGGTATTGCTAGACATCATACTGTAAGGAATACACCTCAGCAGAATGGTGTAGCTGAAAGGATGAATCAAACTCTACTGGAGAGGGCAAGATGTATGCTTTCTCAAGCTGGTTTGTCAAGGAGATTTTGGGCAGAGGCTGTTAAGACAGCTTGCTACTTAATCAACAGGAGTCCTCACACAGGGATCAATCTCAAGACACCATGTGAGATGTGGTCAGGCAAGCCTGCTGACTACTCAGTTCTAAGGGTTTTTGGATGTACAGCATACTATCATGTTAGTGAAGGGAAGTTGGAACCAAGAGCCAAGAAGGGAGTGTTTGTGGGATATGGTGATGGAGTAAAAGGATATAGGATTTGGTCATCAGCAGAGTCCAGAGTAATCCTCAGCAGGGACGTTGTTTTTGATGAAAATTCTATGTTAAACTCATCAGTGGGGAGGTCTAATGAGTCTGAAACCAGTGCTGAATTTGATAGTGTTGAGAAACAGGTGGAGCTTCAGGTGGAGTCTCTCGATATGCAACAATCGGTGGATCCAAATCAACACTATACCGATCCGGATAATGAACCGAGAATCCGATCCAAGCCACCCTCCCGAGACCTCGGCGAGATGTCATACAAACATTGATCAACAGAGTCTAGGCGCTAGCGTGCCTAGAAGATCTAATGTTGGGATACCTCCGAGAGATATGGATATGATGATTTGGCTGATATGCACTCCAAGTTGTTTGAAGTAGAGGTTCTTTGACCTACTACTTACAGGGGAAGCAAAGACATGTATGTAGCATCTCAAAGGCATGCAAATGACCATGGGAGATGAAATGGAGTCATTGTTGAAGAATCGACTTGGGAATTGGTCAAACAAATTTACCGACAAGGGAGTTGTGACTTGTAAATGGATTTTCAAGAAAAGGAAGGAATAACTAAGGCGTAAGGGTCAAGTATAAGGCACATTTGGTTGCAAGAGGATTCATCAAAAGGAAGGGGGTTGACTTTGATGAAATATTTTCACCAAAGGGTCGACACACTTCAATCGGGTGTTACTAGCAATGGTGGCACAAAGCAGATCTCGAACTTGAGCAACTGGATGTGAAAACTGCTTTTCTACATGGTGAGGTGGATAAGGAGATATACATGACACACTGAGAGGGTTTTCAAGTTCTGGCAAAGAAAACTATGTTTGCAAGTTGAAGAAATCATTGTATGGTTTGAAGCAAGCTCCAAGGCAAAGTGGTATAAAAGGTTTGATGAGCTTTCATGCTTCAAAGAGGTTATAACAGAAGTCCATATGATCATGTGTTTACTACTGATCTGTTTGAAAGATGGATCATATATCTATCTTGTCCTGTATGTGGATGACATGTTGATAGTCGCAGAAAGGAAGTCTAATGTTCAAAATCAAGAACCTTCTTAGTCTTTGAATTTGAAATGAAGGATTTGGGTGCGACCAAGAAAATTTTGGGGATGGAGATCTGGAGAGATAGAAGTCGAAGAAATTGTTCTTGTCTCAAAGAGGTTATGTCTGCGAAAGATATTGGCCAAGTTTGGGATGTCTCACAGAAAACCAATAGATACTCCTATGGCATCAAATGTTCATTTGTCTGCTTATGCTTCACAATCACCAAGAGAAGGAGTATATGTCAAAAGTTCCCTATGCTAGTGTAGTTGGCAGTCTGATGTATGCCATGGTATGTACTAGGCCTGATCTGCTCGAGCGATCAATGTTATCGCAGAGTTTATGGCTCAACCTGGAAAAGAACACTGAAAGTCATTAAAAGGATATTCGTGTACCGAGAGGTACAAATGATGTTGGTCTCATTTATGGAGGTGATATCGGTCTGCAGTCACGAGTTCTTGTGATCTTGATTATCACGGTGATGATGTTGTGATGAAAATCAATGATCCGGTTATGTGTTTACATTGGGAAATGCAAAGTCGGTCACCGAAAGCTACTCTTGAGTGCTCTGATGAGCCTTATCAACTCATGAAGCGTAATATATGGCTCTTCTTGCAGCGACTAAGGAGGGTATCCGTTGAAGGGGCTAGTCGTTGATTTGGGGTTGCATCGAGGATCAGCCGAGATTTATTGTGACGATCTAAGTGCAATATGTTTAGCCAAGGATCAGGTTCATCATGAGAGAACCAAGCATATTGATGTCAGGTATCATTTCTTGAGGAATGAGAAGAGGGTTGTGGTGAAGAAGATTGGCACAAAGGAGAATCCTGCTGATATGTTCACTAAACCAGTTCAGCAGAGTAAGTTCCAGCTTTGCCTGGACTTACTGAATATTCAAAGCTTATAATCTGATTCTGGAAACTCTACTGAGGGCAGATCAGTGGAGTGGATGCTGTGGAGATAGTCTGGTACAAGTACATCTGGCATTGACGAATGCATCTGGTACAAGTACATCTGGTTGTGCAACTGCTTTGACTCTGGGAGAGTTGAAGTCAAGGTGGAGATTTGTCGGTGAAGTGACTTAAACTCTACATCCGTGGAATCAATCAAGACTCACCGTGTGATGGACAAATGAGAAGTGTATTCAATTCGTAGCTTCGAGTGAGGGTGGAGTCTACTGAGCTTCGTCGTCGGCAGGTGACTATCGCCAGGTGATAGTCTGCGAGTACTTGAATACTGAGCAGGTCCCACATCCGCTAATTCATTATGTGACAAATATACAAAGGTCATTAAAAGGAGGACACGTGTAGGGGTATTTATGGTGCATCGAGACAAAGATTCCTGGCGGCTAGGGTTTGTGGATTTGTGCCTATAAATACAGCTTGTTGTCTCATTATCTGTGTGTGTTGAAATCAGAAAAATTCAAAGGCATAATAAAATATCTCTTTTCTCGCCCGTGGTTTTTACCTCTCTCACCGAGGTTTTCCACGTTAAATCTGTGTTCTTCTTGTTTCTGTTTTCTCCTTTGATTGTTTATGTTTGATTGCTTCTGTTTCTGTTTCTTGCATCTGAAGTTATCTCCATCCGTTTTATAACAGTCAAGTCTTCCAACATTTGACAAAAATGAATCTCTGTTTTTTATCTTTGATTTCTTACTGAGCTTGTGTACGAACTCACTTATTTCTTTTGGAATAAGAAGATATGCAGGTACATGAATTTCATGATGGTGAGCTTGAGGAGAAATTCACGAGGTTTGATTATGCTTAACCGGTGGTTTTAGTTTGTTTTATTTGGGTAAGGTATGAATTCCAATAGTTTCTTTTTTGGTCATTTTGAGATGTATCTAATTTATTACTGGTTTCAGTAATTTATAAACCTAGTTACGACATCAGTGTTATTTTGAGGTGTTGTATATATTGAAGACCTGGAGGGTCTGTCTCCCGAATCTCATCTTGTTTCTTTTCTTCAGCGCTTTTCTTTATTATTTGGATATTATGTCAGGCTTGCGTGAGTTTTCGGTTTTGATTAAGAACTCGTTATCTGTGAACAGTGCGTGGAAATTACATGAAAATGCACAACAAGCTCTGGGATACTGTGTAAAAAATATAGACTCAGCAACATACATTAGACAAAACGTCATCGTCAGAATCAAAGTTATAAGGGGAGGGAAATTCATCGACTAAAATAATGGTGAAACAATATTGTTCATCATCTTATGACGAGCTAGTCGTTACATATTGTTTACTGATTCAGTTATCCATCTTTGATCCGTCTTTAAGAAAGGTTCAACATGCAATCCAAAATTGAGAGTGTAAGTCATTGTCATTTCTTATAAAAATTCAGATGATTTCCTATGTCCGGATTCACGATATTGGATCCAAATTTAAAGTAGAATCTTTTCTTTAGCTTAAGTCTTGACGTTTCTTTTCCCATCGACAATATTGTACGTGCATGGTTATGCTATTAATTGACTGTTTGTCAATAATCTCCCAGCCTCTTGCGTAAAATTATGCTTTGCTTTTTCAACAAATCAAATAAAATAAATGATAAAATAAGTCATGTCCAACACATCCATCAGAGCCAGATCCTCTCAAGTTAGAGCGTCAAGTGATCTGTCAATTACAACTGATCTAATTACACACCCACAATACGAAATAATTTTTGTTCCAACCGAATTTGAGTTCGGGAATAATATTTATTCTAACCAAGTGAGTCTTTTGACAACTATACGGTATTATGGCTGAATTTGAGTCACGAAATAATTTTTCTTCTACCCGAATTTGAGTTAGGATGTTGAGTAGTTTCTAGATTCAATGTCGGTCAGAAAACACATTTGATACTTGCTGACTAAAATTCGATCAATAAACTAATTAACATTCTGTATAAAATTGAGTAAAATCAATTACCGAAAAATGAAAGAGTATAAGTGAAAATAAAAATGTGATACGCTAAAGAATTTTTTAGGTGTGAACATAATTTATTTTGCAATAAACACCAGAGCGAAGAGATATCTATACTATGCAGCAAACCTTGTTGGGAAATGTCCCATCTTTGGTGTCCGGCAGTATCTCAAAGAATTAGTCTCAGACAATTGTCTTGGGATATCTTGCGAAAGCCTCCCCCACTTCTCCCTTCCTCCACTTCTCCCCCTTCCGCCTGGCTGCCCAAGCCTCCCCCACCTCATCCCTCATCGCCGCCAATGTCCCCAACCTCTACACCTCCCTCACCACCACCCCCACCAAAAAATCCCCACCCCAAGGCCACTCATGCCAAGAATAATATTCATAAGCCTCTACAAACACTCACTCATCGTACCCACCTCCCAAGCATTGAACCCGAACCCACCATACTACTCAATGCCCTTGTGTCTCTTAACCGGAAACACGCCATGAAAGCTAAATATGACGTCCTGATCTGTAATTGCACATGGAACCTTGGTTCCCTCTGATCCCTCTTTCAATATTGTGGGGTAAAAGTGGTTTTTCTTACTATGTACCAAGCAGATGGCTCCCTTGAGCGCTATATGGATCGCCTTGTGGCGAAAGGCTTTCACCAATGACCCGGAGTTGACTATTATGAAATATTCAGCCCCATAGTTAAACCCACTACAATTCGGGTTGTTCTTACTCTAGATACTACTCATGCTTGGTCTATAGAAAACTCGATGTGAATAATGCATTTTTACAGGGGAAAACTTACTGAAATAGTTTACATGGCACAACCACTTGGGTTCCAGGACGCTGCTCGACCAAATTATGTGTGTAAAGTAGACAAGGCTATTTATGGTTTAAAATAGGCTCCAAGCGCACGGTATTCGTAACTTCACTTGTTTTTATTATCTCAGGGTTTTATGAATTCCCAAGCGGATGCTTCCTTATTTATCCTTTACCAATAATCTCAAGCTGCTTTTATACTGGTATATGTTGATGACCTCATTGTCACGGGCTCCGATTCGGTTTTGGTTCAAACTATTACTGATTCTCTTGGCATTCGGTTTCTATTAAAGATCTTGGCCCTCTCAAGTACTTTGTAGGCGTCGAAGTTCTTTCCACCAACACCGGGTTACATCTGTCTCACAAGAAATGTGTTATTGAACTTCTACCCAAGACAAGCTTGCCGCCAACTCCATTTCCACACCTCTCCCTACCAACCTCTCATGCCTACTTCCTACCTCGGGTGCACCTTTGCCCAACCCTACCCATGACCGTATCATCATTGGCAGTCTCCAATATTTGCTCTTCATGCGCTCGGACATTACTTTTGCGGTTAATAAGTTGGCCCAGTTTATGCATGCTCCAACTGATATTCATTGGTCATTTATCGAACGGCTTCTTTGTTATCTCGTCGGCACTCTTGATCTCCGCATCCAAATCTTTCGTTAGTCACCCCATATCTTGCATGCCTTCTATGATGCTGACTGGGGTGGTAACAAACCGGACTACACATCCACGGGTGCTTATGTTGTGTTTCTGGGACGTAATATTATCTCTTAAAGATCCAAAAAGCAGCATTACATAGCCTGCTCTCTCATTGAAGCTGAGTATCGTTCAGTTGCTCACACTATTGCCGAACTTCAGTAGCTTGTTATCCTTCTCCAGGAACTCAGCTTCTCATCACATTCGTACCCTCCCCTCTACTCTGACAATCTCAGGGCCACTAAACAGTGTGAAACACATCGACAACCACTTACAGGACCATGTCACTTAAGGCCTAGTTTGCGTTGCTCACGTCCCATCCGGCGATCAGATTGCGGATTTCTTAACTAGATCTCTCTCTCGACTCAATTTTACCTCTTGGAGTGACAAGTTAATTGTGCCTCCTTCCACGACCCACAACTTGAGGGGCGTATTAGAGATATGGAATTCATTGTGTATATTTTATGATTTTGTAAATCCCTGTAAATCAGTTTATTTGATTCTTCTTGATTTTTCTACCAAGTGTATGTATTGTAACACTCAGTGATCAATACAATATATGATTTCCTACATTATTCTATACATTTTTCGACAAAAAGAGTGGACTCAGTCTTAACGACTAACATTCTCGGTTACTAATCCCTAAGTGATTGCGAAAGTGGTCGGGATTAAGAAAAGCATCACATAGTCAACCATACTAACAAATCAAACGCCACCCCTAAATTTTTTTAATCAATAATCACATCAGGATTAAGATTCAATCAATAAATGGTCATCCAATGATTCAATTAGAATTTTTCATTATGGACTTATAATGAGATATTTCTATTGAATTGGTCCAGACCTACGTGAACCCTTTCACGTATAAGTGACACCACTTAGGTGTCCAACACTGACGGCCACTACAAAAAACATGCTTATACTAATAATACATATTTTTTTTAAAAAAACAATACATATAAAATTGATACAAATACATATAATTTATCGACCCGTAAATTAAAAAAACATCAAAGGTTTAATATCCGAATGTGGTGACACTACCACTTTCGTGTGCACAATGAAACACATGTAATTAAATTGAAAAGAAAAGCATATATAAAAGATGTAAAAGATACAACACATGACAATGACAAGTGAAAAAAACATATTAGACTTATGATTTGTATTATTATTTTATATTATATATTTATTTATAATAACTTGTCTCGCCTGACCTACCAACCAGCCCTGCCTGACCGAACAACCGACCAAAGGGCTCCGTCTGACTAATCGGCCTTAGTCCACAATTAGCTTAGGGTCAACCCTACTTTTATACCATTGATTTTTTATAGAACCCATATGAATCTATAGTCTAAATTGATCATTATATAAACCTTTCTTTATTATTGTGCAGTGATACAACAGTTGTGCCCATATCATTACACCCTACTCAAGGCCGGCCCATGCTATAAGCGGCGGAAGCGGCGGCTTAAGGCCTAATTATTTCGGGGGCCCGAAGTTACATGTTCCGCAGTTAAAAAAAAACCGTATACATCCAATCCAATCTAACATAATAGAATGTGTTAATAAAGGCCTAAAAAAATTTTATTTGGCCTAAAAAAATCTTTACTTCAGTTGATAAATATCCAAAAAAATTACAAAGTCTAAATTTTAGACATACATCACATATGTATACATTTTTTTTATTGGAGTAGACATCACATCACATATTTATACATTTTTGTTTATTGGAGTGATTTCGCCTCTAAATGTACTGCAAGAGCGATCTTGAATTACTAATATGTAAGTATGTATTGTGTATACGTATGAATTTCGTTTTTGTTTCTAAATATGCTAGAAAACAGATGTTGGATTTTCCTGCTTTGTAGTATGTTTTAAGGCCATCAATTAATTGAATTGTGTGTCTACATATGTTAAAGCGTGATATTGAAGTAATATTTTATAATTATGTTTTTTGGGAATAAAACTACTTCGAACTAAACTGTCGAATTCGACGATATAGTCGAAGGCCTAACATTTTCCCGGGCCGGCCCTGACCCTACTTTACACTTCCCTATATAAATAGACCTAGAAAGGGTGCATTAGATATATCATACACTCACATACCAAAACACATGCAAAGATGGCTAAGCATTCTATCCTCAGGATGTTCTTGGTTTTACTTGCTGTTTCGGCTATTATGCTTTTCACGGCAGTTGAAGCAAGGAAACTCCACCACTTAAAAGGTAAAATTACTGCGCCCCCACCCCCTCCCCACAATTGTGTTTCATTTTATAATACCGTCAATAGATATATATATATATATATATATATATATATATATATATATATATATATGAATGTTTTATTCTGGTAATATTCTGGCTTTGCAGTTTCAGCATTGCAGCTTCAGAAACCGATTCTCCCTGGAGATGCATGCTTTTTCGGCCCAGATCGTCAATGCCTCACGGGTAATACATGTGCCAGTGCCGCTTGCATTTGTGCAACCGAGTATGATCCGAGCTTCCCGGCAGTCTGTATCGAAAGAAATTGTGGTGGTCGAACATGTGACACCAATGCTGACTGTTGGGAACCCATTTGTGAGTGTTCATATAACAATGAATTTTATGTAGAATCAGATGTGTACGCGTGGAAGCACCAGGTGGCGGCAGCGGCGGTCAAGTTAATGATGGTGATGACGACGCAGAAGCGGAGCCCACTATTGGTGATGAAATTACTGATAGTGAGGAAGAAGAGGCCGATGCTCAATAATATATATATATATATATATATATTTTTTTTTGAAGGTCATAATATATTATCATACATAGTTTTAAATGTTGTTTTCTGTAAGAATAATATTAGGCGATTGAGTGTATATTTTGTAATTAATACAAATATTCTGTATTTATTGTATACGGTTCTAGAATCCCCTAGATAGCTCCCCCAATTGTATATAAATAATGTATTATACATATCAATTCAATAAATGAAAATACACATTACACAAATTATGTCATGGTATCAGAGCTTTTGAGAATTTAATTCTCCCGATCCTCCCTCCCTTCCACCGTCTGCCTCCTTTCTTCTCTGTTAACCAACAATTTTTAGTTTTATTTTTTTTTTCCATTCTTTTTTCCATTCTCTGTTAACCAACATTTTTTTTTTTCCATTCTTTTTCCATGTCTCAATTGGACTCCTCCTCCACGTCTACTGCCCTCTCCATCTCCAATTTGGCCTCCTCTATCATTTCTCTCAACCCGGCACTTCATGCTCCGCTGAAACTCACGACTTCGAATTATCAAGCCTGGAAATTGCAAATCACCAGCCTATTATCCGGTCATGATCTCCTTGGGTTCATTAATGGCACAAAACCGGCTCCATCTCCTCTTATTACCGCTGACGGAAAGTCGAACCCGAACCCGGAATTCTTGCTATGGGGCCGACAGGATGCTCTAATTGTGAATCTTCTGCTTGGTTCCTTGTCGGCTGATTTAACACCTATTATCCAGCATGCCAAATCTGCTCGTGAAGCGTGGGTTGCACTAGAAGACACGTTTGGCCGCCATAGTCGAGGTCGGATTAAGCAGCTTAAACATCACCTCCGCTCTACTGTCAAGGGTAACCTTTCTATTTCTGCATACATGTCATCCATTAAAGCTAAGTCTGATGAACTTGCGGCCCTTGATGCTCCTGTTGATAAAGAGGATTTGATTGATTTGGTGTTAAATAATTTGGGGCCGGAATATGCGGATTTATCTCGTGCGGTACAAGCTCGTGACACGCTCATTCCCTTTGAAGAGTTGCACGAAAAGTTGCTTAATTTTGAAGCTGGCCTTTTATCATCACAACCAGCCCCTGGATACACAGCCTTTGCGGCACAATACCCCTCTCGTCCTTACATTCAGCCCCGTCCGCCCTCAGGTACTCCTCCTCGCTCTCCCTCTCCAAATCGTCCCCCCCTCCCAGCCCCTTACCCGAATGCAGCCCCCCCTCTCGTACCCCCTTCCCCCTCCCCACTCGGCTTCTCCTCAGTATCCTCCCAATGCTCGTCCCCCCTCGTCCGTATTTAGGTAAGTGCCAATTGTGTGGTGTTCATGGTCACTCGGCCAAACGATGCCCCACCTATCCTTTTTTTCAGCAGCTCCCTCGTCCTCCTTCCAATCCTCCTCGTCCAGCTGCCCCCCAGGCTCATCCTGCTCAAGCCTCCGCCTCCTGGTTACTTGATAGTGGTGCCTCTCACCACATGACCCATGATCTCAGTCTTCTCTCACTGCATGCTCCCTATTCAGGTTCGGAAAATATCATTATTGGCGATGGTCGTACTCTATCTATTAGTTCTATTGGTGATTCCTTTGTTTCCTCTTTTCGTTTATCTAATGTTTTGTGCGTCCCTTAGCTTTCTCAAAATTTGATATCTGTTTCAAAGTTTTGCTTGGACAATAATGTGACAATTGAATTCTTACCCGATTCCTTTTTGGTGAAGGATTCGACGACAGGGAATTGCCTCCACCAGGGACAGGCTAAAGATGGTGTCTATGCCTGGTCCTCCAGCTCTTTATTTGCCTTTTCTGCTAATAAGACGTCCACCTCTACCTGGCATCGCCGTTGTGGACATCCTGCGTTTCCTGTTATTCAACATTTAGCTAAAAATAATTATCTCGAATTGTCTTCTGTTATTTCTTTTCCTTGTGATGAATGTTTAAGCAATAAAAGCCACCGGCTTCCATTTTCTGATTCTACATTATGTTCAACCCATCCCCTTGAGATTGTTTTCTCTGATGTATGGACAGCTCCTATTTACTCTGTTGATGGTTTTAAGTACTACATTATTTTCGTGGATCACTTCACACGATTCACCTGGCTTTTTCCTTTAACGCGAAAATCTGATGTTCCCATGGTCTTTGAAAAATTCAAACTGTATGTTGAAAAGCTTTTTTCTACATCCATAAAAATAGTTTATTCTGATAATGGCACTGAGTACATCGCCTTACGTCCTTTCTTCTCAACCCACGGTATCTCTCACCACACTTCTCCTCCGCACACTCCCCAACACAATGGTATTTCCGAACGCCGCCACCTACATATAGTTGAAACTGCACTTACGCTACTGAAACAAGCTTCTATGCCTATTACTTATTGGTCCTACGCCGTTGGCACGGCTGTTTATCTTATTAATCGCATGCCCACGAAACTCCTCTCCATGCTTTCTCCTTATGAAAAACTCTACTCCTCGTCCCCCAACTATTCCAAGCTACGAGTGTTTGGTTGTCTCTGTTATCCCTGGATAAAACCTTATAATCACCATAAGTTGGAGTCCTCGTCTCTACCCTATGTCTTCCTCGGATACTCTCTTACCCAAAGTGCCTATCTCTGTTATGATCTTTCCGGTGCTCGGTTGTATACATCTCGCGATGTACGGTTTGTAGAAGATATTTTTCCTTTTGCCAGTCATCCTATTGATGATGTTCTTCCTTCCCTGGATCACTTGCTTTTTTCTGATCTTCCCCCACCCTCATCCGTCCCTTCTCGTCTGCCTCCCTCACCCTCCCCTCCTTCCCCTCCTTCCCCCACCCGCCCGACTTCTGCTGCCTCGCCCATGTCCCCCGAGCCCTCTACCTCTTCGACTGACTCCTCCGACTCATCCGACTCCTCTCCTTCCTCTTCTCCCCCCTCCCCTCATCCTATGGTCACCCGTGCCCGCAATAATATTTTCAAACCTCGCCAACTCCTAAACCTCACTGCCCAGTTAGATTCTCAATACTCTGATACTGAACCCACCACCGTTAAACAAGCTTTACAAAGTCCTCACTGGCGGCAGGCTATGTCTCCTGAATTTGACGCTCTTGTCAGTAATGGTACTTGGTCCTTGGTTCCCTCTGATCCTTCACTCAACGTTGTGGGTTGCAAATGGGTGTTTCGTATCAAACGCAATCCAGATGGTACTATTGAGCGCTATAAAGCGCGTCTTGTTGCAAAAGGATTTACGCAGCGTCCTGGCATCGATTATTTTGAGACTTTTAGTCCGGTGGTTAAGCCCACCACTGTCCGGCTGGTCCTTAGCATTGCCGTCTCCTTGGGCTGGTCCCTTCGCCAGCTTGATGTTAATAATGCTTTCTTGCAGGGTTCTTTAGCTGAAGACGTTTACATGACTCAACCGCCTGGTTTTGAGGATTCTGATTTTCCCACACATGTTTGCCGCCTGCATAAAGCTATTTACGGTCTCAAGCAAGCCCCTAGGGCTTGGTATCATGAGTTGCGATCTTTTGTCTTATCTCTTGGATTTCTTAACTCTGCCGCTGACTCGTCTCTTTTTGTTTATCACTCTGCTTCTGCTATGACTTTTCTGCTTGTATACGTTGATGACATTGTTATCACAGGTAGTTCTCAGTTGCATGTTCAACAGGTCATTGATGCACATGGGAATCGGTTTTCTTTTAAAGATCTCGGCCCTTTGTCTTACTTTCTCGGCATTGAAGTCAACCCTAATGCGCATGGTCTCCTGCTTACTCAGTCCAAGTACATTCATGAATTACTTTCTAAGGTAAACATGCAGGATGCTAAGCTAGTGTCTACGCCACTTCCTGCTGATGCCTTTGCTTCTCCGGCTGCTCCCTCCTCTGCGTACTCTGATGTCACCCAGTACCGCCAAGTTCTTGGCGCCCTGCAGTACCTGTTATTTACCCGCCCTGATATTGCCTATGCTTTTAATAAATTATCTCAGTTTATGCATGCACCTACTGAGCATCATTGGACTCTTGTCAAGCGTATTCTTCGGTACTTAGCCGGCACCTTGAGCGACGGTCTTCAGTTTTTTGCTCATTGCCCCCTTGATCTTCATGCCTTCTCTGATGCCGATTGGGGTGGGAATAAAGATGACGGTTACTCTTCTACTACTGCTTATATTGTGTTTCTTGGCAGAAATCCAATTTCCTGGAGCTCTAAAAAGTAAACCTCTATTGCTCGCTCCTCTCTCGAGGTCGAATATCGTCTTTATTCTTGACACTTAATCTTCTTGAGCTTGCCTGGGTTTCTTACTTACTGTCAGACCTTGGCTTTTCATCTGCCTCGGTTCCGGTCATTTTCTGTGATAATGTTGGGGCCACACAGCTCTGTGCCAATCCAGTTTTCCATTCGCGTATGAAGCATGTGGCTATTGACTACCACTTTATCCGTGATCAAGTTCACCAGGGCCTTATTCGCGTTTCTCATGTCTCAAGCTCTGACCAGCTCGCAGATGCCCTCACCAAACCGCTCTCTCGTATGCCGTTCTTGACGTTCAAATCCAAGCTGGGCCTTCATTCCACTCGTCCCGCTTGAGGGGGGCGTATTAGGCGATTGAGTGTATATTTTGTAATTAATACAAATATTCTGTATTTATTGTATACGGTTCTAGAATCCCCTAGATAGCTCCCCCAATTGTATATAAATAGTGTATTATACATATCAATTCAATAAATGAAAATACACATTACACAAATTATGTCAAATAATATGAATGTTTGCAGTTTGTTGTATGCATACACAATTTTGACAAGGGGTCGGAAATTATGTCATTTTTCCCGTATCACATATATATGGTATATTTACCTCTGGTAATTATAGTATGTAAAAAATAGGGTCAATGCAGGTTTGTTGTATTAAAAAAATGTTAAAAAAAAAAATTATTTTAGTCTATGTTGTGGGTGGAGCCGCCTCAGTGTCAAATGTTTTGAAATTTGTGGTGTCAAATGTTTTGAAATTTCGTGTTTTTTTTTTTTTTTAAAACAGCAAAAATATTATGTTCTGAAATTTCGTTATATGTAATGTGGAACCGTTAAGGAAATCAAATGACTATGTGCTTTATATATGTGCAACGACCACTTTGTTTCTTTGCATTTTTTTTTATAAAGACCTTAATTATAAGAATACTCAGGAATACGATGACGGAATTTCTTTGCGGCCGGCCTTAAAACCCTACACCGCTCTCGTTCTTTCCCGGCTTCATGGCGTATCAACCGCCTGAGGTTCCCTTGGAGCCCTCTCAACCACGCACTGCACGCAGTGGCGGACGCAGAAATTTTTTCCAGTGGGGGCCAAATTAAAAAAAAAATGATGAAAAAAAAACTCATTCGCCAAGATTCATACCTGACCTATGGATAAATAACAAAACTTCTAACCAATTGAGCTAAATTGATAATTACATTAGATATTGTGTGAAATAATATACATACACAGTTTTAATATTACTAGAGGGGTATATTAGTAACTTCGTCCGAAAATTCGAGTGTGGTCCATGCACCCCACCCTTATAAGGCTTGGTCCGCCCCTGACTGCAAGCTGCGCCCAGGTCACCGGCCAAGAAGCCACGCACTCTAGCTTCACTGCTGACACTTTGCGAGCCTCCACATTCAAAGGCGGGCCATTGCTAATTATTCCAGCCGACACCGAAGCTGCCATGGCCGCCGGTTTTCAAAGTTCAATTGTTGGCAAATTTTCGCAGGGCAGACCCCCTCTTCACATGATCAGAAAATTTTTAAGCGTCCAAAACTATAAAGGTGACTATGTTTTAGGGATTTTAGATAGTAAACACACACTTATTCCCTTTCAGCATGATGGGGATTATATCAGATTATTTTCGAAAGCATCCTGGCAAGTAGACAATAAGAATACGTGTGTATTCAAATGGAAGGTAAACTATCATGTTGATCGGTAGCCATCCATAATCCCTGTTTGGATTTCTCTACCGAAACTCCCAGTTCATCTTATGAATAAGGACTTTTGTTGGTCCCTTGAAAATGATTTGGTTAAGTTTAGAGGGGGGGTGAATAAACTTAACACTTAAAACTTTTTAGAGTTGACAAACTCAGCAAGGTCAGTAGTCTGCTGACTATTAAGGTTACTGAATTTGTTGCAGCAGAATTTCAGCTATTGTTGTCCGCAGCTTTGAAGGTACGAGTTTCACTCTTTAGATAGGCTAGCCTAAAAAAACAAGCAGATGATTACTACACGTGTCGGGGATGACCCTATTCTCTTTGTTGGACCGCCGGCGCGAACACAACAGTGGGGTTTGACCAGGACCAGGAAGAAATTATAATTTGGATCTTGATTCTTTTATTTGAGTTTAGATAGACCTAACTTGGAAAAGCTGATCTCTCCAGTCTGGCTACCATCTTCCGTCTAGTATCATAATAGATGTTGATCTCCCATCTAGTATAATAAAACCTGTCGAGTGGCTCCACCAATTGTCTTACTCATTACTCTTGTGAGAGGTTATGAGAAGTACTCCCATAGGCTCATATCTCAAATAAAAGAAGAAAGACCTCTCACATACTAAGAGTGACTTACGTACGTCTCTTCCAAAGAATATAGTAAGCCGGGATAAAGGCCTATTAGAAAGGATGTCCCTCATAAAAGCTTCATCCTGTTTGAACAAACAAAGTTTGCAGAACCATTTCACCTAATCGATCATGGTGAAGTCAGCAATGGATTCGGTGGATCATCCACGTCACGAATTGGATGGAAGGCACAATTAGAAAACTGAGATTTCACATCATAGAAACTGATAATCCACAACAAAACTAAAAATGTTTCTCAGAGTCAAAAACTAAATGTTACTCAGAACTGATTCAGTGAGGGACACAGACTCAGTTGGCTTATCTAGAAGCAAAAGGCTGAGGGAAAAAACTCAGTAAATGAAGAACTGAGGGACACAGACCCAGTTATTGAAGAATGAAGAATTGAGGGTTCAAACTCAGTTTATGAAGACCAAAGCAGAGACTATAAGGTAAGAATTCAGGCAAGACTGTGATGACCTGAACTGACTTTATGGATCTTGTATCAAGACCTAAGATACATAAGGACAATGCTATCTTAGATGATTTATAAGATATGGTGTACTCTAATTAAGTTAATACAAATCAGATGAAAATAAGAGTAGTAAGTTTTGAAGAAGAGTAAGAACTCAGTTAACGCTCTAAACTAAAAAATGACTCACACAGTTTTCAAAAGCTTAAAACTGACCATTCATAAACAACTCAGTTTTAGAGCTAAGAGACATTCAAAAAGCTAAAAGAGAATTCGACTGTTGTAAATCAAGCATTTTAATTGGATGAAGGACTATCATTTCAGAACGCTCATTGAAATCTAACAGATAGCCGTTGATAGCTCAAAGATTCAAATTTAAAACAAGATGAACGTTGTATCTCACACTATAAATAGGGGACTTGCCAACAAGGATCAAACACAACAACAAGTTTACAAGTTTGCAAGCATTTTGAGAACAAGTTATGTTCATCTGAATTGCTATCAATTTTGTGCTCAACAAGATCATATCTATATTTCTTCAAGTGTTCAAGCTATAAATATTTAATCAAGATCCAACACTCTGAAGAACCATAAGCAAGAATCATTCACTTGATTCTCAGCCCAACTTTGATTTTATCAAAGGTTTAGGCTGTTAAACAATCCGGTCAAGGATTTGCCAAGGACAATTGTATTTGCAGTCAGGGTAGACTGTGTTTGTGGTGGTAGCTGGAGAAGAGGCCATACAACCCTCTAAGGACCAGTGTGTGTTCAAGTAGTTGCAGAGCAGCAATTCAACTTGTTCACAGTTCTTTAGATAGTGAAGCTAGGATTAGTCAAGGATTATCAGTTTAGGACTTTTTGTAACTGGATACCTCAAAGAGTTCTAGTGGAATTTTCCACCGCATCACAGGGGAAGAAAGGACTGACAGTATTACACCACCTGGAACCTCTATAATTCTTGCCTTACTTTACTTTACGCATTTACTTACTATTATTTACATTTCAATATTTGCGATTTTTTTATTTGAGTTATACTGAGCAAACTGAATCACAGTTATATACATACACAATACACAAACTGACATTCACCAGAATTTAGTTTTGTATACAAGCTTTTTTCATAGATACAACAAGATCAGTTTTAAAAAGGCTAAAACTTTATATCCGCTGCCGGTTGACTCAGTTTAAGCATAAGTCAGTTAGACTTATACTCAGCCCAGTCAGCTCAACTCCACACAAGTTTTAACTGAACTTAATTTGTTTCACATCTAGATTTTTAGGGACAAGTTTATTCACCCCCCCCCCCCCTCTAAACTTGTGTCAACCTTTTCAAGTGACCAACAGGGGTTGACTACCACATAGAGATGTGCAATGTAAAAGAGTTGACTAGTCAACCACCAAGAGTCACATAGAGATGTGATTGGTAAAGTTTTACCTACCTTTCGAATTATTCCGGTTGATCGGCCCTCGTCGGGAATCGGGGTAACTAGATGGATCTTGTCCACTAAAGAATTTTTGAAAAATTTCTTGAAAGTCAAATGGGAGTAGTTGACTAGTGGGAGCAAAATCATAAACCATAAGACTATTTTTGATTTTGAATGTATAGACAACAACACTCTTTTATCTTTATTTAATGTTGTAGTTTTTTAGCAAACTTTTATAGTTATGTTTTTTTTTATTGTCGATTAGAAAAACTAAATTATGACTATTACCGTTTGAGAAACGTTCTCTAGTATGGTTAAGTAATTTTAAATCCTTGTAAAATAAGCATTGACATGAGCAACCTCGTTATAGTAGTTAGAGACAAGGAGACTACATATTTGATGGAGTACTTCAAGACTTTAATTTTTAATGAAAAACAGAAGCTCATGATATGGTTAAATAACTTGAAATAAGTTTCAACGAATTAATCATATATGGGATACGATCCAATATGATCATTTTATCATATGATGACAATTAATTCAAACGTTGGATAAGAATGACCACATCGAATTTTGGAAAGGTTGTTTTCAAAATTGTAAGATTTAAGTATCGACTTATTTCTTTAAATCATTTCTTGAAGATTAATTAAATGGTTCATGTTTTGAATATGATTCAAAAGGTTAACTAAATTATTTAATGAACTTTGGATTTTCTTTATGAAAGGAAATTGGAAACATAGCTCTTGTGATTTTTCTTAAGACTTATGAAGACTTTATAAGGAATATTTACGAGTGCTTAAGGGATTAAAAAGGAAAGTTAGGGCATGTGCTTAAAATAAGAGATCTAATCGAAGTCTCTATTCTAGGCAAGTGTGTTGAGATAAATCCATCTAAGTTCAAGTCAACTCTTAGATATATGGTATCTTAAGAGTATGATTAAATTAGAAGGATTAAATACGGAATACACAAAGATATGGAATGCGAAGCAAACGTTGCAACATTTCCTCTATTGTGTTCTAAATCTAGTAAACTGGTTAAAGGAGCTAAATAAATGTTATTGTGTTCCGGTTCTTATGAAGAACAAGATTTCAGTACGTTGTACGTTAGGATTTAGAAGACATATTCAATTGTAAGGAATAAATGTTGTTCTGATAAAGTTGAACGGTCACTGAATCTAACATACTAGATAACGATCACTATATAGTCGATATAAGTGATGAAATCTCAACCAAGTGTTTGTATGGCTATTATCCTTAATATTTTGTGGTTGGTCTAGACACAGTCCCTGTGGAAGAGAAATGTGTAATCAAATGTCATTCTGATGATATCTGAACCATGTGATTATGAATCACGTGGGTCATACGTATCTTATCTAAAGACGACTAAAATAACCTTTTATGAAAAGGTTATAAAACTTTAAAAGAGTTGCCTAAAGCCTAAACATGCTAATGTTTGTTAGCTTGTGACAATTAATGCTATGAATAATATTATGGTTTATTACTCTCTTTGACTGTTTTAGAAATAGTTGAATGTGCTTAGTGAAGAAAGACAATTCGGAAAGCCCGAAAAGTTTGAGCTAGTACGAATATGAGATTGATGAGCTGCTTAGGAGTTAATCTTCAATAGGATTGAAGCAATTAATCCCCGAAGGGTGTTTCAAAAGCTGTCTTAAAAAGGAATCAGATTCTCTCTAAAAGGATACCATCACTACAAGAAAATTGAGTTTTAATAACAGGAATTATCGTCATTACATGCCCGATTCCCGTCATCAAAGACTTTTAATGACGGGAAATATCCTCTTAATGTTGCCTCCCTAGATTTATTAACGGGAAGAAGATTGCCGTCATTAATTATGTAGCACATTCAATGACGGTATTATCCCGTCATTAAACATCGTAGTTAATAACGACTAATCTCCTCATTGCAGGCTTATTTTCCTCTCATTAAATAATTATTTAATGATGGAATATCACCTCGTTATAAAGACATTTTCCCAAAAAAAAATAGTGATTTAATGGCAACATATCCCATCATGATAAGTAATTTATAATGAGCATATACGTCGTCATTAAATCATGATTTAATGACAACATACAAGCTAATTATACCAGTTTAATATTGAAAACTACCAATCAAGCAACTAAGAAAACAAAGTCCAACAAGACCCCACCTCATGCAAAACACAAGCTTAACAAGCAAAGGCCAACATGGCTAGGCCATACCATTAGACAAGAAAGCAAAAAAAAACAAAAACAATAAAGCCGGCAAGGCCACCCATCAAGAAAGACGCAAGCAATACTAGGCCAACAAGGCAAGGCCACCCCAAAAGCTAAACGAAACAAAACAAGCAAGGGCGGCTGAGCAAGGACACTTTGATTTGTAACCAAAAAATTACAACAAAAAAATCATATAGATGCACACATGATTATCTGTTACCACAATACAAAAATACTTATCTACTATATATGTAGTACACTTGGTTCTTAATAAAAAAAAAATATCATTCTCCGTCAATTTACAGCAAGATAGATTCTTAACCTTGAAGCCAAACCATGCCCGATTCTTCACGTAAAAACACAATAACTCCTTCAATCCCCAGATGACTCCTTCAACCAATCAACATTCATTTTAGTCATATTAGAAGAAAAAAAACATTACAGATGCCTTCAAGCCCTAGATGAATCATTCAGGCAATCAACATTAATTCTAGTTAGATTAGAAGAAGAAAAATCTCTTGATTATCAATCCAAAATATCATGCATGGACAGTACCTGAATCATGCATTATTGTAAGTATAGCTTCTTAACCTTGGTGTAGCCAAAAATTGCCCTATTCCTCATGTACAAACACACTTACTCCTTCATGCCCATGATGACTTCTTCATGCAAGCAAGATGACTCCTTCGAGCAATCAACATTAATTCCAATTAGATTAGAAGAAAAAAAGCACTACAAATGCCCAGTTGATTCAAAAAAAGTAAACCTGAAAAACATAGTTAAGCTCATGAGAACCCTACATCTTCTTGATTGCCATTCCATTTATAAAAGAAAGAAAAAAGAAATATGTTCATCTTGTAGTAATAGACAGTAATACTACACTTTTTTTTGAATGATTGGCTATGATTTCACCTCAATTTAGAACCACATGCATCCAAGAAATACATCAATCCTGAACATCTAAATAAAACAAAAATTTAGCACAAAACAAAAAAGGGGACTTTAGTAGCAAGCTGCTTATAAAACAAAGCAGTGCCACTGCATTCACAGGTTTCATACGACTTACATAACATGTAATGGTGGCAACAAATTGCTAGATAAATAGTGTTTCTAATAAAGTATTTAGTATATCAACAAAACACAACACAATAGAAACTTTATCGTCTTTTTCTTATTTCGACACTTTCAAGTTTCTAGTTTTTTCCTTTCAACAAGATCCTAGATTTTAGGAATGTGGAATAAATACAAACATCTCCCATTAAAAGAACCTTAAAGAAAAAAGGGAAAAAAACTCTCTAAGACAAATATGTAATAAAATAAAATGAAATATAGATCTCTAGCTACTTCCAACTTTCAAAGTTCACATGAAACGTATACAAACTACTCACAAATATATATGCTTCACAAGAGTTCTTCAATGCATAGACTCAAGGTTTAGTAATTATAACATTCTTTCTACAAGCAGCAACATCATATTTCAGAAATTAAACACAAAACAAAAGACAAATTATCTTGTTCTTATAACAAATAAAGCGAACATCAGCCATGTAAAAGTAAAAGAAAATTACAGACTATGAGATTAGTACCTCCAGACTTTGCTCCACCTCAAAAAGGATCGCCAAAAAAGGTCCTTTGATCTTTCTGGCAGCACCACTTCGATGTAATAACATTGACATGAACAACTTTTCCAATGAATACCTGCGAAACAAGTAAATCATGAAATCACTGAAATGGTGAAATCAATTCAGGAAGTTTTTCTAACAAGCATCAAGAACGTGTATTGAGAATGCACGGTAAACTATAGAACAAAAATCTAGTAAAACGAGCTACCCAAAAATGCCAGTGCGAGGATTAATAGAGATGGAGGGGATGTTTCTTTCATCAATAGCCAGAGACCAGAGAGGTAGTTTTGTAGACAATGGTCATGGACATGTAGAATATTTTATCAAAAATCGTATATTTAATATAGAGAATCATATATTAAGTACTACATATTGTAAATTTATCTTGTAGTTCACAAAGTGGACATACCAACTCAAATAAGAAGTCTTTTTTGTAGGTGTATAACCTACAAAAAGATGAAAGCACTGATATTTTCTTCTCCATTTCTCCACCTCTTATTATCACGTGAGGTAAGAATATTTTTTGAGGAAAAGAATAAATCCTATAAAAAGTGTGAAATTGGAGAATTAGAGAGGGAGAGGATAATGATATTATCAGTGTCAAGAGGAAATGACGATTTAGATCAAAGAACATTCCGTAGTTAGGCTACTTTATGCACAAAAAATCACAATGAGACCACATGTGCTGTGAAGTTAAATATATTCAATTTTCCGGTTCCCTTTCCATGAAGGAAGTCCATAACTGTGGAAATGAAGGTTGAAAGAAGCCTCAGAATGCATAATTCATAGAGAAATGTCTTCCCACTTCATGTTGGTGCTCATATAACCATGATCATGTTGGAAATATAGCATGTAGAAAAACATTCGCCCTGAATTGAGTTAAAGTGCATGTGGTAGAACGAAAACATAACATGTAGCATAGGCAAGATGGCATTACATCTTCCATTAGCATAGTAGGATTTAACGTATGTTCTCTGTTGTTCACAATCACCATGGATTTTTATTTTTCACTAGTTGCTCATTTTCAATGACGTTATGTTGGAATGTCTTATTCATCAGAGAAAAAGTATTTCAAAAGTCAACTAATAAAGAAAAATAACAAATAACAAATGTTAATCAAAGTGCTAAAGGGTGCTTCCTAGATTTTTCTCCATGATGTAAACTATAATAAATGATGTGAAAATCTTCAATGCATGAGTGAGACCTCGTCCAATTCGCTCCCTTCCCACTTCTGAGATATTTGGTGAGGGTGTGATTAATTAGTTCCCGCAACCATAAAAAAATAGTTGTACCATGGGATCATATTAACAAAACCAAATGAATGATAGATAATCGAGACGACCTGGTTTGCACCCTTCATAGGAAGAATGAAGGGTGCGTCCAGATACAGTGGCCGCTTATCTAGCGAGGTGTATAGATGGAATCACCTGACGATCTGTATGCAAATGAGGCGTAGCTGAAGGGGAAGTGGTCTTGCATTATCATAGAGAGAGGAGGAGACATTTGTGGAAGCTTGTTTAGCAAGAAAATCGGCGGCATTGTTGGATTCATGATAAATATGAGTGACTTGTAATCCATGGCACTGTATAAGATTATTGATGGCATTAATTTCCTTGTCAATCACTCGGGGAATAGAGTAGTGACCTTCTATGATCTTGCCGAGGACTTGAGAATTTGTTTCAATGAGAAGATTAAGAAAACCATTAGTGATGGCGAAGATGATCTCAGATTCCAGAGCTTTGGCTTCAACAATGAGATTAGTTGTTGAGCCATAATATTCGCTGGCAGTATGCATAAGGCGACCATCTTCATCACGGATAATGAAACCTTCTCCTGAAGAACCCGGATTACCTCTTGAAGAGCCGTCAGTTTTAAGCTTCCAATAATTGCGCTTAGGTTTGGTCCAAGATAAGAGTAACGGCTGAGGGTGCTTTTGAGAGCTAAACTGATAGATCAAATTGTTGGAGATAAGACAATCGTCATCATTATCCTTTTTATAGAGATTTTTTCCACAAAGAGCCACCTGCAGATTTTGATAAATATTCCGAATGACGTGAGTGTAAAAACTCTGTTGGTTATCGTAAATGATGCGATTGCGACATTTCCATAACTCCCACAAAACAAAAGAGGGGATAGGCTGGCAGGCAACTTTGACTGCTCCATCGCGATCTGGGCGCCACCAAGCTCTAAGGTAAGCCTTAAAATCCGCGGCTAGCGGGTGGTAGCTCAGTTGGGTTTGAAAGTGGACCCAAACTCTTTGAGCAAAATGGCAGTGATAAAAGGCATGGGTGCGGGTGTCTTCATGCGAGCAGTGAAGGCATTTATAAGGGCTGTTGATGCCAAATCTCATTAAGGCGTCTGGGATTGGTAATAAATTATTTAAGAACCTCCACATAAAGATAGAAATTTTGGTAGGAATGGAGGGCTTCCAAATTTGGCTCAGCTCATACAGAGGCTCATTTCTTCTTCTAATGATATCATAAGCAGAGGAGACCGTGAAAAACCCTGAAGCGTTAGGCTCCAAACCCAACAGGTAGTAGAACTTGCATGGCGAACATGCATACAATTGTTAACAATATGTTTGACTTTTTGCATCATTTTCCAAACTCTTAAGTTCTGTCCGTGAAGGAATAGCAGTGAAAAGAGTACCCCAAATACCAATCTTGTTCCTGATTTTCCACCATAATTTACAAGAAAAAGCAAGCTGGATATCATTAATATTACGAACACCGAAACTATTTTCTTTTGTAGGACCGCAAATGTGCTCCCATGATCTCCAAATCCGCTTATTTTTTCGCTTGTTTTACTCCCATAGAATATTGGAAAAAACTTTGGGCGTTTGCTGTATGACAGATGTTGGGATGTGCATTGCGGCAAGCGTGTGTACGGGGATGGACAAAAGAACATGCTTAATTAGGATTAAACGACCTCCCATAAAAAGAATCTTGGCTTGCCAACCTTCCATCTTTTTTCGCATTTTGTCAAGCAAATAATCAAAATAGCTTTTTTTCGCCTTTCCAACAAACACAGGGCATCCGAGGTAAGTAAAAGGGAGAGAAGACTTTCGGATACCTGTCAAAGCCGTCAATCTACGAGTTGTTTGAGTTGGGCAATTCTTCAAGATGATGAAGAAACTTTTAGAAAGATGTACTTTTTGCCCCGTTGCATCCTCATATCCTTTCATAAAATTCATAATTTGTTGGACATTGTTTCGAACGCCGTGACAAAAAAAATAAGGAGATCATCTGCATATAGACTATGTGTCACCTAAGGGAAATGTCGAGGCATAGAGTAATGTTGCATGCCTGGCTCATTAAAGAGTGATTTGAGACCTCTGGTGAAAGCTTCAGTGACCAAGATGAAAAGATAATGGGATAAAGGGTCGCCTTGTTTAATGCCTAGTGAAGACTGAAAGAAGCCGGTTGGAGAGCCATTGATGAGGACAGACGACCTGCATCCTTTTAGGTTGTTCATAATAAGCTGTGTAAAGTGGTGACTAAAGCCAAAGGAACCCAAAAGACGCTCAAGAAAAGGCCAAGCTACTCGGTCGAAAGCTTTCGCAATGTCTAGTTTGAAGACCATATTGTGACCTCTTACATTCTTATGGATATGCTGAATCATTTCTTGGACTAAGAGAATGCTATCTGATATGTCTTTGCCTTTAAGAAAAGCATATTGTTCGGCTAAGATGAGCTTATGGAGAAGAGGGCTGGAGTCTCAATGTCAAAATTTTAGTAAATCTTTTGTTGACAAAGGAGCATAAGGAGATAGGTCGAAAATCCGCAAACGATTTGGGGTCTTCTTTTTTAGGAAGTAAGGTAATAAAAGTCGCTCCAATTGAACGTGGGTTAGGTCTTCCAGAAAGAAATCATGCAAAGCCTCTAAAAGGTCTTCTTTAATCAAATCCCAGAAGTGTTAGGAAAATATTCCCGAAAATCCGTCGGGACCAGGGGCACTATTAGGGTCTAAATCGAAAATGGCCTTCTTGACTTCTTCTAGTGTGAGTTCCGCAACAAGGAGGTTCTTATCGTCCCCACTACCAAAATTAGGAATGAAAACTAATAAATCCTCCATAGCTTGAGGGTCTTGTGGATCACCTTGGGCGAGAAGACTAGAAAAGAACCCAACCACGTCGTTATTTATTTCATCTCTGCTGGTCATCCATTCCACATTAAGCCTCTTCATACGTTGGATGGAATTGCGAACATTATTCGCTTTGACAGAGGAGTGAAAAAAACTGGTGTTACTATCACCGTCTTTGAACAATTTATATTGAGATTTTTGTTTCCAAAAATCTTCTTCCTCAAGGAGGCTGCGGATATAGTGTGCATTGGCCTCCGAAAGATCTTTTTGGTTTGATTGTGATGGATTCTCTTCAAATTGCAATTCTTTTATAGCAACCGCTTGCTCCGCCAACTTGACATTTTGGTGAACATCCCCGAAATGTTTGAGGGAAACTTTTAAGCGTTTAAGTTTGTCCATGAAGACATCCATACCCAGACCATGAATTTGCCTCCATGAATATCAAAGTCGTGAAGGCTGCCGGCAGATATAAAGTCATTAAAGTCTTCCATTGGCAGGCGATCAGGGGCACCGTTACCTTTATAATATTCTCTGAAGCATATGGAATTAAAATCTCCTCCAAAAAGCCATGGGTGGTTTTGGTTATTTATATCTGTTAGATGTTGCCAAAGGTTCCGACGTTGCTGTCTGTTGCATTTAGCGTAAACCGCCGAAATAATGAAAGGAGTAGAGGCTTCAAATTTGACATGAATAGCTTAAAGTGATTAAAGTGATTGTTATAATGTTAGATTTTGAAGCAATCAAGATGGTATTTGTTATTATTTGAAAGTATGAGAAGGATAAACGGATGAATGGATTGACTGATTGATTACAACTGATTCTGATGCCCTTATATAAAGGAAAGTTGCAAAAATAGTCATGTAAGTTGCCATCTTTAATGTTTTAGTCCTAGTTTTGCTCCGGTGAGGAAATTAGTCATCTAACTTGGATTTTTTAAAACAGTCCTCTACGCTGGATATCGCTGACAGGCACAGGTATCATTAAAAAAGGCTTATGTGGCTACCACGTTGGATCCTATGTACGCCTTGACTAAAAAATACAGGAATTCCTCCCTTCAAATCGTTTTCCCCCAATTTCATGCCTTATAAATTAATTTCTTCTCCAATTCTAATTCTAGGTCATGAAAAAATTCCCCCAACTTCTCCAATTGTTTTCTTTGTTCTCCTCGATATTATGATTGGCCAATCGGCCTAGCTAGTTAAGGAAGTTTGGGGAATTTTTTCTTGACCTAGAATTAAAGGAAGAAATTGATTTATAAGTGGTGAAATCAGGGGAAAACGATTTGGAGAGAGAAATTCACGTATATTTAGTCAATATGGAGAAAACAGGGCCCACAAAACACGTAGGATCCCATGTGGCAGCTACATAAGCTTTTTTTTTAATGATTTCGGTACCTAGTAAGCAATATCCAGCGTGGAGGACTCACTACAAAAAAGACCTTTTCGTGACAAAAAATTTCATCGCGAAAAGTGCAGATTATCGTCAGTAAAGGTTTTCGTGAAAAAAGTTTTTTGTCGCGGCGTTTGTTGTGTAAGCTCCGACGCTAAAGGCGTCTTTTGTGACAATAAGAGTATTAGTCACTAAGGAAGCTCAGTCGCGACGAATCTTGTACTTTTGTCAAAGCTTTTCATGACAAACACTAAATTTCTCACCAGAAGGTTTTTCATGTGACAAAATTTTTGTCACAAAATAATGAACAATTTATCACTAATCAAGTGTCGTCACCAAAAGGTATAAACACATTTTTACACTAATGGTTAATATTGACAAAAGCTTTGTCACCAGAGGTCATATTTTAATAATAATAATAATAATAATAATAATAATAATAATAATAAAAATATTCAAAAAATAGTAATAGAAAAAAAGAAAATTATTAATATAATAATAGAAAAAAAGAAAATAATAATAATAATAATAATAAAGAATTCAATGGAAAACTCCCATCACTGATAAATAAAAAGAACAAAATTACGGGAAAACTATAAATCAGCATCTACTGTGAGTTTGTATCCTAAACAAGTAGACAAGAAAAGAAAGTTCATGACCAGTAAATTAAAGTAGTAAACTCTAATAGAACAAACTTCTTACCCATAATAAAGTTAAAACGTTGATAAGTTGTTCCAAATGTGGGAAAAAAAAACAAGACAATCATAAATTAAAAAGACAATCATAACCTGGCCACTTTTCCAGCTGAACACACAAAAGACAAGCTACCGTTTCTCAAAACAAAAAAAAAAAAATTATGAATATTAAATTTTCACCATTTTTTGCAAATGTCAGATTGTGCCCATTGTGCATGATCAACAAGAAGCACTAAAAAAAAAAGATCTTTTCGTGACGAAAATTTTCATCGTGAAAAGTGCCTACTTTCGTCAGGAAAGGATATCGTGACTAAATTTTTTTGTCACCCTGTTTGTTGGGTATGCAGTGTCGGTAAAGGGTTCTGTCGTGACAAGTTACATATTAATCGCCAAAGCATAGTCTATCGCGACAAACATATGAACACATGTAATGGTTTAGTGGTAGATCGGCAAACCACAAAATCCCTCCAGAAACGGTTCTGCCCACATAAACTTGTGGTAACCATTTCATTGTGCAAGCATAAGCAATCCACTTTCTTATAAACACATGTAATGTCATTAATGAAGTTTGTAGTCATGCTAAACATCAGTATGCTCAGAGTTGAACTTAATCAAATTCTAAAGCTGTAAACTTAGATGTTCATCAGAAAAGGAAAAGCATATACTCTGCAACATAATGATTGAAACGGTAGCAACTGGATAATGAAGCAATACTATGCACACATACATCCTAAAATCATGTAATATCACACATCATAGTGCTACATGGATGTGTATGCAATAAGAAGCAGTTTATCAACTTCAAATTTCTTCATATTAGAAGGAGTTTGTCAAAATCATGTACGAAGCTAAGGTTTCTACCAGTTTATACTAAGAGCAAACAAAAACAGGTTATAAGAAACCTAAATACTATGAGAATATAGAAAACCACAAAGCATTCCATTTGGAATTAAGAACATACCTAAGTACCAATTGTGCGAACAATCTTTCCACAGCAAATCGGAACGCGTAATCTGGTTTCGCGATCAGAAAATAATGCTTTCTCAGAAAATTTGCTCAAATCGCACAATGTGATAGACGAGAGGGATTAATAGGAATCACGAAGCGATTTGCTGAAATTGAAACCAGGATTACGAAGAATCAGGTAACGATATGCTGTAAATTGAAACTTGGATGATGGAGAATCAGGAACGTCAGAGGTGGGGATTCATTGAATGAGGGGGAACGGTGATTGAGGCATCAACCGAAAGGAATCAACTAGGTTAATCTGGAAGGACCATTTTACTATGTAAAGTAAAGTATTGGGTGAAAAGGATAAAGGGCCGGGTAAAAATAGTATTAGGCTTCCTGCATCACTTTGTATTTTTTTTTAAGTTTATACAGTATCATATTTTGTCGGGTAAATAATTTAAGGCAAGTCGAATATTAAGATTATCGAGTCGAGCAATATTTAAATTTTACGAACAAAAATTAGCGCATGAACTTAAAATAACTATCGAGTCTATTCGGTCTCGAACCAAACTCAAACCGATCACAAACCCATTAAGTTCATTTGTACCCCTAATTAATCGTGACAAAATACTTGTTACGTAAATCATTAAGGATTTCATACAAAAAAAATTTATGTTGTCACTAAAGCCCTATAACAAAGTTTGTCGGGCATCACACAAGTGAAACCCTATCTTTTGTGACAATCCATCAAGTTTTTCGTAACAACATCTTTTTTTCCTCATTAATTAGTATACATTTTCGTGACAAAATAAAACATTGTCACTAGAAGCACCCCTCTTGTGACAAAACTCCTCTTTGTCACCAAAGATTTGTCACAAAAAAATCTTTTTTTTGTAGTGAAGCCCAGAACATGTAAAGATCAAGAGACAGTCTCAAACATATGAAAATAAAGCCACATCTTTTATCACAAATTATGATGTGATGCATAGTTGTATGCCCGATAAATTTCATAAACGTAAAAGAAAAGAAAAACCTTACCCCGACTGGAGTCATCCATTCATGGCATCATCATCAGGTGTTCCTCATTGTATGACTGCCATTGTAATTGTCCACTGACTGGCGTCATTTACAAGTGTACTCGGTGTATCGACCTGCATGCACCGGACATTATTATCAATTTGATGTCAAAAGATTCCGTCTTTCAGAAGAAAAAAAATATAATTTTCTGTAAATTACACAACAATAAGATCTTACATAAGATTTGAATGCAGGTAGATGAGCAGCCATTTCATGCATACAACAACCTAAAAAAGAGAAGACATAAAAAATATTATATAAATAACACATTAAATTGATACACACAGTGCATTGAAAATGTACCTGCATTTTGAAGTATCTCCTTCTTGACCCGTCCTTAGAATCAATTAGTTTCACACCTAGAAAAAATCCCAAACACCTACCCTAAACCCCATATCAAGTTTTCATATCTATCAGCAAATGAAACAAGTTCTAGAACTTTTTGCCTACAAAATAGGTAAAATGAGGCTAAAAATAAGTTCTTGATATTTCAACTATGCAAGGAAAAAGATGTACATAATCATAGTTCTCATTTCTCCGCTCTAAGATAGTCATGCTGCAATGTACCTTGACTTTGGGAAGCACACGCATCTTCAAATTCTCTTTGCAAGCTCTCAAAACCCGTATTGTCTGAGTCTTGACAAAGCCAAAAACCATTGTAAACTTTTACTCCTTATATTATCAAAGCATAACTAATAAATGACCACTCTGCTTATCAAAAGCTAATCTCAGCATGATTTATGAACATCAAGTTCCATGGTCATCATGCGGCCATGAAATAATGTATTCATATTACTATGGAACTAACTGAGCATTCAAAGGCAAGATAATGCATGAATGATCATGAAATGATAGACGCAAGAGCAACTGGTGCAAGGGCTATTTTAGTACCTTTAGCAAGGTACTGCAATATCAATCACTTAATCTGCAACTTTATCATATTCTCTTCCTGAAACAAAAACATTGAAAGCCAAAGTGAAAGAAAAGCTTAAATGCTACATGCTCATGATTTTTACCCCTGTTCTTGAAGTAATTTAACCAATGCAGAAGTGTTTGCATTCTCTTATTAATTAGTACTTCTAAGAAATCCATACAAATCCTAGCTAACTTTTCATCTTTAACAAGTGAAAAAACAGGGCCACCTAAATAAGATGAATAAGAAATGTGGAATGAATATTCTAGATTAGGAGTCTATAAATTTAGAAGTAGGATTCTTACATGTACAATGAATTAGCGTCACCAGCACTAGCATCAAGTGCTCCAACAAGAAAAGAAACCACCAGAAAAAATGTTGACACCCTTCGGTCTATCATCTGTATTAAAAACTACCGTAAGTCGGAATAAAAAGATAAAAGCAAAAGGGGAGAAAAAACTGAAACAGACATAAGCCTGAAGTTGCAAATAATATGTGCTCCTAAAAAAATATCTAATCACCGGTATCATATGATTCTCATAAAACAAACCCCCCAATCTAGACCACCAAACAAATATTTTGGGAAACTGAATAGCGGAGAAGCAGTAGTTAGTATTCACTACTCACAATACTGTTTTCTTTCAATAAGCTTCAAAATACTGTTTTCTTTTTTAAAGGGAAGGAAATCGTTGTCATTTTATTTACCTTAACAGGAAATCTTAGTCTCTTTGAATCACAGAGACTAAGACCTTGCCATCTATAAACAAAAAATTACAATCTATTTGAAGCCCTTACCTGTCCATCTACTTTCATCCTCAATTAGCTTCCCAAGATTGCCTCTTCGTTAATTCCTCTTCAAAGCGTGGACAAATAAGTTCTTCATTTTTCATATAAACATGGACAAGCTATCTGCGATATGTACATTCAAGGCAGCGGAAAGGACAATCAACTGAAGAAATCAGAGTTTGCTGTGAAAGTGATTACACAAACCAAGATATTATAACATAATATACGCCGCTCAACGTTTTTCAGAGCAAAACTGTCAGTAAGGTGACTTAAACTCTACATCTGGTGGGAACCAATCTGAAGACTCAGCTGTGTGATGGACAGCTGAGAAGTGTATTCAATTCTGTGCATCAGTAGGGTGGAGTCTATTGAGGCTTCTGTCAGCAGGGTAGCTATCAGCAGGGTGATAGTCTGCTGAGTACTTGAATACAACAGGGTCCCACATCTAATAATTCTGTTATGTGATAGTTATACAGTGTCATTAAAAGGAGGACATGTGTAGAGGTATTTATGGTGCATCAGACAAAGATTCCTTGCGGCTAGGGTTTAGGGATTTGTGCCTATAAATACAGTTGTTGTCTCATTGTCTGTGTGTGTTAAAATCTGTAAATTCAGTGCATAATAAAATATCTCTTTTCTGCCCGTGGTTTTTTACCTCTCCCACTGAGGGGTTTTCCACGTTAAATCTGTGTTCTTTTTGTTTCTGTTTTCTCCTTTGATTGTTTATGTTTGATTGCTTCTGTTTTGGTTTCTTGCATCTGATGTTATCTCCATCCGTTTTATAACAAGTGTTATCGGAGCAAGGTTCTGGAGAAAACAATCTGTACGATCAACTTCATCTTCACCAAGACCTTCAGTAAGGTGCTAGGATCTGTGATAAGTTGTGATCTTTAGCAAGAAAAGATGTCAGCAGTAAACGTAAAAATTGATAAATTTACAGGAATGAACAGCTTTGGGCTGTGGCAAATCAAGATGCGTGCACTGTTGAAACACCAGGGTTTGTGGAATCCTTTATCTGACAAACCAAATTCAGTCAAATGATTATGCCACCTGGAAGAGAAAGCACATTCAACCATCATGTTGTGTTTATCGATGATGTTATCACCGAGGTTCTTTGAGGAAGACACCGCAGCCAAGTTGTGGAAGAAGCTTGAAAGCCTGTACATGACCAAGTCACTGACCAACAAGTTGTTGTTGAAACAGAGGTTGTTTAGTTTGAAGATGCATGAAGGAAGTCCACTGAGGGAACATCTTGACCAGCTGAACACAATATTACTTGATTTAAGGAATATTGATGTTAAAATATAGGATGAAGATGCAGCCCTAATCCTGTTGGTGTCATTACCGGCATCATATGAAAACTTTGTGCAGTCTTTCATAGTTGGGAAGGATACAGTAGCTTTAGAGGATGTGAGGTCAGCCTTACATGCCAGGAGCTTAGACACAAGGTCAGCTGGGACAGACAATCAGTTTCTTTGGGCTAGTAGCTAGCAGCAATAATAGTGGAAAAGGATATGGACGAAAGAAGAAAAAGAAGTCGGTGTCCAAAGGTCTTAAGTCTATCGATGTCCGTAATTCTTCAGAAGGAGCAGGGACATTGGAAGTCCAATTGTCCAAGGAAGAAAAAACATCAGGAAGGCAATTCTGGCACAGTACCCTTGGCTACTGAGCAATCTGATGAGGATGTAGTTCTAGCTAGTTGCAGGGGATTCTACACACCACAATGATGTGTGGATACTTGATTCTGGAGCATCCTACCATATTTGTCCAAACAGGGAGTGGTTTTCTACTTATGAGCAGATGGATGGTGGTCAAATATATATGGCCAACAGCATGGTTTGCAAAGTTGTGGGAATTGGCTCAGTAAAGTTAAGGACAGAGGATGGTAAATTCTGTACACTGAAGGATGTAAGACATGTTCCACAGATTACCAAGAATTTGGTATCTCTCGATCTTTGGGCGACAAGGGGTTCAATTTCAAGGGTGAAGGTGGACAGCTGAATGTCTTCAAAGATTCAGTTGTAGTCCTCAAAGGCATCAAGATGGGAACCTTGTATATATTACAAGGATCTACTATATCTGCATCTTCTTCTTTGTTGAATCCTCGTGATTCACTGGATCTCAATGAGACTCACCGTGGCACATGAGACTTGGTCACATGGGTGAAAGGGGTATCTGAGTTCTTTCTTCAAGAGGTTTTTTGGGGATATAAGGTCAAGAATCTGGACTTTTGTGAACATTGTGTGTTTGGGAAGTTGCATAGAAGTAAGTTCTCAAGCGGGTTGCACAACACAAGGGCATCACTTGATTATATCCATTCAGGCTCTCACTGGGTCCATCAAAAGTTGAGTCATTGGGTGGTCACAGATATTTTGTGTCATTCATAGATGACTATTCAAGGATGACTTGGGTGGTGATGATGAAGAACAAAAGTGATGCATTCAGTAACTTCAAGCAGTGGAAGGCCCTAGTGGAGAATTAGTTAGGCAAGAAAATCAAAAAGCTTCGTACAGATAATGGTCTAGAATTCTGCTGGACGGATTTTGATTCATTTTGTGCAACTGAGGGTATTGCCAGACATCATATTGTAAGGAATACACCTCAGCAGAATGGTGTAGCTAAAAGGATGAATCAAACTCTCCTGGAGAGGGCAAGATGTATGCTTTCTCAAGCTGGTTTATCAAGGAGATTTTGGGCAGAGGCTGTTAAGACAGCTTGCTACTTAATCAACAAGAGTCCTCACACAGGAATCAATCTCAAGACACCATTTGAGATGTGGCCAGGCAAGCCTGCTGACTACTCAGTTCTAAGGGTTTTTGGGAGTACATCTTACTATCATGTTAGTGAAGGAAAGTTGGAGCCAAGAGCCAAGAAGGGAGTGTTTGTGGGGTATGGTGATAGAGTGAAGGGATATAGAATTTGGTCATCAGTAGAGTCCAGAGTAATCCTCAGCAGGGACGTTGTGTTTGATGAAAATTCTATGTTAAACTCATCAGTGGGGAGGTCTACTGAGTGCAAACCGATCTTGAATCGATAGTGTTGAGAAACAGGTGGAGCTTCAGGTGGAGTCTACTGATATACAACAATCAGTGGATCCAAATCAGCACTATACTGATCTGGATAATAAACCAGAATCTGATCCAAGCCAGCCTACTGAGACCTCAGTAGGGCGTCATACAAACATTGATCAGCAGAGTCTAGCTGCCAGCAGGCCTAGAAGATCTAATGTTGGGATACCTCCAAGGAGATATGGATATGATGATTTGGTTGGATATGCACGCCAAGTTGCAGAAGAGGTAGAGGTTACTGAACCTGCTACTTACAGGGAAGCAGTGACATGTACAGAAGCATCTCAGTGGCATGCTGCCATGAGAGATGAAATGGAGTCATTGTTGAAGAATCATACTTGGGAATTGGTCAAACAGCCTACTGACAAGGGAGTTGTGACTTGTAAATGGATTTTCAAGAAAAAGGAAGGAATAACTAAGGCAGGAGGGGTCAGGTATAAGGCACGTTTGGTTGCAAGAGGATTCCGTCAAAAGGAAGGGGTTGACATTGATGAAATATTTTCACCAGTGGTCATACACACTTCAATCAGGGTGTTACTAGCAATGGTGGCACAGCAGGATCTGGAACTTGAGCAATTAGATGTGAAGACTGCTTTTCTACATGGTGAGGTGGATAAAGAGATATACATGACACAGCCTGAGGGTTTTCATGTTCCTGGCAAGGAAAATTATGTTTGCAAGTTGAAGAAATCATTGTATGGTTTGAAGCAAGCTCCAAGCGATGGTATAAAAGGTTTGATGAGCTTTATGCTTGAAAGAAGGTTACAACAGAAGTCCTTATGACTCACTGTGTATACCACACGATCTATTTGAAAGATGGATCACATATCTATCTTGTTCTGTATGTGGATGACATGTTGATTGCTGCTGCAAAGAAGTCTGATATTCAAAATCTGAAGAATCTTCTTAGTACTGAATTTGAAATGAAGGATTTGGGTGCAGCCAAGAAAATCTTGGGGATGGAGATCTAGAGAGATAGAAGTCAAAAGAAATTATTCTTGTCTCAGCAGGGTTATGTGCAGAAGATATTGGCCAAGTTTGGTATGTCTACTGCAAAACCAATAGATACTCCTATGGCATCAAATGTTCATTTCTCTGTTTATGCTTCACAGTCAGCTGAAGAGAAAGAGTATATGTCAAAAGTTCCCTATGCTAGTGCAGTTGGCAGTCTGATGTATGCCATGGTATGCACAAGGCCTGATTTGGCTCAGGCAGTCAGTGTTGTCAGCAGGTTTATGGCTCAACCTGGAAAGGAACATTGGAAAATTGTTAAAGGATATTCAGTACACGAGAGGTACAGATTGATGTTGGTCTCATTTATGGAGGTGATACTGTGCAGTCACGAGTTCTTTATTATCTTGATTATGCAGGTGATGTTGATGATAGAATATCAATGATCGGTTATGCGTTTACATTGGGAAATGCGGTGGTCACCGAAAGCTACTCTTGAGCTCTGATGGCCTTATCAACTCTTGAAGCGAGAATACATGGCTCTTCTTGAAGCGACTAAGGAGGGTATCTGGTTGAAGGGGCTAGTCGGTGATTTGGGGTTGCATCGAGATCAGTGAGATATATTGTGATGATCTTAGTGCAATATGTTTAGCCAAGGATCAGGTTCATCATGAGAGAACCAAGCATATTGATGTCAGGTATCATTTTCTGAGAAATGAGAAGAGGGTTGTGGTGAAGAAGATTGGCACAAAGGAGAATCCTGCTGATATGTTCACTAAACCAGTTCAGCAGAGTAAGTTCCAACTTTGCCTGGACTTACTGAATATTCAAAGCTTGTAATCTGTTTCTGGAAACTCTACTGAGGGCAGATAAGTGGAATGGATGCTGTGGAGATAGTCTGGTACAAGTACATCTGGCATTGACGAATGCATTTGGTACAAGTACATCTGGTTATGCAATCCGTTTGACTCTAGTGAGAGTTGAAGTCAAGGTGGAGATTTGTCTGTAAGGTGACTTAAAATCTACATCTGGTGGGAACCAATCTGAAGACTCAGCTGTGTGATGGACAGCTGAGAAGTGTATTCAATTCTGTGCATCAGTAGGGTGGAGTCTCACGAGGCTTCGCGGCGAGGGTAGCTATCGGCAGGTGATAGTCTGCTAAGTACTTGAATACACGAGGTCCCACATCCGATAATTACATTTATGTGATAGCTATCTGATGTCATTAAAAGGAGGACACGTGTAGGGGTATTTATGGTGCATCGACAAAGATTCCTTGCGGCTAGGGTTTGGGATTTGTGCCTATAAATCTGATTGTTGTCTCATTAATCTGTGTGTGTTGAAATCAGTAAATTCAATGGCATAATAAAATATCTCTTTTTACGCCCGTGGTTTTTTACCTCTCCCACTGAGGGGTTTTCCACGTTAAATCTGTGTTCTTCTTGTTTCTGTTTTCTCCTTTGATTGTTTATGTTTGATTGCTTATGTTTCGGTTTCTTGCATCTGAAGTAATCTCCATCCGTTTTATAACAAAAAAAATAGAACCAATCACAAAAAAAGGCTACCAAGAACTGTTTCATAGAAAACATAATTAGGATTAACAATTTAACACTTAAAATTAAACTAACTAATTAGTCAAAGCTCCATGAATCCATGTCTTCCTAAATAAAAATTTCTGAAAGGAAATCATGAAACACCTGAAGCAAATGAATGAAAGGAGCATCACGAAATACCTGAAGCAAATGCATTGCTGAAATTCTACCTTTTCTCTCTAATTTGTAACCAATAGCCAAATAAAGTTGTGTAACAGCAACATATGAGGATTCAAAATCCTTCTTCACAAGACATGGGAACACTTAGCTCGAACGCTTGTGGAAATTTCTTATCCTTCAAATACCGTCCTAATTTACCTGTCATGATAGAAATCAAAGCTCTGATAGAAACTTCATCCATCACCGGCTCATACGATCTGATTTTTCTAGCAGGTGAACTCTAGCCGACCTCTTCGCCTCTGAAGACGAAATCTTATTCATCCTCTCCACTGTCGAAATCAACAAAAAGTATGTAGAAATTCGCGAGAGCAAATCGATCGTGAAAGGAAATCGGAAATCGATCATAGAAGGAAATCGGAAATCGGAATCGATCGGGCTGGAGAGCAGAACAGATGAAGGATTTCATTGAGAGGAGAGCGAAAATACTGCAATCTATGAGAGATTTGAATGAGATGAGGATTAGGGCAAAGATATTAAGCCACCTCAATCTCTGTAATTTACAAGAGTAATCGTTCCTAAAAAGATTTACGAGTGTAATCATTCAACAAAAAAAAGTGTAAACGGGCCGAGTCGAGTCACTATAGGCTCGAGCTTGACTCGACAAAAAAAACCGGGTTCGATATTCGGTTTGAATTCGATCGAGTCGTATAAAGACAAACACGAACTCGATTTGTTAACCATTCGGTATAACTTTACTCAACTCGTAAGCCCGATTGTATTGTATTAGATTATAATTAATTTATTGTTTATAAACTATATCGTGATCGAGCTCGACTCGTCAAATATTTGACTCGACTAATAATTCATGATTTGAAAACAAACAAAGAAAATCATGATTTAGATAAAATATTATCTAATAATAATTCATAAAGATATTTTAAGGATGTTTGTCACCAAAGCATCCAAAAAAAGTATATGCATGTCAAACCATTCTTTATCTGAAGTCTACTTAAACTACTCGTGACAACATTTTTATTTTGGGGGAATGAGGGAGAAGGACATAAATATTTCATTAATTGAATAGAAGGACAGTTTTTTAAAACTTTTGCATAAAGGACAAAACTATTTATTCACTGTCGAAATTCACTTGTGTTTGAAATTCACTGTTTAAATTCACTGACGAAATTCACTGTCGAAATCCACTAATTTTCAAAATTCATCGTCGAAATTCACTAATTTTCGGGATTCACTGTCGAAATTCACTGATTTCGGGATTCACTGGGGAGATTCATTGATTTTCGGGATTGACTGTTTGTCCTTCTCGCTATAAAAATTATGCAGTTGTCCTTCTCCCTATAAAAAATATGTAGTTGTCCTGTTACTTAAAAATATTTCAGTTTGTGTCCTTATCCCTAATTTCCCATTTTATTTTTGTCACAGGTTAACAGAGTTGTTGTGATAAACAAATTTATTGTCACTAGAAGCAATACATTGTGACAAAATTCCTCTTTGTCACCAAAGATTTGTCACAAAATTTTTTTTTTTTGTAGTGAATCTTTATTTTTTTCGTTTTGAAATAAAATATTTCAGACTGGGGATTTGAATGAATTACGGTTGAAATATTTTTTTGATTCATATTGAGTTTCACACTGAATTTCAAAGCGAATACTCCCGTTTCGAATAAGAATAAAATGGCGTTTAAAATATATGTGCAGGTACTCACCCTTGGTCTCCTTTTTCTTTTTCTTTTTATTTTTTTTAAAATTTATTTACTGCTTGAAGGATATATATGTGCAGAAACATCTGTATATAAGAGTTTTCATTTAATTATATATTGTTAGTGATAATATATTTATTTATTAGGATAAGGTCATAAAGGACAAGTTTACATCTTATTTATGTAAAAAGGACAAGAAAATAATGCAATGGTTGTGAAGGACAAAAAATAATATATATCCAAAAATACCATTTATAATTATAACTACCATCATTTCTCCATTATCCCAAAATGTAGAAACCCTAGCCTCAATCCTCTTCTCTTCTCTGCAAATTTCACATAACCTATCCCAGAAACCCAACTTTGAAAAAACCCCCAGCCGTTGCTTCTTCATTCACGCCTCATTCAATGAAGAATCCTTACGATTCTCCAAAATCATCCCCATATCTCCTTCATTCAATGCTCTGTATCATCCCAGAAACTTCCATCCTTTGCTGCCCGGATTCTCAGCAAAACCGTTCTTTCTTCTCCTTCGTGTCGATTTCCACATGTGACGATCCCTTTTTGAATCAAAACAAATTTCACATCTGTGAAGGATTCTTCATTCATTTGAGCAACCACGTGCCGAATTGCGTTTATGGGGGACTCGGTTTTGTAAAGTTACCTCTTTTGGACTCTCCTTGGCATTCCGGACTCGAAGAAACGTAGAAATTTTGCTATGAAGGATTTGAATCCTTGAAAAGATTGGAGCTTTCTGATGTCCATGATTTCCGTTTCGGTGGATCCATAATATCACCATGAAGTATTTCTAGAGATCATGGAGTTATTGATCTGTTCCCAACCTTTTGATCCAAACTCAAAGGTAATTTCTTTTTCATTTGTATGATTTCAGATTTTAGCTTGTACAATTGAAGATTCGATGTTTGTTCATTTTGAAAGTTTGAGTTTTGATTTTGGATGGTATTATGGTTGATTTTAGCTTATTAAGCTCGTTTTTCGAGATCTGAAGAGGAACTAGAGTCGTTAGATTAGATCCGATCTGGGTTTTTGCAGATTTGAAGAAATTTCACCTTTTGGTTTAGCTTGATTGGAAGTATTATCAATATATTGTAGAAAAAGCTGCGGCTTTTTCTTTAATTGTGTTGAGAAATGTCATTGGCGACCTTCACTAACTTCAATTGAGGAGAATAACGTTCTTTGATGAATGATCTTTTCCTTTTTGATAATTAATATTTATTTTTCCTCATATAAATGATTCGTAGACATTTAAACAACAACGCAGTAACATTTGAACAGCGAAGTAGTAACATTGCTACATAATGTAGTAACAGTCTAAACAATCGTAGTAACATTTCACGAAAAATATACTAACATCTGTAAAAATGAACTGGCCACTAAAAAAATTTGAACATTTCCAAGGAAAATGTAGTAACGTGTCGGCATTTTTTTCTATGAATGTGCACGATCTTAAGGTACACAAATCCCCTATTAGGGTTCCCCTTCCCAAGTAGGGTATAGAAAGAGTAACGTTTCGGCATTTTTTCTATGAATGTGCACGATCTTAAGGTACACAAATCCCCTACTGGGGTTCCTCTTCTCAAGTAGGGTATAGAAAGCTGTCAGAAGCAATGGAAACACCCTCAAACATAGTAACACATAATGTAGTAACTCGTAGTAACACCAACACGTAGTAACACCAGCACGACTTTAATGTGAAAAGAAAAAAAAATGTTATCATTAAGGGTATTTTTGTACATCTCTTTTTTTTGTCCTTCTCAACCACTGTCTTTGTTTTTCGTCCTTTTTCATCATTTACCATCTTATATTGTCCTTTAGACCCACCACCAGTTTATTTATTTATTTATTTTTTTTTGGTGTGCACATTGAAAGCCATTGTGACTACGATCCTGATTGGTCAAAATGTTCAAATCCAGCTATCCTGTTCATGTTTTCGATATTTCCAAGATTTTGTTGGCGCCGTCCGTTCCGATTATTGATGATGATGAGTCGGCTGATTCCGGTAGCTAGTGATGATTCATATGTCGATAATTATTTTGACACTTCGCCCGGCTATTATTCAAGTATTCATGAGTCAAGTCGTGGGCAGTCCTCAAACCATGTTGAGTCACATCGTGATAATAGAGTATGGGATAGTTCTGATTCTGATTCTGGTAGTGATGATGATAATGATGTCTGGTTGCGATAATTTTCTTTTTGATCGACACTCCATGGTCAGTTGGTCACTACAAAAAAAAAGTTTTTTTTTGTGACAAAATACAAGTGACGAATTGTAGATTGTCACAATTGGGTAACTTCTTGTGACAACACGTTCGTTTGTCACAAAAAAAAAAATGAATTCATTAGTGACAAAAGATGATATTATCACAAGAGGTGTGATGCTTTGTTACAAAAAAAGTATGATTTCAATTGCACACCGGGAGATGAAATTTTGGACGAGGCTTTAGTAAGAAACCATCTCTATGACCAAATTCTTGACAATTTATGTGACAAAAATATTTTGTCACCACAAAATGCAATACACCATTAAAAAAAACTATTGTGTGATCTGTTGTCATAAATTGTGTTTTACTCGTATATTCTTTGACAAAACTTTGATGCTAGACTTTGGTGGCGATGAGTGTAATCGAGCCGATTCGATAATCTATAGGGCTCGAAGTCGATTAGACTAACATTCCCGTACAGCCCTAACATTTTTTATCATTAAATCTTAAAGTGTTTGTGTGACATACATATTTTGTCAAAAATAATTTTTTAGCACAAGTAGATTTGATATATTCTTTTGTTTTTAAGGGAAACAATAGTACTACAGTTAAACCTCGATAAATTAATACCCTCGAGACTAGAAAATATTCGTTTAACGAAGTTATTCATTTATCAAATATTATTTTAAGCCCTTTTGCCCTAGTCGGGATCGGAGAAAATTATTCATTTGACGAGCTTATTCATTTATCGAATATTGACTGTATATACTTTCATATCTTGCTCAAAGTTCGAAAGTTATCGGATGCCCTAATTGTTCTCTCAAAAAATAGCTCCACACCTATCTCCGCTCCTCATCGCTCTCCTATCATCGCCACTGCGCTCTCCGATCTTCGCTGCTAGCATGATCATCTCCGCTCGCTGATCATCACCACATCTTCGTTCATTGCTGCTGTGTTCTCAACAAATCTTGAAGGATGGTAGAATCGAATCGCTGGATCAAATTAACTTGCTTTCTCTTAATCGAACAGTTTCAAATCATAGATATGCTTGTTTGGCCGATTTTGTAAGACTTGGTCAAAGCACTAATTTCAGGCTTTTGATGTCGTCGGTGACGGAAATGGTGACATCGTCGTCGACGAAAATGAGCTCCTTGCCGGGATTGGTATTGAAGAAGACATGTACACCCCGTAAGTTAGTTCCTTGGTTATTTATGTGTCATCTTATTTAATTTTTCTCAGTATCTGATTTGATATCTAACAGCCGAGTACATCATGGATACCAGTAATCAAAATTGATAGAGTTTAGTACTTCAGTTTTTATGTTTGATTATGTTCTTACATCTAATTTTCATTACAAGGTCATAGATTAGAAGAGCATGTTCGTTCATATATGATTAAATACTTATTTTTCTGCTGACTTTTGCTTCAGATATGTTTCGATGTGTGAAAAATACATGATAGTGTTTTAGAACTGAATAGTATCTAAATTCTTTTATTTAGTATACACATGACCATAAAACTTGCGCAGTTGGTATGAATAACTCTTTTTCAAATTTTTTTTGTATGAGCTTTGTGCCAAGTCGCATTACTCTGTCAACATAATGCCAAAGTAAGTTTTTTCATTTCTTGTGGAGGTTATAAGTATTGGTGGTCTGGTCAATTATAGATGGTTAATGGGTGTAGTGAATCATTTAATGTAGTGATTTTATTAACAAAGGATGAGGAGAAGACTTTGATAAGAGTAAATATGTACAGTGACCTGTTTATTAAAGCCTTTTGATATTGCTTTACTTTAAAATTCATCCACTTTTTCACCGTAGTAGCTCACAAATTTCCAATTCCCCCATCCCCTTTTGCAGAATTCAGAGCATTCAGAACCTTCATTCACACCAAGAACCCTCACTTCTCTGGTAGGTTAGGTATGAGTCGTATGACAATTTGACAGAGTTGTTTTTCCTTCTTGTGCTGTTTATTTCATTACTTTTTTGTATGTTCGGAATATATATAATGTTTTTAATTTTTAGGTTTCTGCTATAGTGTCGTGCTTGCTAAGATCGTCTAGAGCAGAAGAGATACAAATATTGGCTAGACAGTGATGAATCTATATCTTAGCAGATTATTTCATGTTCTAGCGAGAAAAATGAAAAGAGAAAGTGAGAGCTTGAGGGGGAAAAGGGGGAAATTGTACTATCAAATAAGAACGCCTAGCGTGTTCAGTAATGAAGGGTGTGAATGAGTGCAGCAAATCATTTAGTGAGTGCAGCAGATCGGCATTTGTGAAATGAATTGTTACCATACATGGAAATATACTCATGTATGCAAGGTATTTCTCTTCCCTTAATCATGTTTATGTTTTGAAACGAGTTTTAGCTAATGCACTTCGAACGACATATAGAGCCATGGATATATCAACACAGATCATATGGTGGTGACCCTTTTTGATGAATCATGGGCCAGGGGTTTCACCTTTAAAAAATAATTCACTTGTATAATCCCTTATACTAGTGCAAAATCACCTTGATTGAAGTGTTTGTGTACTTGCCATCTGACATGTCAATTGGTGGTTTTATGCACAGTGATCTTCATGGTTTGGAGCTTACAAGGTATCTTGATTTGGAGAATTCATGTCTGCAGGTAATTTGTTATTGTTCTATTACCCTTTGTTCTTTCTTAATGTGGGTTCTTATAATGTCTAGATCTTGATGAGCTTGAAAACATTGAAATTGGAGTGCAAAAGAAACGAGATGAGGCCTACAAATTAAGCTGCAAAGAAGAAGAAAGGTTTTACGATGACAAATTTGTCTGTCATTCTTTATTTTAGACAATGTTTGTCTACTATTCCGTTTAATAGTGATTTTGTGTGGTGATATTTCTTCCATGGGTTTTGTTTCTTTCACAACAAATGCAGAAATCGTAGAAGAAAAACTGTTAATCTGCTGCAACCTGCAATGAATCATACTCCTGGATTGGTCAATTTATTCCTGTAAGGTTTTATATAAATGCAATTTCTATTTTCTTCATCCTTGAATTTTTCTGTTGCCTCCGTTTGTTACTTATAAATACGTATAAATAGCACAAGGTTTGTATTTAACCATTCTTGTTCTGTCGTTCATCTAGATATGCAAAGCTAAAACGTGTCTTTGTGTAGCCAGAACAACTCCCTTTATGCATCTGTTTGGGGTGTCATGTCTGCTGTGTCTTGGTCTGTCCAAGACATGTCTTGAGATGTCCAGACCTGCAGGGCAGAACCAATATTTTGTGCCTTTGGCTAGTGTTTTGACTTCATACTACACGGAGGAGTGTTCATGGATTTTATCAACGGAAAACAACAAGTAATAAATTTATAAATCCGGTATACCCCAAGTGTAGGGATCGTAGTATAGAGGTTGATACCGGGTCGATCTTACGGGGAATCGGGGTTGTTATCCTAGTTTTTATTACCTAACCTAACTATGTCACGATTACTACTAAAAAGATACGAAAATAAAACAGTGAAAACTAAAACGAAAAACGAAACTAACAATAATAATAACTGGACAGAAGATCGAGATCTAAAGCTAGGAAAATATGGTTGCGAACACAATTATCTAAACTAAATCTATTTTAAATCTATTATGAAATAAAGATTGTAAATTTACTAGGCAATTCAAGTTCAAGTGATTTAATTAATAATTTACGAACGAACAAGCTATTGATCCACCTATCCTACAACAATCAATTTCTATCTCGATTATCTCGCGATTGCTAACCAAGTTGTGATTCACCTAGCCAAGGAATGAACTCCTAATTTCTTAGACAAGTTCGCCTATTAATCTTCTATCTTTCGATCTGAAGATTAATGCTTCCTAACCCAATGTGTGAAATTTATAAGTTTCTAACCTAGAAATCCAACCTAATAACTCTCGTTATTTAGATCAAAGATCTATTCTTTATCATGGGGATCTAGGGTTTAACATGATTCTCATCAATATAAACAATCAACATGCAAAGATCTTTCGATATAAATTGCATAAAAACGTGATAAACATAATAAAGAAACAACTTGAATTAAAAACTCACAAGACAATTGAGAAACGAAACTGAATTGCTGATCGGATGGCTTCACAACGCTTGTTCAATAGAGGTCTAGCCTCTTAACATCACCTTTGAGCTCGAATTACTTGAATAAAAGTACATAAAAGTGTTTGAGCTAAACTAGAGATTTAAAAGCATAAACTTTGAGTAAAAACTAGTAAAAATCGTAGCTAGGCCGCCCCTAGGGTTTAGAGTTCGAATAATGATATTATTATGTGGAGAAAACGCAGCCTTTATATAGATTTCAGAGGCGGTTTGGCTAGTCGGTTTATGGACGCCCGTCCAAAGAATCAAACGCCCGTCCTTCCTTCAATGCAAACTTCGAATCGGGCCGAGTCATGATCAGACGCCCGTCTTTCTTTAATTTGGACGCTCGTCCACTAAATATCTCAAAACTCTGAATCAAACTCTTCAGCCTGGACGCTCGTCAATATGCGACGCGCCCGTCCAATCGGGCGGGACTTGAACGCTGCTCGTTGGACTTGAAATTCGATTTCTCCATCTTTATCCCTTTTCTTCTATTCAAATCTTCCTTATCTCTTTTTCATCAATTAAATCCGACATTTATCTTCTTTCAATCATCTTTTGAGCCGCAATTATGCATCTACAAGTCATTAAAAACATCACAAAATGTAATAATATCCAAATAAACATAAAATCATCAATAAGACACATAAATTAACCAATTTTGCGATTAAACCGTTTAAAAACTCATTTGCTCAATAAATCAATTAAACACTTAATTTCTATGCGAATTATACGAATATGGAGAGAATTGTTACAAAATATAACGATATAAATCATATAAAATCACCCTTAACAACTCCCCCACACTTAGCTTTTGCTCGTCCCGAGCAAAACAAGACAAAACCAAGGCTCGGAAAAAGATAGACATCTCAGCAAATATAACACATATTCAATAACTTAGAGGTTCACCACGGTGTGTGTAGAGCCATAACAAACTTCCACTAAGTCCAAACTTGAAAATTTATTCAAAGCAAACTAGCTAATACCCCCTTCAAACTAGAGATAAATGATACTTGTAAGATGTACTCTACAAAACGTGACATATCTCGAAAAAGATGATAGAATACATCTAGAGCCTTCCTGATATACTCAGAGGATAATCCCTACAACATATTTGTCAGTTTATACTGGGATAAGGTATACGATAACTAAGTCTTACATCAATTCATACCGCTTCTTATTGCAAGTTGATTTAACTATTTTCACATTTAAACGCACATCAGAATGAGCTCTTGCCCTGTCATAGCAGAATAGGATATTTGAGATATACCCTACCTTACTCAAATCGTAAGGCAGCTTCTTCTGACTGTCGTGAGCTTTTGGTCATCATAGTGGTATAGGACATTCGAGATATGACCTACCGCACTCAAATCATCGACCAGCTTTCGACACACACACTTATTTCATTTAAATTCAACTTTTTCAACAACTTTAGTTACGCTTTACTTATCACATTCAAACCTCAGATATTCACAGTATGTCATAGTTTGGATCTAAACACAAACTATCATAATCGTCACGATACATACATTAGCACTAAGCACATGACTTATAAGATAACAAAAATCACTAATCAAAAGGGGTATAGCTTTATATTATAGCTCATCATTCACTATGGCTCGTGAAAAATATATATCGGGTGAAACAACTAACTTACTGGACATACAGTATATAGCATCAATGACTATAAAAAAACGAACAAAGATTATACATTGCTTACTCGGGACAGAACAAAAATTTGAAAAATTTAGCTCATTTTGCATAGAAACATAATGAAGTAAGCAAATGATCGGCACACATAACCATTCCCCTCCCCCACACTTAAACCACAACATGTCCTCAGGTTGTGCAGAATTTAAAAAGAAATGAAGTACTTAGCTGATTGTGTAGATATTCGAGCCGTTGGTCAGGCTGGTGCATGAAAAGGCCAACGCTCTCGAAGGCGTATAGAACTCGTTCCAACATGACTCAAATGTTACCTCGACAAAACATCTAGAAAGATATCTGCACTACTTGACAACCACAGAAGAAATCTCGGGGAAAACGGGGGAATATTATCGCAAAAATGAAAAAGAATGATAAGGATAAAGATAAAAAAGAATAATCAGTCAGCACAATAAAAATCGAAAATAATAGCAATGTCAATCATCGAAATACAAGACAAAGTATGAAATAGCCTTATGGTTTACATGATCCATCGAAAATGAGAAGCATACGGAAACCGTCAGTCGCTTACAAAAGAGAAATACAATGAATCAGCAAGAAATCAATAATAGTAGCAAGATACAACCAAATCGAAGATGAAAATATGAAATACGGAATCAGAAATCAGTCAGGGCTGCCCCGGGGCTAAAGAATCACCAGCAGGAGGTGCTCCACCCGTAGGAGTGTCGATAGAGGTCCACTGTGGGCGCCAGTAGTCCTCTCTCTGCTGTGTCGATCCTCCTCATCCAAGAAGCACGGCTCTGAATAACATCCGCAATGGCTTGCTCAATCTCGTCAGAATAAACGTAATCTATAGAGCTTGGGTTGAAGATACCCCGGTCCCTCGGAGGACGGCCCTCACTAATACACTTCAGAATAGTCAAGATGTTATGCTGTGTATCTCGAATGTCCTCCATCCAGTTCCTTAAACTATTGGCCATGCTCAGACGCATCCGAACCGAGGGAGATAAAGATGGAAGGGAAGATGCTTGAGGGGTGTCAAGAGGAACCGCAACACATGTGTTTGCCTCACCTCGCCTCCTCTCGACTCGAAGCTTTCACTTTCTCCCGCTGCAAGTATCTAGGATTCTTCGGCTTGTGATCATTTTTGTATTACGGCACTCCAGCATCTATGCATAAACTGTGGATCAAGTGCGGACATATCAAACATCTTGCATATACTTTCTAATTTTTGGCTATCTCATCGAAAACGGCTTGTCCGACATCCACATTCAGCTTAAAATTCAGAGCATACAACATCCCGAGGTCACCAATGTGAAAATGAGTCAGGTTGTTCTTAGGTAACAACCTGTTCTGAATAAAACGACATTGGACCTTCCAATCCTCCGTCCAACTTGTCGTGACCAATTCCTTCCTATCTCCACCCGGTCTAAGTGTCCACGGCACCTCCGGGCACACCATTAATCTAAGATCCTCCAATGGATCTTGACCGGCATCGTGCTTGGCCTTTATTGCCTCTTTGTAATCTAACCCCTCAAACGGTGCTAAGCTGTACTTCTCGTTAATAACTTGAGGTGTAAATGGCACCTTTATTCCCCTAACCATCACAACTCCGGATTCTAGATTCGTCTCCGAACAATTGGCATAAAACTCACGAACCAATGTGGCATTAACCGGAGTCTTCGGGGTTCTCATCAATGCCCCCCACTTCATATCCTTTAATAACTTCACAAACAAAGGATCAACTTGAGTCTCTAAAACAGCCCTCTCAATTAACATTGTTCGTGCTATATAATGCTTATTGTACACATCAAGAGCCTTAGGGTTTATGAATCGACGAGCTAATGGCATAGGAACTGGGGGTCTAACGTTCTGTCTAGGTGGCTCAACCCCTTCACTTGCTTCCTCCTGTCTAGGCCTAGGTGCCTCACTACTCCGTTCACCCCTAGGAAGTCTCACTCAAGGCACATCATCAGTATCTAAACCAGATTCAGACTCATCACGCAGTGGTGCTCTAGATTGAGCTTGTGTAGACCTAGGAAGACGTTCTCTTATAAGCACACCCCGGTTAGGATCAACTAAGGCAGGATCTACGACCTTTGGCCTCTTACTTGGTTCATTTGCAACTCCCTTACCATGCCTCTTTTGCACCCCTTTACGAACCATTGTAACTCAGGCTAAACAAACAACAATCAAACCACAATCCAATACAAAACCACCCGTTTATCGTCCAAACGGGATTTTCCAAACAAATCAACACCAAACCAACATCAAAACCACAATGCAATCCATCTGTCATCATCCATTATCATCCCAGATCACCAACAAAAGAAGAAAGATAAACAAAACAAGAAGAAAAAACCAAATAAGGTAAATTTCATGTAAAAGAGTCGACTCGAAGATCGAACTCAAAAAAAACGTGAAAGAATCTAAGAAAAGCTTATAAAATCTTACCAAGTACGTTGAAGGGATGATGAGAATGATGATGAGGAGCCCTAACAGTGAACAATCGAACCCAAAGATCGGATTTTTCTTTTAAGAAACCGCACTAGCTAGGTCACTGGATCGAAATAACGGTTGTTTGTTGGAGGATTTGGGTTGAAGAATCAAAGAGAGGGGTTTGAGAGGTGGTCGTAGAGCTTTTGAATCGCTCAATTTGGTTTAGAAACAAGGAATTTAGGGCAAAAGAGGTCGAAAAGTCGGGTTTGCAATTTGAAAATTCTGATTCGAAATAAATTTGGGAAGCATGGGTATTTATAGACGCAGTCGAGCAGGCGTCCAGAGGAACCGGGCGGGCGTTCAAACCGGATCTATGAATCGGACGGGCGTCTAGATATTCAGACGCTCGTCCAACTGTTCAAAAATAGAACAGAGTTGGAGGGAAATTAGCAGACGGACGTTCAGTCAAAGTGGACGCTCGTCCAAGATTTTCACAGGACGGACGGGCGTTCAGGATGTGTGGACGCTCGTCCACGGCAGAATTCAGCAAAAACTTAAACTTTTTTCATTCAAATCAAATTCAAATTTTTATTTCATTATAAAAAATTCATACAAAATTTCAAATAACAAATAAAAACTGGAAAACACATAAAAACACTAGAAAATAGTGGGTTGCCTCCCACCGAGCGCTTTTGTTTTACGTCGTTTGCTCGACGAAACAACCTAACGACGCTAGTCATCGTAAATCTCCGCCCAATCCACAATCCGGATCAGACGGCGGAGCATGTCAATAGCAGGAGGAAAATCATACTCGTCCCCAGAAGCCCGGTCCTCACCAAATCCACATCCACTCCTCGAAAATGCTCAGCTTGCAGCACTAGCGCCAAGTCAGTCAGCATCGGATCATTGAGGATTGTATACGGTCGTCCAAAAGTCTCCTACAGGTCCTCTGAACTAAAATCTCCACCTCCCGAAGATCGGGGTACAATGAGAACATATGTAACGGTCTTGATGCGGGTACTAATATCAAAGTCTACGTCCAAAATGATAGTCCCTCCGGGTCCGTCACCTAAAGTGATAAGTGGGATCCTACTAATGAAAGGAAACTCATGTGGTAGAACTCCATAATCCATATCTAAAAACACAGCTAAACTGAACATATTCAAACAAAATCTTAATTAGACTTAAGATAAAAAAAACATAAAAGAGAGTACTAATATAATAAAGGATATCTAGGATGCCCCCTGGTGGCGCTTTTGGTTAATGTCGTTAGCTCGACACTCTTTTAGCTTAGCCTGGATCGGCCATTTAACTTTTCTGCCAGCCACTACCTCGTGCAGGCTTTGATCAGTAGTGTGGCTGCAGAAACAGCATCTAACACATGGGGTTAATTCTTTAATTGCCTTCCACACATGTTTAAACCTCCCCATAGTTGATTTCTTCTTCTTCTGACGACGTTTCAATTGTTGCTCCTTTTCAAACTCTTCCATGTCCCAACTACCTGCTAGAACTTCTTCAAAAGGACCACTACCGTCATCCTCAGAAAACAAATCGGGCGAAAACTCGTCAAATTTATTGACTTCTGAAGTACCACACCCGAGGATATCAAGGAATCGAACAATCAAAGGCTTTTCCTTGGCTTGACCAATGTACTGCTTGCACCTTTGACCATTCAATCGGAACGGCTGGTCACTATAACCTCGTAGTTCTAAAACACCTCCAGGAATGATTTGGAGAATTTCAAAGGGACCGGACCATCGTGTCCTCAGCTTACCAGGGAACAGATATAACCTGGAATTGTACAATAAAACTTGTTCCCCTACTTGGAATTCTCGCTTCTTGATTTTGGCATCGTGAAGGAGTTTCGTCTTTTCCTTACTTATCCTGGCACTTTCGTAGGACTAAATTCTAAATTCGTCTAATCATGCAATTGCTGCAGTCGGTGTTTTCCACAAGATTGGATATCGAAGTTCAAGAACTTCGTGGCCCAATACGCTCTATGCTCTAACTCAACTGGCAAGTGGCATGGTTTACCATAAACCATTTGATAGGGTGATGTACCCATGGGGGTTTTATAGGCAGTTCGATATGCCCACAGTACGTCATCCAACTTTAGACTCCAGTCTTTTCAATGATCATAATCGCTTTTCCAGGATCTTCTTTTTAAACTTTGGTTGCTTCTTTCAACTCGACCACTAGTCATAGGATGATATGGTGTGCCAGTTTTATGCCGGACACCATATTTCTCAAGCACTTTCTCCAGAGGTCGGTTGCAAAAGTGTGTCCCTTCATCACTAATCAAGGCGCGTGGACACCCGAATCTCATGAAGATGTTTTTCTTTAGAAACTTCATGACCGTTTTATGATCATTGTGAGAAGTGGCTTGAGCCTCCACCCATTTCGATACATAGTCCACGCAGACTAAGATGTATTTATTTCCACAAGATGATGGGAATGGTCCCATAAAATCGATGCCCCATACATCAAAGACTTCACATTCAAGAATGGGTTTCAATGGCATGTCGAAACGCCTTGTTAAAGTTCTGGTTCTTTGACACCTATCACAAGCTTTACAGAAAGCTTCTGTATCTTTAAAGATCTTGGGCCAATAGAAGCCGGATTGAAAGATCTTAGCAACGGTTTTCCAAGGACCAAAGTGACCGCCAGTGGGTCCACTGTGGCATTGCTCAATAATATCACGTTGCTCAGATTCAGGAACACATCTTCTCAGCAAACCATCTTTACAAATCTTGAAGAGGTAAGGTTCATCCCAAACGAATGTTTTCAAATCAGAGAAGAATTTCTTCTTCTCCTGATAGGACAATTCTGGATCAAGGTATTGGGAATGAAGGTAGTTTACGATGGAAGAATACCATGGAACATCTGGAGCACAACCGTCGATAAGCATGACATTCTCCAGAGGAAAGTAAAGATATATATCGTCAGGGTCATCCTTTTCCTCATTCAACATTCTTGAAACATGATCAGCCACTACGTTTTCACCGCCCTTTTTGTCTTTAATTTGGACATCAAAATCTTGTAGGATCAGTATCCAACGTAGTAAGCACAGTTTAGCCTCTTTTTTGTCATCAAGTATCGCAAAGCAGCGTGATCAGTCCACACAACCACTTGAGCACCCAACAAGTAACTACGAAACTTGTCCATAGCAAAGACTACGGCCAATAATTCCTTTTCGATTAAATCGTGTAGTTTACTTGAGACAGATTTAGTGTGTGATCATGTAATAGATTGGCTGAATTTTCCTTTTATTCTCTGTCCTAAGATCACACGCCAACAAGATAGTTTGATGCATCGCACATAAGCTCGAAGGAGATTCGGTCAAAGTAAAATAAGGATCGGCGCGGAGATTAATCGACTTTTAAGCTCCTCAAACGCTTGCTTGCAACTTTCATCAAAATCGAATACAACGTCTTCTTTAGGTAGTGTAGACAGGGGCTTGGCTATCTTGGAAAAGTCTTGAATGAATCTCCTATAGAAACCGACATGTCCAAGAAAACCTCTGACTTCACGCACATTCTTAGGATAACTCATCTTCTCGATAGCTTCTACTTTGGCCCTATCTACCTCAATACCTTTGGCGGTGATCTTGTGGCCAAGAACTATTCCCTCATCTACCATGAAATGACACTTTTCCCAGTTTAGGACTAAGTTCTTTTCCACACATCTGGATAAGACCTGGTCAAGATTGTCAAGACAATCATCGAAGGATTGACCAAAGACCGAAAATTCATCCATGAAAATTTCCATACACTTTTCAACTAGCCCGTCAAAGATAGCCAGCATACATCTTTGAAATGTAGCTGGAGCATTGCAAAGACCAAATGGCATCCGTCTGTAAGCAAATGTACCATAAGGGCAGGTGAAAGTGGTCTTTTCTTGGTCAACTGGATTGATGGGTATCTGGAAATAACCTGAGTATCCATCCAGGAAACCGTAGAATGCATGTCCCGCCAGGCGCTCTAGCATCTGGTCAATGAATGGAAGGGGGAAATGATCTTTCATTGTAACCTCATTGAGCTTTCTGTAATCAATGCAGACTCTGTAACCAGTAACGAGCCTCAATGCTATTTCTTCTCCCTTCTCATTCTTCTCAATAGTAATTCCTCCCTTTTTAGGAACTACTTGAGTCGGGGATACCCATTCACTGTCAGCGATTGTGTATATGATACCCATATCTAAAAGCTTGATAATTTCCTTCTTGACCACCTCTTGCATATGAGGGTTGAGCCTCCTCTGGGGCTGTCTAACATATTTCGCACCCTCTTCAGTCTTGATTTTATGCATACAGATGTCAGGAGATATCCCTCTGATGTCTCCTACTTGCCAACCAAAGGCTTTCTCATTTTTCCTCAAGACGTTTACCACCTTCATTTCTTCTAATCGAGACAAACTTGGCGAGATATAATTAATGGAAGCTTGTCACCTTCTCTTAAAAACACATACTTTAGATGTTTAGGCAACGGCTTCAGTACCAGATCTGCAGGGGGGTCCTCCAAACTTGATTTAAGATCTCCACTTTTCAACTCAACATCACTGAGTTTACTTAGTGGTCCTACTTCCAAAGCTTCTCCTTTCAACAACTCATCCTCAAATTCAGCTTCTAACTATTTCAGATTCACCACACCATGATTATTCAACTTCTCAACTAGTCGCTCGTACTCAGTTGCAACAGCCATGACTTGCTTTTCCATGAAATCATTGAAGTCATCAGACATATCGTCAATAGAGAAGCCGGTTGGTATTTCAGAGGGTCTCTGGATAGCTTTGGAAACATTGTAACTCACCTCTTGATCACCAACTCGTATCGTCACTTGCCCACCATCACAGTCAATGAGGGCTCTGGCTGTAGACAAAAAAGGTCTCCCAAGAATTAGAGGGACATTCTCATCCTTCTCTATGTCCAGAACGTACCAGTCAACCGGGAAGATAAATCTATCAATTTGAACTAACACGTCCTTTAATATTCCTGCAGCTTTCGTGGAAGATCTATCCGTGAATTGAAGATTCATGGTGGTGGGTTCTAGAAGATTGTCTAACCCAAGCTGTTTGCAGACAGACAATGGCATCAGGCTTATGGATGCACCCAGGTCACATAAAGAGTTTGGGAAGACTAGGCCTCCCATCAGCAATGTGAGAACAAATTTCCCAGGGTCACCCCTCTTGATTGGTAGATCTTCATAATTGATCATTGAGCAATCCTCACCAATCAACCGATCCATGTCTGCTAACTTCTTCTTAGAAGAAACAACATCTCCACCAAAACCTCGGATAATGGAAGATTAACTTGAGTATTTTTCAGAAGGTTTAGCACTTTTTCATACTTTTTATCCTCATTCAAGGAGATGTTGCTTTTTCTAGGTGGAAATGGAAGCTTGTTCAAGTCACTCTCAGAAAAGACTTTCTTCGAGGATGAACTGACAGCTTTGTCTTCCAAGTCCTTCCACCTCACCACTTTTTCATTCTTCTTACTAATCAGGGGGTCAGCCCCTGACTCTCACTTGATTCTTAATTCCTCAAGGGTTCAACCACCTTAGGACTTCCAACTCTTTCACCTCTCAGGGGATCAGCCACCTGAGTATTCTCTCGCAGCCAAGGGGAACGTAGGTGCTCGACTTCCCCTCCTGCCTTATCGCTAGCAGGAGGGGTTAGTGGTTTCCCTGGTGAGGGGGACCACTCAGTTGAGTACCTGACCTTAAGTTCATCGCACTGGCCTCTTCTCTACCGTGACGGATCGGAAGGTACCAGTCGGTCATTGGCTATTATTCAAATCGGCCCGAGCAACTTGACCACCCTTTGGATTCTTTCTCGTGAAGTCGGGCAACCGCCTGGGGTCTAAGCTAACTGTTCACCAATTGCCCTATTTGCCTCTCAAGATTCTTGTTTGTGCTCATCGTGAGTTGGATGTTTTTATTTTGCTCCTCCCGAAAGAGCTCCATTCAACTTGGATATCATTCGAGGCGAGAGGCCTTGAGAGTTTTGGAAGTTCTCGGATAAGGTTTGGCCGGACCGATTCTGAAATGTAGAATTAGAATTGTTAGGCCAATTCTGACTGAACCTTTGATTCTGATTGGAAAAATTGGAGTTCTGGTTTTGGTTGAAAGTAAGGTTTCGATTGAAGTTTTGATTTTGATTAAAATTCGAATTAGGATTGAAATTTTGATTCTGACTGAAACCCTGGTTTTGAGGATTACTCTGGCCAGAGAATTGATTATTAAACCTCTGATTGGACTGACCAGAAACGAGATGTATGCCCCACATTGTCACAGTTCTGACATGTGACTGGATTATACTGTCCATTATCATGAACAGCGTTAACTTGATAAGTCGAAGGGGAAATGAATTGACACTGGCCAACCATATGGCCAGTCTGGCAGCAATTTTCACAATACATAACTTAAGAGTTCTGTTGAAAGGAAGAATGCTGATTGATCGGATTAGGAGAAATTTGAGAAGCTGCCATCTGCTTTTGCAGCATGGTGATCAGACTTTGCATATTCACCTCCTCGATCTTGGGAAGAGGAGGTGCTTGGATAGCTTGATATGAGGGGGCATAATTGTATTTGGCAATATCATCGAATAATGCCCACCCCTCTTCAAGTGTTTTCTTTAAAAATGCCCCACCAGAAGAACTATTGACCATGCCCTTCGTGAGCTCGGTCAATCCATCGAAAAAAAGTATTGACTTGCCTTTGTAACGGCAAGCCATGATGGGGACAATTTCTAAGAAGAGACTTAAACCTCTTCCAACACTCAAAAATGACTCATTTTCCTTCAGCGAAATGTGAAAATATCACTTAAACATTGGGTCATCTAGAAGGTGGGAAGTATTGACTCAGGAACTCTTTCTCGAGTTCCGCCCGAGTAGTGATGGTTTCAGAGGGAAGAGAGTGGTACCACTCTTTTGCCTCCCCTCGTAAGGAAAATGGAAACAGTTTAAGTTTTATAGCATCCTCACTTACTCCTTGGATGCGAGTTGTACCGCATATCTCTAGAAACGTGTGTAAGTGAGTATGAGGTTTTCTCGATGATAACAGTGAAAAATTGATGCATCTTTGCATCATCCGGATAAGCCAGTGTTTCAGCCAAAGGTAGGTGCATTGATGGTTGGTAGAACGATAGCCGGGTTGACCCTGACTTCGCCAGGCATGGCGTAATCAGCCAACATACGTCTATCTTCAGCAGCCATAATGACTATATTTTCGATCTCTTGAGCTAGATCTTGCTCGATATCTCGATCGACTGTGTTCTCTTCGTCAGGGAGGTCCACAAAACGGAGTCTTCTCCTGTTTGGTCGGACTATGATCCGCTCGAGGTCAGGGGTATAGAGTAGTGGCCCTTTTTGACTCCGAGTTTGCATAAACCGAAACCAAAATCTAGTTATCTAATGAGAACGAACAGAGAGGAAAAGTGGTGGCAGACAGGCCAGACGGGCGTGCAAGTTACTGGACGAGCGTCTGCCTGGAGAATGAACAGGACGGGCGTCTGGATACCCGGACGCTCGTCTGACTGGGTAAAACACGAACAGAGTTATAAAAATTTGACCGGACGGGCGTCCACTACCCTAGACGCCCGTTTACTGGAACAGAAACGAAACAGAAACTAAAAACAAAATATCTAAATTAAATTACTAACGATAATAAAAACTAGACAACCGTCCGGTTCCCTGGCAACGGCGCCAAAAAATTGTTCACGGATTTTATCAACGGAAAACAACAAGTAATAAATTTATAAATCCGGTATACCCCAAGTGTAGGGATCGTAGTATAGAGGTTGATACCGGGTCGATCTTACGGGGAATCGGGGTTGTTATCCTAGTTTTTATTACCTAACCCAACTATGTCACGATTACTACTAAAAGATACGAAAATAAAACAGTGAAAACTAAAACGAAAAACGAAACTAACAATAAGAATAACTGGACAGAAGATCGAGATCTAAAGCCAGGAAAATATGGTTGCGAACACAATTATCTAAACTAAATCTATTTTAAATCTATTATGAAATAAAGATTGTAAATTTACTAGGCAATTCAAGTTCAAGTGATTTAATCAATTTTACGAACAAACAAGCTATTATCCACCTATCCTACAACAATCAATTTCTATCTCGATTATCTCGTGATTTCTAACCAAGTTGTGATTCACCTAGCCAAGGTATGAACTCCTAATTTCTTAGACAAGTTCGCCTATTAATCTTCTATCTTTCGATCTAAAGATTAACGCTTCCTAACCCAAGTGTGAAATTTATAAGTTTCTAACCTAGAAATCCAACCTAATAACTCTCGTTATTAAGATCAAAGATCTATTCTTTATCATGGGGATCTAGGGTTTAACATGATTCTCATCAATATAAACAATCAACATGCAAAGATCTTTCGATATAAATTGCATAAAAACATGATAAACATAATAAAGAAACAACTTGAATTAAAAACTCACAAGACAATCGAAAACGAAACTGAATTGCTTGATCGGATGGCTTCACAACGCTTGTTCAATAGAGGTCTAGCCTCTTAACATCACCTTTGAGCTCGAATTACTTGAATAAAAGTACATAAAAGTGTTTGAGCTAAACTAGAGATTTAAAAGCATAAACTTTGAGTAAAAACTAGTAAAAATCGCAGCTAGGCCGCCCCTAGGGTTTAGGTTCGAATAATGATATTATTATGTGGAGAAAACGCAGCCTTTATATAGATTTCAGAGGCGGTTTGGCTAAGTCGGTTTATGGATTCCCGTCCAAAGAATCAAACGCCCGTCCTTCCTTCAATGCAAACTTCGAATCGGGCCGAGTCATGATCAGACGCCCGTCCTTCTTTAATTTGGACGCTCGTCCACTAAATATCTCAAAACTCAATCAAACTCTTCACCGGGCGCTCGTCAATATGCGACGCCCGTCCAATCGGGCGGGACTTGAACGCTCGTTCAGTGGACTTGAAATTCGATTTCTCCATCTTTATCTCTTTTCTTCTATTCAAATCTTCCTTATCTCTTTTTCATCAATTAAATCCGACATTTATCTTCTTTCAATCATCTTTTGAGCCGCAATTATGAATCTACAAGTCATTAAAAACATCGCAAAATGTAATAATATCCAAATAAACATAAAATCATCAATAAGACACATAAATTAACCAATTTTGCGATTAAACCGTTTAAAAACTCATTTGCTCAATAAATCAATTAAACACTTAATTTCTATGCGAATTATACGAATATGGAGAGAATTGTTACAAAATATAACGATATAAATCATATAAAATCACCCTTAACAAGGAGGTACTGTTTTCTTTGAAGGATCTTGAAGTACCAAATGAAGATGGGGTTTCTATCTTATTTTACTTGCAGAAGATCTTTCCAGGTTTTCATTAACTGTTTGATATGATGTTGATGGCTTCTGCAGGTCTTACACCAAGGGGCACTTTTCTCATTTTCTTAAGCATGTAGGCTTCTTAAGAGTCTTTTGGTATGAGGTTCACCTTACCGTTTCCAATGCTTTCATATCCTGTTCATCTTGTATGCAGCTTTTGCATATCCTAACATGGAATTTTAAAGTAAGACTTGATCCCCAACTTGAAATTCTCGCTTCTTGATTTTAGCGTCATGAAGGAGTTTCATTCTGTCCTTGCTAATCCTGGCACTCTCGTAGGCCTGGAGTCTAAACTCATCCAATTCATGCAACTGCATCAGTTGATGTTCACCACATGACTGGGCATCAAAGTTCAAGAACTTAATGGCCCAATACGCTTTATGCTCTAATTCGACTGGCAAGTGGCACGGTTTTCCATATACCATCTGATAGGGGGATGTACCCATGGGGGTTTTATAGGCAGTACGGTACGCCCATAGTACATCATCCAGTTTGAGACTCCAGTCTTTTCTATGACTGTTCACAACTTTTTCCAGGATCTTCTTCAAACTTTGATTACTTCTCTCAACCTGGCCACTAGTCATAGGATGATATGGTGTGCCAGTTTTGTGCCGGACACCATATTTCTCAAGGAATTTTTCTAATGGCCGGTTGCAGAAGTGCGTTCCCTCATCACTGATTAAGGCGCGGGGACATCAAAATCTCACGAAAATATTTTTCTTCAGAAAGCTCATGACCTTTTTATGGTCATTGCGAGAAGTGTCTTGAGCCTCCATCCATTTTGATACATAGTCAACGCAGACTATGATGTATTTGTTTCCACAGGAAGATGGAAATGGGCCCATAAAATCAATACCCCATACATCAAAGACTTCACATTCTAAAATGGGCTTCAATGGCATGTCGAAACGCCTAGTTAAAGCTCCGGTTCGTTGGCACCTATCACAAGCCTTGCAGAAAGCTTCTGAATCCTTGAAGATCATGGGCCAATAGAAACCGGACTGAAAGATTTTAGCAACGGTTTTCCAGGGACCAAAGTGGCCACCAGTAGGCCCACTGTGGCACTGTTCAATGATATCTTGTTGCTCTGATTCGGGAACACACCTTCTCAACAATCCATCTTTACAGATTTTAAAGAGGTAAGGTTCATCCCACACAAAGGTTTTCAAATCAGAGAAAAATTTCTTCTTCTCCTGATAAGAAAATTCTGGATTTAAGTCTCGGGAATGCGGTGTAGTTGACGATAGAGAGTACCCACGGAACATCTAGAGTGCACTCGTCTATATGCATAACATTTTCGAGAGGAAAGTAAAGGTCCATGTCTTCAGGCTCTTTCTCTACTTCATTCTGCATTCTCGAAACATGATCAGCTACTACGTTTTCACTGCCCTTTTTATCCTTAATTTGAACATCAAATTCTTGCAGGATCAGTATCCAACGTAGTAGGCACGGTTTAGCATCTTTCTTCGTCATGAGATAGCGCAGAGCAGCGTGATCACCCAAACAAGGATCTGCGCGCCCAACAAGTAACTATGAAATTTGTCCATTGCAAATACTACAGCCAATAATTCCTTTTCAGTGGTCATGTAGTTTACTTGTGTGGGGTTCGATGTGTGGATCATGCGTAAGAGATGGGCTGGAATTTTCCTTAATATCTGACCTAAAGACTCGCACTAACAAACATAGTTGGATGCATCACACATGAGTTCAAAGGTAGGTTCCAATCGGAGAGATAAGGATCGGGCGGAAATCGCTTGACTCTTAAGCTCATCAAACGCATGCTTGCAATCATCATCAAAATTGAAAGCGACATCTTCTCTAAGTAAAGTAGAAAGGGGCTTAGCTATCTTGGAAAAATCCTTAATGAACCTCCTATAAAAACCAACATGTCCAAGGAAACCTTTTACTTCACGCACATTTTTAGGGAAATTCATCTTCTCTATAGCTTCAACTTTTGCCCTATCTAATTCTATTCCTCTTTCTGATATCTTGTGGCCAAGAACTATTCCTTCGTCTACCATAAAGTGGCATTTTTCCCAGTTTAGGACTAAGTTCTTTTCCACACAGAGGGATAATACTTGATCAAGATTAGCAAGACAGTGATCGAAGGATTGACCAAAGACTGAGAAATCATCCATGAATATCTCCATACACTTCTCGACAAGCCCATCAAAGATTGACAGCATACATCTTTGGAATGTAGTTGGGGCATTGCAGAGACCGAATGGTATTCGCCTGTAAGCGAATGTACCATACGGGAAGGTAAAAGTTGTCTTTTCTTGGTCGACTGGGTCTATGGGTATCTGGAAATATCCCGAATAACCATCAAGAAAACAGTAGAATGCATGTCCTGCCAGTCGCTCAAGCATCTGGTCAATGAAAGGGAGGGGGAAATGATCTTTTTTCGTGACTTATTGAGTTTTCTGTAGTCAATACAGACTCTATAACCCGTCACTAGCCTCAATGCTATTTCTTCACCCTTTTCATTCTTCTCGATAGTAATTCCTCCTTTCTTAGGAACTACTTGAGTAGGGGACACCCATTCACTGTCAGCAATCGTAAAAATAATACCCATGTCCAAAAGCTTGATAATATCTTTCTTAACTACTTCTTGCATGTGAGGTTGAGCCTCCTCTGGGGTCATCTAACACACTTAGCACCCTCTTGATCTTTATCTTGTGCATGCAAATGCCGGAGATATCCTCTCGATGTCTCCCACTTGCCATCCAAAGGCTTTCTCATTCTTTCTTAACACATTCAACAACTTCATCTCTTCTAACCGAGATAACTTGTCGAGATAATTAATGGAAGCTTGTCATCTTCTCTCAAGAACACGTATTTGGATGCTTAGGCAATGGCTTCAGCACTAAATCTGCAGTGGTTCTTATAAACCTGATTTAAGCTCCCACTTTTCAACTCAACATCACCGAGTTTACTCGGTGGTCCTACTCGCCAAAGCTTCTCCTTTCAACGAACCTTCATCAAATTCACTCTAGTTATTCTAGACTCACCCAACCATGATTATTCGATTCTCTACTAATCGCTCATATTTAGTCTCAACAAATATGACTTGCTTTTCCATGTAGTCGTTAAAGTCATCGACATGTCTTCAATGGAGAAGCGGTTGGATAATCGGAGGGTCTCTGGATAGCTTTAGAGACATTGTAGCTCACCTCCGATCACCAACTCGTATAGTCACTTTGCCACCATCACAATCAATGAGGGGCTCGGGTGTAGAAAGAAAAGTCTCCCCGAGTATTAAAAGGACGTTCTCATCCTTCCCAATGTCCAGACATACCAGTCAACTGGGAAAGTGAATCTATCAATTTGAACTAAAACATCCTTTAATATCCCAAAGAGCTTTCTTGGAAGATCTGTCAATGAATTGTAGATTCATGGTTGTGGGTTCTAAAGACCATCTAGTCCAAGTCATTTTTACAAACAGACAATGGCATCATACTAATGGATGCACCTAGGTCACATAAAGAATTTGGAAAGACTAAGCCTCCCATCAACAATGTGAGCACAAATTTCCCAGGGTCACCCCTCTTGATTGGCAACTCATCATAACTAATCATAGAGCAATTCTCACCAATCAACTGATCCATGTCTTCAAGCTTCTTTTTGGAGGAAACAACATCCTTGATGAACTTTGTATACTTAGGCATCTCAACCAAAACATCAGATAATGGAAGATTTACCTGAGTATTTTTAAGAAGATTAAGCACTTTTTCATACTTCTTGTCTTCCTGCAAGGAGATGTTTCTTTTTCTAGGTGGAAACGGAAATTTCTTTAAATCACTCTCAGAAAACACTTTCTTTGAGGATGAACTAACAGCTTTATCTTCAAAATCTTTCCACCTCACCACCTTTTCACCTTTCTTACCAATCGGGATCATCACCACCGACTCTCACTAAATTCTTTATTTCTCGGGGATCACCACACAGTACTATCAAACTCTTTATTTCTCGGGGATCGACCACCCGAGTACTCTCATCCAGACGAGGAAACATGGGTGCTCGACTTCCCTCCCGCCTCATCATTGGCGGAGGGGTTAGTGGTTCCCCGTTCGGGGACCACTAAGCCGAGTGCCGGATCTCAAATTCATAATCTTGGCCTCTTCTACCATAAGGAATCTGTGGGAACTAGATCGGTGCATTGGCTTTGATTTAACTCGGTCTGAGCCACTTGACCACCCTTGGGGTTCTTCTCGAGAAAGCTAGGTAACGCCCCGAGGTCTGAAGCTTTTGGTCACCTACTTGCCCGAGCCGCCTCTCAAGATTCTTAATTGTGCTAAGAAGGAATTGAAATTATTATTCTCGCTCCTTCCGATAGGAGTCCAATTTGCTTTCAAGATCACTAGATTGAGAGGGCCTTGAGAGTTCTGGGAAGTTTTGTGGGAAAGATTGGCTAGACCGACTTTGAAACATTGGATTTGGATTGTTCGGCCGATTCGGTTGAACCTCTAATTTTGATTGGAAAAATTCATATTATGGTTCTCGATTGAAATTCGGTCTTGATTGAAACCCCGATTTTGAAAATTGCTTTGGGCGAGAACCGATTGTTGAATCTCGGTTTTTGCCGCCATCAACGCATTGACTTGAGCGTTCGTCCAACCATAGATGAAAACGAGCAAGCGGTGTGCTTCACATTATCACATGCCTGGCATGTGATCGATTGTCTTGTCCCGATTACGGACATCATTGACTTGATAGGTTGAAGGGAAATAAATTGACACCGCCAACCATATGGCCGCTTGACAACAATTTTTTTCGCAAAAGCGAACTTGAGAGTTCTGCGGGAATGATAGATTCTGATTCGTTGGATTTGGAGACATTGAAAGAGCAGCCACCTGCTGTTGCAGCATTGCAATCTGATTTTGTATATTCACCTCCTCGATCCTAGGAGGAGGAGGAGGTGCCTGGATAACATGAGACGAGGGGGCATAGTTGTATTTGGCAATATCCTCAAATAATGTCCACCCCTCTGCAGGTGTTTTCCTCAAGAATGCCCCTCCAGAAGAACTATTGACCATACCCTTAGTGAGTTCGGTCAATCCACTGAAAAACGTGTTGACTTGCCTCTGCAAGTCCAAACCATGATGGGGGCATCTTCGAAGGAGAGCTTTGAACCTCTTCCAACAGTCGAAGAAAGACTCATTTTCCTTTTGATAGAAAGTGAAAATTCCACTTAGGCACTGGGCTGTTTTGGATGGTGGGAAATATTGACTCAGGAACACTTTCTCGAGTTCGGCCCAGGTGGTAATTGACTCGGCAGGCAGAGAGTTGTACCACTCTTTCGCCTCCCCTTTCAAGGAAAACGGAAATAGCTTCAATTTTATTGCATCCTCATTTACCCCTTGTATGCGAGTTGTACCACATATTTCCAAAAATGTGTGTACATGAGTGTGAGGATTCTCAGATTGGAAACCATGAAAGATTGATGCGTGTTGCATCATTTGGATAAGACCGGGTTTGAGTTCAAAATTTGGTGCATTAATGGCGGGTAAAACAATTGCCGGGTTGACCTTGACTTCACCAGGCATGGCGTAGTCAGCCAACGTATGTCTATCGTCTGCAGCCATAATGACGATTTCTTTGATTTCTATTGCTAGATTTCGTTCGAGATCTTGATCGGCCGTACTCCCTTCGTCAGGAAGAACCGCAGGACGGACTGTACGCCTGTTTGGTCTGACTATGGTTCGCTCGAGGTCAGGGGTGTACATCAGTGGACCTTTCTGACTCCAAGTTTGCATAAACCAAAACCAAAATCAAGTTGTCCGCACGAATTGCTAAGAGTTTTTTTTTATTCTTTTCTTTTTTTTATTTTTAATATTATTTATTTATTTTTTTGTTTGCAAGACAGAAACAATAATAAACAATTAGAAACCTTAAAGTATAATCCTTTAATTAGACTCACTAAATAAAAATTAAACTAAAACAGACTCGAAACTAGGTTCGGAAGAAAAAACAGAAACAGAATACTAATACAGAATATAACAGAGAACAGAAAATAAAATAACACTCGGTCGACCGAGTGGTGGTGTTCGGTCGACCGAACCATTTTTTTTTTTTAAAACAGCAACTCTACATGTACCTACCTACGAAAAATAAAAAAATTGAAAAACTAGACAACCGTACCGATTCCCCGGAAACGGCGCCAAAAACTTGTCTCGGATTTTATGCTAAACGAAATATAACAAGTAATAAAATAAATCCGGTTTACCCCAAGTGTAGGGATCGTAGTATAATGATTAAAACAGGAGTCGAACTCACAGGGAATCGTCTTTGTCTAGTTTGATTAATTTTTCTAAAGTTGTCACGAGAAGTAAAAACGTCCTATCCTAAAATAACAAAACCAAATGAACTAGTAATGAAAACGATAAAGAACAAACTGGACAGAAGATCTAAAATCCAAAGCCAGAAAAGATAGTTGCGAACCAGATTAACGACGATGATTCTAATCTATAAACTAAAAATGAAATAAAAACTATAAAATTATTTCGATGACTATGATGAGCACAAATGATTTTTTTCTTTCAATTAATCTAAAAATGAACAAGCAATGATCCACCGCTCCCGCAACCCTAATTTTCGACTCTTAGGTTGTCTTGTGATGATTTAACGAAAATTGTGATTCACCTATCGTGAGTATGAATTTCTAATGTCTTAGAAAAATTCCCCTATCAATCTTCTCATCTCTCGATCCTAAAAGATCAACGCTTTTAACTAATCAAGGTGTGAAATTTGTCAATCTCATAATCTAGATCTTTAACCTAACGACTATCGTTATTAGATTAAAAATCTAATCTTGACTATGGTGATCTTGGTTTAACAATTAATTCTCATCAATTATTAAACAATCAAATATGCAACACATTCATCAATTGAAATTGCACAACAATAAAAATCATAGAAAAGATACAATTTTATTAAACTCACAAGACAATCCAGATCCGAAAACAAGATGCCGCTAAGAACGGTTTCACAAAGCTTGTCACAGATTGCTTTAGCCTCTACCCATCTTCAAACTCCAGACAAAAAAATAAATATAAAAGGGACCGAAATTTTTTCTCTCTTTTTTTTTTTTGGTGCGCTGCCGCCCCAGAATGATGCACGCATATGATGCTGCCGTCCCCTTTTTATTCTCTTTTCTTTTTCTTTTTTTTTTTTCTTTTTTTTGAAAACAAACAAAAAAAATCTAAACCCTAACCAAAATTTAGAAATAAAGATATAAGATAATCCCTATTTTTTAATCCCTCTTTTAAATCTCCAAATAAATGTTGTTTTTACTCCTTCAGCTCGTTGACTCGTTCCACGATATGCTTGTCGTACATACAATAATAAAACGTGTAAAGTGTAACATCACATATATAAATAGATAATTGCCAATAAAATCACGTAAATAACCCGACTTTGCACTTAAATAACTTCTACATCCATTCTTTCAATAATTCCATTAAACACTTAATTTTTTCTATAAAAATTAACAAAATACAAAGGATATTGTTACGAAATAATGTAATATAAATCGTAAAAATCACCGTAAACAACTCCCCACACTTAGCTTTTGCTCGTCCCGAGCAAGACAAAACAAGACCAAGGCTTAGATTTACTTAGTACCACAAAGTTCCAACCAAAAAGAATAAATATAGACATCTTCAGCAAGTATACAACGTATTTAATACGTTAGAGGTTCACCCCGGTGTGTGTGCAGAGCCATATTAAAATTTCCACCAAGTCCAAACTTGAAACTTTCCAAGCAACTAGCAAATACTCATCTAAACTAGAAAAAGATGATGATACTTATAACATGTGCCCTACAAAACGTAACATGTCCTGAAAAGGATGATAGAATGTGTTTAGGATCTTTCTGACATACTCAGAGGATATTCCCTACAACATGCCTGTCGGTTTATACTGGGGAAAAGATAGGCAATAACTAAGTCTTCCACTTATTCATACCACTTTCCTTACGTAAGTTGATTCAATTAACTTTCACATATAAACGCACATCAGAATGAGCTATTGCCCGTCATAGTAGAATAGGACATTCGGGATATGCCCTACCTTACTCAAATCATAAGGCAGCTTTTTCTGACTGTCGTGAGCTTTTGGTCATCATAATGGCATAGGACATTCGTGGTACGCCCTACCTCACTCCAATCATCGACCAGCTTCCAACACACCCAATTTTTTTTCATTATTTTAACAACTTCCCAAGCATAGTAGTTACGTTCCACTTATCACATTCAAACCTAGGACATTCACAGTATGTCATACTCTGATTCTAAATACAAACTATTATAATTCCCATGACACGTACATTAGCACTAAGCACACAATACTCATAAGATGATCAAATGTTACTAATCTAAATGGGTACAGCTTTATAATTTATAGCTCGTCATTTAACATAGCTACGTGAATGTATGTCGGGTGAGACATCTGACCTACTAAACATACAGTATAAAGCATCAATGACTATAATATGCCACAGTTGGAAACCACAACAGTAGTAAGCCAAACAAAATATGAACTTGCTCGGAACAAAAACAAAAATTTTAAAAATATTCAAGTTTTCAGCTCTTTCTAAGCATGGTAATAGATTAAGCACAATTGTAGGTACATACAACCCCTCCCCACACTTAAACAACAACATGTCCTCATGTTGTGCGAAATTAAAGAAAAATAAAGTACTTAGCCGATTTGGTATAGAAAGTCGGCCCGTTGGTCGTGCACAAGCATGAAAAGGCCAACGTTCGAGATGTCATATGTAGTCCTTTTCCAAAGAACGACTTCAATACTAGCTTGACAAAACAAACTAAAATGTACCGCACACTACTTGAGAAACACGGAAATATCTCGGGGAACATAGGGGAATATAATACGTCGCGCAAAAGTAACGATAGATGATACTATAAAGTAGCAGGGCTAGATGCAACAAAATGACACCAGACACATAAACATAATGCTACAAAATGATATGCAAATATACTAATAATGCAAAGAATACTGGGATACACGAAGAAAATAGAAACACAAAACACTAGCCCAAGCTAATCTTTATAGATGTCGCCCCAATTTACAATCCGGATTAGGCGACGAAGCATATCGATCGCAGGAGGGATGTCATATTCATCTTGCAAGTTCCAATCTTCTCCCGCAACATCTACTCCTTTAAAATGTTCATCACGGAGTACCAAAGAACAAATCGAGAAGCATCGGGTCATTTAGAATCGTATACGGCCGTCCTAACGCACGTTGAAGGTCCTCAGTACTAAACTCTCCACCACCCACAGTGTGGGGTACAATGACAACATAAGTAATGGTCCTGACGCGCGTGATGATATGGTAATCAACGTCAAGGAAAAACGTTCCTCCAGGTCCATCATCAAGAGTTATATGGCGGATTCTATGAATGAATGGGATCTCATGCGGGGGAACTCCGTAATCCATTTCAAAACAAAGCCGAACTGAAGCAGATTCATACAACACTCTTATTACACTTAAAACTAAAACACATAAACCAAAGACAAAAGAGTAATTGAAAAATGACTAATATATATATATATAGATATCTAGGATGCCCCCTAGTGGCGCTGTTGGTTTATGTCGTTGGCTCGACAATCTTCTTATTCAGCCCGGGTCGGGCCATTTAACCTTCCTTCCGGCCACTACTTCGTGTAAGCTCTGATAATTCGTGTGGCCACAAAAACAGCATCTAACACATGGGGTTAGGTTCCTTACTGCTTTCCAAACGCTCTTAACCTTCCCCATTGTCGACCTTTTCTTCTTCAGTTTCTTCTTTAACTTGGCCTCCTTTCATACTCTTCCATGTCCCAACTCTCGGCCATAACTTGCTCGACCAAGCCACTGCCGTCATCCTCGGAAAACAAGTCGGGCGAGAATTCTTCAAGCTCATTGACTTCAGTCATACCACACCCGAGGATGTCGAGGAAATGAATAATCAAAGGTTTTTCTTTAGTTTGACCAATATAGTGCTTGCGCCTTTGACCATTTACTCTAAATGGCTGGTCACCATGACCTCTCAGCTCTAAAACACCTCCGGGAATAATTTGAAGAATTTCAAAGGGGCCGGACCAACGCGTCCTCAACTTCCCAGGAAACAGATGTAACATGGAATTTTAAAGTAAGACTTGATCCCCAACTTGAAATTCTCTCTTCTTGATTTTAGCGTCATGACAGAGTTTCATTCTGTCCTTGCTAATCCTGGCACTCTCGTAGGCCTGGAGTCTAAACTCATCCAATTCATGCAACTGCATCAGTCGATGTTCACCACATGACTGGGCATCAAAGTTCAAGAACTTAATGGCCCAATACGCTTTATGCTCTAATTCGACTGGCAAGTGGCACGGTTTTCCATAGACCATCTGATAGGGGGATGTACCCATGGGGATTTTATAGGCAGTACGGTACGCCCATAGTACATCATCCAGTTTGAGACTTCAGTCCTTTCTATGACTGTTCACAACTTTTTCCAGGATCTTCTTCAAACTTTGATTACTTCTCTCAACCTGGCCACTAGTCATAGGATGATATGGTGTTCTAATGGCCGGTTGCAGAAGTGCGTTCCCTCATCACTGATTAAGGCGCGGGGACATCCAAATCTCACGAAAATATTTTTCTTCAGAAAGCTCATGACCGTTTTGTGGTCATTGCGAGAAGTGGCTTGAGCCTCCATCCATTTTGATACATAGTCAACGCAGACTAGGATGTATTTGTTTTCACAGGAAGATGGAAACGGGCCCATAAAATCAATACCCCATACATCAAAGACTTCACATTCTAAAATGGGCTTCAATGGCATGTCGAAACGCCTAGTTAAAGCTCCGGTTCGTTGGCACCTATCACAAGCCTTGCAGAAAGCTTCTGAATCCTTGAAGATCATGGGCCAATAGAAACCGGATGGAAAGATTTTAGCAACGGTTTTCCAGGGACCAATGTGGCCACCAAGAGGGCCCACTGGGCACTTTGTTCAATGATATCTTGTTGCTCGATTCGATTCGGAACACACCTTCTCAACAATCCATCTTTACAGATTTTAAAGAGGTAAGGTTCATCCCACACAAAGGTTTTCAAATCAGAAAAAAATTTCTTCTTCTCCTGATAAGAAAATTCTGGATTTAAGTACTGGGAATGCAGGTAGTTGACGATAGAGGAGTACCACGGAACATCTAGAGTGCACTCGTCTATATGCATAAAATTTTTGAGAGGAAAGTAAAGGTCCATGTCTTCAGGCTCTTTCTCTACTTCATTCTGCATTCTCGAAACATGATCAGCTACTACGTTTTCACTGCCCTTTTTATCCTTAATTTGAACATCAAATTCTTGCAGGATCAGTATCCAACATAGTAGGCGCGGTTTAGCATCTTTCTTCGTCATGAGATAGCGCAGAGCGCCGTGATCACCCAAATAAGATCATGGGCGCCCAACAAGTAACTATGAAATTTGTCCATTGCAAAGACTACAGCCAATAATTCCTTTTCAGTGGTCGTGTAGTTTACTTGTGTGGGGTTCAATGTGTGGATCAAGCGTAAGAGATGGGCTGGAATTTTCCCTTAATCGACCTAAGATCGCACTAACAAAGATAGTTGGATGCATCACACATGAGTTCAAAGGGTAGGTTCGGTCGGGAGAGATAAGGATCAAGGCGGAAATCAGTTGACTCTTAAGCTCATCAAACGCATGCTTGCAAATCACATCAAAATTGAAAGCGACATCTTCTCTAAGTAAAGTAGAAAGGGGCTTAGCTATCTTGGAAAAATCCTTAATGAACCTCCTATAAAAACCAACATGTCCAAGGAAACCTCTTACTTCACGCACATTTTTAGGGAAATTCATCTTCTCTATAGCTTCAACTTTTGCCCTATCTACTTCTATTCCTCTTTCTGATATCTTGTGGCCAAGAACTATTCCTTCGTCTACCATAAAGTGGCATTTTTCCCAGTTTAGGACTAAGTTCTTTTCCACACAGAGGGATAATACTTGATCAAGATTAGCAAGACAGTGATCGAAGGATTGACCAAAGACTGAGAAATCATCCATGAATATCTCCATACACTTCTCGACAAGCCCATCAAATATTGACAGCATACATCTTTGGAATGTAGCTGGGGCAATGCAGAGACCGAATGGCATTCGCCTGTAAGCGAATGTACCATACGGGCAAGTAAAAGTTGTCTTTTCTTGGTCGACTGGGTCTATGGGTATCTGGAAATATCCTGAATAACCATCAAGAAAACAGTAGAATGCATGTCCTGCCAGTCGCTCAAGCATCTGGTCAATGAAAGGGAGGGGGAAATGATCTTTTTTCGTGACTTCATTGAGTTTTCTATAGTCAATACAGACTCTATAACCCGTCACTTGCCTCAATGCTATTTCTTCACCCTTTTCATTCTTCTCGATAGTAATTCCTCCTTTCTTAGGAACTACTTGAGTAGGGGACACCCATTCACTGTCAGCAATCGCAAAAATAATACCCATGTCCAAAAGCTTGATAATCTCTTTCTTAACTACTTCTTGCATGTGAGGGTTGAGCCTCCTCTGGGGCTGTCTAAAACACTTAGCACCCTCTTCAGTCTTTATCTTGTGCATGCATATGTCAGGAGATATCCCTCTGATGTCTCCCACTTGCCATCCAAAGGCTTTCTCATTCTTTCTTAACACATTCAACAACTTCATCTCTTCTAACCGAGATAACTTGTCAGAGATAATTAATGGATGCTTGTCATCTTCTCTCAAGAACACGTATTTCAGATGCTTAGGCAATGGCTTCAGTACCAAATCTGCAGGTGGTTCTTCTAAACTAGATTTAAGCTCCCCACTTTTCAACTCAACATCACCGAGTTTACTCGGTGGTCCCACTGCCAAAGCTTCTCCTTTCAACGAACCTTCATCAAATTCACTCCTAGTTGTTTTAGACTCACCCAACCATGATTATTCAGATTCTCTACTAATCGCTCATATTCGATCTCAACAATCATGACTTGCTTTTCCATGTAGTCGTTAAAGTCATCCGACATGTCTTCAATGGAGAAGCCGGTTGGATAATCGAGGTCTCTCAATAATAGCTTTAGAGACATTGTAGCTCACCTCCCGATCACCAACTCGTATAGTCACTTTGCCACCATCACAATCAATGAGGGCTCGGGTCAGAGAGAAAAGGTCTCGCGAGTATTAAAATGACGTTCTCATCCTTCCCAATGTCCAGACATACCACCAACTGGGAAAGTGAATCTATCAATTTGAACTAAAATACCCTTTAATATCCCAAAGAGCTTTCTTGGAAGATCTCACAATTTGAAGATTCATGGTTGTGGGTTCTAAAAGACCATCTAGTCCAAGTCATTTACAAATGCACAATGGCATCATACTAATGGATGCACCTAGGTCATATAAAGAATTTGGAAAGACTAAGCCTCCCATCAACAATGTGAGCACAAATTTCCAGGTCACCCTCTTGATTGGCAACTCATCATAACTAATCATAGAGCAATTCTCACCAATCAACTGATCCATGTCTTCGAGCTTCTTTTTGGAGGAAACAACATCCTTGATGAACTTTGTATACTTAGGCATCTCAACCAAAACATCAGATAATGGAAGATTTACCTGAGTATTTTTAAGAAGATTAAGCACTTTTTCATACTTCTTGTCTTCATGCAAGGAGATGTTTCTTTTTCTAGGTGGAAACGGAAGTTTCTTTAAATCACTCTCAGAAAACACTTTCTTTGAGGATGAACTAACAGCTTTATCTTCAAAATCTTTCCACCTCACCACCTTTTCACCTTTCTTACCAGTCAGGGGATCAGCCACCTGACTCTCACTAAATTCTTTATTTCTCAGGGGATCAGCCACCTGAGTACTATCAAACTCTTTATTTCTCAGAGGATTAGCCACCTGAGTACTCTCATCCAGGACAGTGAAACATGGGCGCTCGACTTCCCCTCCTGCCTCATCATTGGCAGGAGGGGTTAGTGGTTTCCCTGGTTCGGGGGACCACTAAGCTGAGTGCCGGATCTCAAATTCATAGTACTGGCCTCTTCTCTACCATAAGGAACTGTGGGAACTAGATCAGTGCATTGGCTTTGATTTAACTCGGTCTGAGCCACTTGACCACCCTTGGGGTTCTTCTCAAGAAAGCTAGTAATCGCCCGAGGTCTGAAGCTTTTGGTCGCCTACTTGCCCGAGCTGCCTCTCAAGATTCTTAATTATGCTAAGAAGGAATTGTAAATTATTATTCTACTCCTTCTGATAGGAGTCCAATTTGCTTTCAAGATCACTAGATTGAGAGGGGCCTTGAGAGTTCTGGAAGTTTTGTGGGAAAGATTGGCTAGACCGACTTTGAAACATTGGATTTGGATTGTTCGGCCAGTTCTGGTTGAACCTCTAATTTTGATTGGAAAAATTCATATTATGGTTCTGATTGAAATTCGGGTCTTGATTGAAACCCTGATTTTGAAAATTGCTTTGGCCAGAGAACTGATTGTTGAATCTCTGATTTTGCTGGCCACTGAACGCATTGACTTCAGCGTTCTGTCCAACCATAGGACAGAAACGAGCAGTGTGCCCCACATTATCACATGCCTGGCATGTGACTGGATTGTACTGTCCCTGATTCTGGACATCATTGACTTGATAGGTTGAAGGGGAAATAAATTGACACTGGCCAACCATATGGCCAGTTTGACAACAATTTTCGCAAAACAGAACTTGAGAGTTCTGCGGGAATGATAGATTCTGATTCGTTGGATTTGGAGACATTGAAAGAAGCAAACACCGCTTTGCAAAGATGGCAATCTGATTTTGCATATTCACCTCCTCGATCCTAGGAGGAGGAGGAGGTGCCTGGATAACATGAGACGAGGGGGCATAGTTGTATTTGGCAATATCCTCAAATAATGCCACCCCTCTGCAGGTGTTTTCCTCAAGAATGCCCCTCCAGAAGAACTATTGACCATACCCTTAGTGAGTTCGGTCAATCCACTGAAAAACGTGTTGACTTGCCTCTGCAAGTCCAAACCATGATGGGGGCATCTTCGAAGGAGAGCTTTGAACCTCTTCCAACAGTCGAAGAAAGACTCATTTTCCTTTTGATAGAAAGTGAAAATTTCACTTAGGCACTGGGCTGTTTTGGATGGTGGGAAATATTGACTCAGGAACACTTTCTCGAGTTCGGCCCAGGTGGTAATTGACTCGGCAGGCAGAGAGTTGTACCACTCTTTCGCCTCCCCTTTCAAGGAAAACGGAAATAGCTTCAATTTTATTGCATCCTCATTTACCCCTTGTATGCGAGTTGTACCACATATTTCCAAAAATGTGTGTACATGAGTGTGAGGATTCTCAGATTGGAAACCATGAAAGATTGATGCGTGTTGCATCATTTGGATAAGACCGGGTTTGAGTTCAAAATTTGGTGCATTAATGGCGGGTAAAACAATTGCCGGGTTGACCTTGACTTCACCAGGCATGGCGTAGTCAGCCAACGTATGTCTATCGTCTGCAGCCATAATGACGATTTCTTTGATTTCTATTGCTAGATTTCGTTCAAGATCTTGATCGGCCGTACTCCCTTCGTCAGGAAGAACCGCAGACGGATCAGACGCTGCTTGGTCTGACTATGGTTCGCTCGAGGTCAGGGGTGTACAGCAGTGGACCTTTCTGACTCCGAGTTTGCATAAACCAAAACCAAAATCAAGTTGTCCGCACGAATTGCTAAGAGTTTTTTTTTTTTTTCTTTTCTTTTTTTTATTTTTAATATTATTTATTTATATTTATTTATTTATTTATTTTTTTGTTTGCAAGACAGAAACAATAATAAACAGAAACCTTAAAGTATAATCCTTTAATTAGACTCACTAAATAAAAATTAAACTAAAACAGACTCGAAACAGGTTCGGAAGAAAAAACAGAAACAGAATACTAATACAGAATATAACAGAGAACAGAAAAAAAAAATAAAAATAAAATAACACTCGGTTGACCGAGTGGTGGTGTTCGGTCGACCGAACCATTTTTTATTTTTTTTTTAAACAGCAACTCTACATGTACCTACCTACGAAAAATAAAAAAATTGAAAAACTAGACAACCGTACCGATTCCCCGGCAACGGCGCCAAAAACTTGTCTCGGATTTTATGCTAAACGAAATATAACAAGTAATAAAATAAATCCGGCTTCTCCTGTCACGAGGATCGTAGTATAATGATTAAAACCGGGGTCGAACTCACAGGGAATCGTCTTTGTCCAGTTTGATTAATTTTACTAAAGTTGTCACGAGTAGTAAAAACGTCCTATCCTAAAATAACAAAACCAAATGAACTAGTAATGAAAACGATAAAGAACAAACTGGACAGAAGATCTAAAATCCAAAGCCATAAAAAATAGCTGCGAACCGGATTAACGACGATGATTATAATCTATAAACTAAAAATGCAATAAAAACTATAAAATTATTTCGATGACTATGATGAGCACAAATGATTTTTTTCTTTCAATTAATCTAAAAATGAACAATGAATGATCCACCGCCTCAAGAACCCCTAATTTTCACTCTTAGGTTGTCTTGTGATGATTTAACGAAAATCATGATTCACCTATCGCGAGTATGAATTTCTAATGTCCTAGAAAAATTCCCCTATCAATCTTCTCATCTCTCGATCCTAAAAGATCAACGCTTTTAACTAATCAAGGTGTGAAATTTGTCAATCTCATAATCTAGATCTTTAACCTAACGACTATCGTTATTAGATTAAAAATATAATCTTGACTATGGTGATCTTGGTTTAACAATTAATTCTCATCAATTATTAAACAATCAAATATGCAACACATTCATCAATTGAAATTGCACAACAATAAAAATCATAGAAAAAATACAATTTTATTAAACTCACAAGACAATCCAGATCCGAAAACAAGATGCTGCAAAGAACGGTTTCACAAAGCTTGTCACAAATTGCTTTACCTCTACCCATCTTCAAACTCCAGACAAAAAAATAAATATAAAAGGGAGCGAAATTTTTTCTCTCTTTTTTTTTTTTTGGTGCGCTGCCGCCCCAGAATGATGCACGCATATGATGCTGCCGTCCCCTTTTTATTCTCTTTTCTTTTTCTTTTTTTTTTCTTTCTTTTTTTTGAAAACAAATAAAAAAAAATCTAAACCCTAATCAAAATTTAAAAATAAAGATATAAGATAATTCCTATTTTTTAATCCCTCTTTTAAATCTCCATATAAATGTTGTTTTTACTCCTTCAGCTCGTTGACTCGTTCCACGATATGCTTGTCGTACCTACAATAATAAAACGTGCAAAGTGTAACATCACATATATAAATAGATAATTGCCAATAAAATCACGTAAATAACCCGACTTTGCACTTAAATAACTTCTACATCCATTCTTTCAATAATTCCATTAAACACTTAATTTTCTATAAAAATTAATAAAATACAAAGGATATTGTTACGAAATAATGTAATATAAATCGTGAAAATCACCGTAAACATGTCCTTCTGGACAAAAACCTTTTTTTTACAAAAATGGTTTTGTACGTCGGAAAATTGCTGACTGTGCTAATTTTCCGCCAAACTTAATGCATGTCAACCTGAAATCGCCATGTCATCCTTACATTGCCATGTAGGACTGCCACGTATGACTAATTTAATATGGTATTATGTTAATATAATATTTTTTTAGATATTTATTATATATATTTCTCTATTAATATAATATTTTATTATATTATTACCCATCTTTCATTTCCCTAGAAAACAATTACTCAATACTCCCTCGCATCTTAATTTTCCCCCTTCTTCCTCAACTGCGCTTGCCTCTGCCGCCGCCGGCCGGCCGCCGTGCTTCAGCCTCCTACAGTCCGTCAGTCCACAACAGCTTAGAATTGCTTGGTTGCTTGCTGAGCTTCCGTTTCAGGTTAAAAAAAAGGGAGTGGTTTAAAAGGACAAAAAAAGGAGGAAAATAGGAATCAGGACAGTGGAAAGGTAAATTGGGTGATGACGATGCTAAATAACACACCACCAAAATCTGGCCACGCAGAATCTAATCAAGGAAATTGTAAAGGGTCGAATGGTTGAACTTTTTAGGAAAGGTAGTGTTTTTAGGTGGTTTATGGTTTGAGTCCAAGAAGGTATCTTGGATTGCCTACGATCTCTGTCTCTTATATCCGGGAATCAAGCCTTACGTAGCTTCTCGGAATGATGTATTTATAGGTACATGTCCTTTCTCTGCCCTAAATTTAGGGCGGTTTAGTCCATTGGCATAAATACCCTTAAATGGACCTTGTCTTCCTGCCCAAGCAACCTACTGGATAGTGGGCCTGGGAGTCTGGACGGGAAGGCTCCGTCTCGACTCGATACATGCCGACATGGGTGATCAAGGCTTGACACTAGAAGAATCTGCCGGTAACTGCGGGTGCGTATCGTATTGATCCGATACTGTTGTACTTAATATAGACTTTTCCATGTGACAGCTGGACCAATCACATTATTCCACGTGGAGGGGTGAAATCTCGTATCGTCATAAGCCCCCCAGATCGGAGGGAAGCTCATCTCGAGTCGATGTCGGATCTCGAAAATTTGAATAATCTTTTCGACACGTGGTCTTCTTTGGCGAAATACACCGTCCCTATCTACCCGACCTAGGTCAGTCGTAGGATGACGTCATACTGTACTAGCATTAATGGGCGTAGGAAACGAAGCGTTTTATCCGGCCCACTACCATTTATTCTCACGTTATGTATTCTATAACTGCCCACAAACTCCACTCTTTCAAATCATTTGCAAGATTTACACGCATAAAAGGAGTCCAAGACCTTGACGTTTCTCATTCGCCATTATAAACTTCTGCAAATCTCAGTTTCTTAGCCGAAAGCTCAAGTAAGCCCTAATCTTACTTAAATTTTCCTTCTTATTTTTGTTTCTTGCATCTTCTCCTCAAGCCCATGTCTAGTAGCGATAGTGATTCCCAAAACAGAGAGGAACTTATCGATATTGAAGAAGAATCGACGGAAGAAACGGTTTCAGAGCGCCCCTATCGCTTTACGTGAAAGAGTCGCGGAGGAGAGAGGAAGAGGAGGAGAGGAAGAGGGAGAAGAGGAAGAAACGTCTGTTCGACCTGCTGGATCTTCACGACCCGTGGCCAGACGCCAAACTAGGATGAAGGGCCAAGGGCCATACTGTTGCATGTCGAATCTCTCCCCGGAAAAAGCCAAAGCTATCTGCCTTCGATACGGCATTCCTTACTCTCCCGAACATATCAAAGTATCACACGGCCAGTATCAGTTCGCCTGCGACCCTCCCCCTGGGTTCTGCGCCATTTACGAAGCGCAATTAAAGGAGGGGCTTCGGTTTTCTTTCGACCCGTGCCTAATCGCCGTCCTCCAACACTACAAGATCTGCGTCACCCAACTCGCTCCCAATGGGGTCAGGAGTGTAATGGGTTTCGTGCTGGCGTGTCGAATCGCCAAGGTTGAGTTCTCGGTTCGACTATTCCGTCAGTACTTTGCCTTGGCGAGCTTGCAGGACGTGGGGTGGTATACATTTCAGAAGCGTCCTCTAGCATCGGAATTCGTGAGAAAGGTGACCTCGTCTCAAGGCGATTGGAAGCCCAATTTTTTCTTTATCCGACACGGGTTGATTGATATTGACATACACACTTGGTTCCAAAGGCCGCAGAAATGGCATGACCGACTCGACTCGGACACCCCCAACGGGTGCGGGATTATTGAGAGTATCCATCCCGACGTCTCGACTCGAAATCTGCACTCTCTGTATCCTTTTCCTGACGTCGAGACGGCTGGACCCGGTGCCTATCTGGAACTCGATGAGGATGTTCGAGTTTTACGTAGGATATTTTTTCTTTCGCATTGTCGAGCCGTTACACATTTGTTTTTTAATACTGATTTAGGTTTCTTGTAATGCATTAACGCCGATTTGTCTCTGTTTGCAGTGGAACATTTTTCAAAGTTGGAGGCATTAGGTAAGATGCCCGACCCCTAGAAGACAGATCCCATGAAAATCCAGGAAATGGCCGGCATCAAATCGAAGAAGCCGATGTCAGGTGCCGCACCTTCGGGACAGAGAGGGTCGAGTCGAGCTCCTACCCCCGTATCAACATCCGAAATTTTAAGGGATCAACCCGACGAGGCTAGGGTGGTAGAGCTGACCGAGGCAGACATCGTCCCAAGAAAACGCCAGAAAACGACTGAGGTGAGGCACGGGATCGGGAAGGAGTCCCGTAACCTTGCCCCACCAAATTCCACCGATGCGATCCCAGAGACAAGCGTGGCAGAGATGGAGGGGATGACCCCGGAGGAGCTACACGACCTTATCATGAAAGGCTATCGAGTCGTGAGTCTCCTTTTATTTCCTTTGTAGTTACATGATGTTTCGTCTGTTTTCGACGTTAACGGCGTTCTTCCTTGCAGGCCCGACTCGGTACTAAAGTAGCTCAAATAGAATTGAGTCTCCCGCAGCAGCCTTTGGAGGAAGCGTAAGAGACTATTGCTAAGCTGACTTCGGATCTCGAGAAGCTGAAAGCCAAGGCCAACAAGCTGGATGATCGACGCTTGAAACTGGAGTCGGACCTGTCTAGAGCACAGAAAGACCTATTTGACAGAGATGCTGAGCTGGCGGCGGTAAAGTCGGAGTTGGACCAAACTAGAGCCGAGCCGCCGCATCTACCAAGGCTCGAGACGATCTTCACCGAGGTCGACAAATTTCACGACCGGCTTGCAGGCGGCTAAGAAGGACTTCTTGACGTCTCAAGAGTTCGATAATGACTGGCGCTTCGATGAGTCAGGCCATGAAGGGGATTCTTGAACGCCTTTGGATCAAGTCAAGATGGTCATCCACGACTTCGAGGTTAAAAGTATCTACAAAGCTTATTTGTATGACCCGAGTCCATCCCCGATATGGCCGATATATCTCCGATTTCAAGGTCATGTGTCTCTATGACAAGTATGTGGTCCCCGCTTTAGAAATCGATGGAGCAGAGGATGCGGGAAATGTCGAGTCGGAGGAACAAGTCGACCACTAACGCTGCCTCTTCCCACCACCACCATTGGTCTGTCGATGTTATCCCTTATTATCTTTTTTGAACAATTTTATTCGATTTGGTTGTAATGACTTTGATACTTTTTCACTTGGCTGAACTTGTATTTTTTCGATCCGATCTCGTAAACTTTTCAATTTTAATGTCTCTTTCAATTCGAATCGTGATTTTCCATTTGAATGTCTTGTCTTTTATTAATCATTCGCCTAGGGTGCAGTCCTCTGGACTTAATTCCCTTGCAAATACTGCCTTATGGGGTGTAGTCCTTCGGACTTAATTCCCCTGTGGCCCCTCGAAGTGTAGTACGAGTATACGACTCGTGGTACACTTGGGTATGAGTCGACCTAGCATTGTACTGCCTTATTGGCTTGACTTGGCTTTTTGGGTCGGAGCTCGATTCGACTCTCCTGCCTTGTCAGGCTTATACGGATATCGAATTAAGAAGTTCCTACTCAACCGCCGCACATCGGGTGCTTATGATCGATCCGTCGAAGGTTGGGTATCCATCGTGGGATTTTCCGACTGCTTAGCATCGTGGCTTACTGGCATGTCGGGAATGATGTAAGCACTGTCAGTGACTTGGCTTTTTTCACCATACGCATTTCGGAAGTGATTTAAGCATTGTCAATGACTTGGCTTTATTCACTTTTCCGATTTAATTTCCTCGTGTCGAGGTTTCTTGTTGGTCTTTTCTTCCAGCCCCCATTTCTTTTTTACATGAGCATGTTAAGCGTAATATAGAAAAGAAAATTACTTGAATAAAAGGCATTAAAAGCAACCGTCACATCGACATATTACATTACAAGTAACTAAAAACTGAAGTTGCGAATGTCTTAAATTGAACAATCTTAAACGTAGTATTTCCGGAGATTGGTGGCGTGCCAGGTCCGAGGTACTGTGCTGCCATCTGATCTCCCCAACTGATACGACCCTTTAGGATGTACCTTTAAGACTTTATATGGACCTTCCCAATTCGGCTCGAGCTTGCCTATTGGGTCCTGCTTGCTGGCTTCGTTTTTCCTCAACACGAGGTCTTCTACTTGGAAGTATTTGTATTTCACCCTCGCGATGTAATACTGTGAAATTTTCCTCTTGTAACTGGCCATTCGATATGATGCCATCTCTCTTTTCTTCGACGTTATCCTTTTCTTCCTTTAGATCGGCAGCATTAGTTTCGACATTGTAAGCTAAAACACGAGGTGAAGCTAGTCCGATCTCCGCAGGTATCACTGCTTCGCATCCGTAGGCCATAGCAAAAGGAGTCTCTTGGGTTGCTGAATTGGGTGCTGTTCGATACGACCACAATATACTGGGTAACTGAGCTGCCCAATCTCGACCCTCGTCTTCCAATCGTTTCTTCAACACAAACTTGATTTGTCTGTTTGTCTGCTCGACCTGTCCGTTGGACTGAGGTCGGGCTACCGATGTCGTTCTATGCTCGATCTTGAACTCTTTGAGCCAATCCTGCACGCGGTCATCCAGAAATTGAGTCCCGTTATCCGATATCAGATACTTGGGAATTCCAAACCTGCACAAAATGTTCTCCCATAGAAATTTTTTGATGGTCTGAGCCCTGATGTCAGTAAGAGCTTTGGCTTCGACCCATTTAGTAAAATAATCAACCGCAACGACGACGTATTTGAAATTTCCCGGAGCCCGAGGCAGAGGTCCGACTATATCGACCCCCCATTCATCGAAAGGCCATACCGACTCGATGGCACTCATTTCTTGTGCTTGCTGGTGAGTTACTATATCGTGGACCTGGCAGACTCTGCAACTCATAACTAATCGATTCGCATCTCTTTGCATGGAAGGCCAGAAATAGCCTGCTAGCTTGCATTTTCTTGCTAACATCCGAGCTCCGCAATGATTACCGCAAATTCCTCGATGTATTTCTTCGAGCAGATACGCCCCTTCATCTTCCGATGCACATCGTAGCCAAGGTGTTACAAACGATTTTCAATAAAGCACATAGTCGAATAGGGCATACCTCGAGGCTTGTAGCCTGATTTTTCTGGCCTGGGACTTATCAGGTGGGAGAACTCCATCTTTTAAAAATAACGCTATCGGATCCATCCATGTCGATCCTTGAACTACTCGTTGCACGCGACCTCGTTATAGCTTCGCTCGCTAGCATCTCGACCAGGACTTTCCTCCTAGATTTAAAATTTGATGCGAGCTTAGATGCAGCATCGGCTCGCTTGTTTTCACTCCGGGCACCGCGCTCAATGCGAACCGCTTTGAATTTCGACATTAAGCCCTGAAAGACTTTCGATAACTTTTCATTGATTCTTCCTTTGCTTCGTACTCTCCCGCATATGATTCACTTTACAAGTCGAGTCATCAGTAAACCAAAAGATTCTCGACCTCAACTTCGATGCTAGTCTCAAGCCTGTGATCATTGCCTCATACTCAGCTTCGTTGTTCGTGGCTTTGAACTCGAATCGGAGTGCATACGGGAACTCTTCCCCTTTTGGACTAACCAATAATAAACCAGCTCCAGCTCCTTCTTTACTTGAGGCACCATCGACATGGACGGTCCATTGTTGTTCTGAGGATTGCTTTCCTTGTTCCAACTGAATTGACAATCCTTCTGCTATGAAATCCGCTAGAGAATGTCCCTTAATGGCTGTACGAGGTAGAAACTCGATATCGTATTCAGCTAGCTCGACAACCCACTTGGCCAATCGACCCGATGTCTCGGGCTTAGTTAGAATCTGCTTCAGGGGCTGGTCGGTGACCACTGCGATTGGGTGTGCTTGAAAGTATGGTTTTAGTTTCCTTGATGCATGAACCAAACTTAATGCCAATTTTTCAAAGAAAGCGATATACGATCTCGCCCCATGCAATGCCTTACTTAGAAAATAAATCGGGATCTGTCCCTGGTCCCCTTCTCGAACTAACACCGCGCTCACAGCCTCTTCGCAAATTGCCAGATAAACTAAGAGCTTCTCTCCTTCGCAAGGTGAGGACAGCGTCGGCAAATCGAGATAAATACTTTTTCAGATCGTCGAACGCTTTTTGACACTTCTCATCCCACTGGAATGGACTCGCCTTTTTTAGTATCTTAAAGAAGGGCAGGGCCCTCTGGGCAGATATCGACAAGAAGCGATTGAGGGCGGCCATTCGACCCGTCAATCGTTGCACCTCCTTTACGTTATGAGGTTCGGGCATGTTTTTCAGAGCTTCGATCTTATCTGGATTGGCACGAATCCCGTCCCTTGATATCATATAGCCCAAGAATTTTCGAGATCGAACACCGAAGCGTACACTTCTTCGGGTTAAGCTTCATTTTTACTGCCCGCTACACCTCGAACACTTCCCTGAGATCGACAAGAAACTGTCCTAGGGACTTGCTCTTTATCAATAAATCATCAACATAAACCTCCATATTTCGACCTATCTGTCTCTCGAAGATCTTATTAACGGCCCTCTGATAAGTGGCCCCTGCATTCTTCAAACCAAACGGCATTGTTACAAAGCAAAAAGTACCAAATTCAGTAATAAATGCGGTTTTCTCCGAGTCCTGAGGGTCCATAAAGATTTGATAGTATCCCCTGTACGCATCAAGAAAACCGAAAACTTCGAAGCCCAATGTCGAATCGACCAACTGATCAATTTTTGGAAGAGGATATGAATCTTTGGGGCATGCTTTACTGAGATCTGTAAAATCGACGAACATCCGCCAGCTTTGATCAGGCTTCCTGACTAACACGGGATTGGCTAACCAATCTGGGTATAATACCTCCTTCACGATCCCAGCGGTCAATAACTTATCAACTTCTTTCTTTACTGCCTCTTTTCTTTCGGGTGCAAGATTTCTCTTCTTTTGCCGTATCGGCTTCTTTTTTGGGTCGACGTTAAGGCGATGTACTGCCACATTTGCCGATAAACCGGGCATGTCATCTGCCTTCCAAGCAAAAACGTCTCGATATTCCGCTAGGAGGTCGACCAGGGCTTGCCTATCGGGGTGTGGTATCCACTTCCCGATCTGGACCCCTTGGTCCTCCTCTTCATTCCAGACACAAACCTCTTCCGTCGGATCGACGGATATCCAGCCTCGATCCTCTTCCTCTTCTGGAATCAATTCCTCAATCAGAACCTGTCCAACTCCTTTCCCCTTTGTCGTGACCAAACTACAATTTCTGGCCACCTCGATGTATCCTTTTACTTCATGGGTTCCATACCAGGTGGGGAACTTCATGCTGTTGTGGAATGTCAAGATGACGGCCCTAAGATCATATAAGGCAGGCCGACCTAGTATCGCGTTATATCCTGACGGGGCCTTGACCACGACATAGGTCATCTCCATAGTTCGGCCCTTTTCTCCGTCTCCGACTGTTGTTAACAAATTAATCGATCCGACAGGGTGGATGGCCTGCCCTGTGAATCCAAACAAAGGAGTGGACAACGGTATAATGTCTTCATCTTTCAGCTTCATAGCTTTGAAAGCCGAATAGTAGAGAATATTTACAAAGCTCCACCGCCGACACAAACTCTTTTGATCCGACCTCGACTTATGACTGCTTCGATCACCAACCCTTCGCTATGACTATGGGAACTCGGAATATCATCTTTTGGCCCGTAGCCCACTTCCGTAGTAAATCTCAGCTTCTTCGATTCTCTTGATCTATTTGAAGAATGTCGACTCGATCGAGGCCTATCTGATTCATGCTCTGCAACAATCGTGTTTACGTCATACCCGGCGCGATTATCACGGTGGGGGTCTCGATTCTGATCTTCTCGATGGTCATCACGGCGATTATCTCGGTATGCTGGCTCAGCCGACCTGTCTCGACGATTTCGATTATCACGACGCGGGGATCGATCCTTCTTTCCATTATAAGTCTTCCTCTTGTACTCTCAACGGCCTTTTGGCTCGTCCTTTTCTGACCTGTCAATCACCTCATCCAATCGACCCTCTTGAATGCAAAGCGCCGATATCCCTCTTCGAGATCGAAACATTCCTCCGTGTCGTGCCCCACGTCTCGGTGATAGTCGCAATACTTATGAGTGTTCTTCCTTTTCTCCGGTCTTTGACATCGGCTTGTGTGTCTGGCGATGTTCTTTTTTTGATCATAATCGCTAATACCTCACCCCGAGACCGGTTGAGGGTATAAAATCTCGATCTTCAGATTCCCTTTCTTTCCAAGCCGATCGATATCGGAGTCACGATCGATCAAACACGTTGGTCTTGCTTTCTTCGTTCCGACCCTCAGTGACCGCCGTCCGCTTCGAGTCATTCCTCGATTGAGGCCAAGTGAAATGGTGTGCAAGCGCATTTGCCTCTTCACCTTGGCAAAACTTATGGACTATGTTCACACATTCGTCCATGTCACTCGGCGTCTTCTTAGAAAACTTGTCATACAACTTCATATTTCGCAAACCTCCAACGAAGGCATTAACTTGCAATGCATCACTGGCATTATGCACTTTCATGGCCTCGAGATTAAAACGCCTCATAAAATCGATAGTCGTTTCTCCTTTTTCCTGCTTGATGTTTATAAGGTGGGTAGCACTAAGGTGGAACTTCTTGTTCCCGATAAAAGGGTCTCTGAACTTTTGTCCTAGCTGTAAAAAACTTGAAATCGACCCGGGCCGTAGCTTATGAAACCACTCCCGAGCTCGACCCGTGAGCAACGTGTCGAAAGCGCGACACTTCATTGCGTCATTAGCGTTTCTCAATCTCATCAAAGATATGTATCGATATAGATGGTCCTCTGGGTCCGTAGTACCGTCATATGGTTCCATCTTGGGTGGTTTGAACGACTCAGGCATCGTATATATCTCTATCTCGGGACTAAATGGTGATTCGAGCCATTCTGTGACCGGTTCCTTGCCTACGATGCGATTGAACTCGTTTCGGATGCTCTCTTCGACTGATGCACTTGCCTTTCTTGTCCATGATGCTTGTGGGCGTTAGTCACGCCCGATTTCAATCGCACCTTCCTCGCATTCTTCTTGGGGTCGACAGGCCTCTTCCCCTAGCATTATCAATTTCTTTACGACCGGTGGGTCTAATAAGTGTTCTCCAGAAGATTGCAGATTCCTTACCAATAAATGCCGACGCCACCACCCTTTTCGGGCTTCTTCGTCTAAAGATGCTAAGTGATCTCGCCATATCTTGCAAATGGGGAGGAAGGCGAGGCCTAGGTGGATCTCAGCACATGGGTCTGATCCAAAGGGGACCTCTTGAATCAAAATGGAACCCCGCTGGGTCCATGTCCGTCTGTTCTTCGACCTGCGGGTCCTTGCTGTTCGTCATCTTCCTTCTTGCTGGTGGAACCATTGCGAGATCTTTACCAACTCACCGGTAGAAGGCCCTCATTCTAGCGCCAAAATGACGATGCTAAATAACGCACCACCAGTAAATCTGGGCCACGTGTAATCTAAGGGTGAGCTGTAAAGGGGTCGAATGGTTGAACTTTTTAGGAAATGTAGTGTTTTTAGGTGGTTTATGGCTGAGTCCAAGAAGGTATCTTGGATTGCCTACGTATCCTGTCTTATATCCAGGAATCAAGCCTTACGTAGTTCCTAGAATGATGTATATATAGGTACATGTCCTTTCTCTGCCCTAAATTTAGGGCGGTTTAGTCCATTGGCATAAATACCCTTAAATGGGCCTTGTCTTCCTGCCCAAGCAACCTACTGGATGGTGGGCCTGGGAGTTGGACGGGAAGGCTCCGTCTCGACTCGATACATGCCGACATGGGTGATCGAGGCTTGACACTAGAAGAATCTGCCGGTAACTGCGGGTGCGTATCATATCGATCCGATACTGCTGTACTTAATATAGACTTTTCCATGTGACAGCTGGACCAATCACATTATTCCACGTGGAGGGGTGAAATCCCGTATCGTCAGGTGATAAGGACAAATCTACTGTTCATAACCCCAAATCTGTTGTTTACTGCAGTGGAACTGACCTCAAATCCAATATTTCACTGTTCCACTGTTTATGGGTTTTTCTAGGGCTGAGCATAAAACCCAATGAACCAATCCAACCCAAAACCAAACCAAACCAACCCGAAAAACCCAAACCAATTGAAACCCAAAAATTTGCGTTGGTTTTGGACCCGAACGGAAAACGTTTTGGGTTGGTTTGGTTTTTTAAATTTTTTATTCGGGTTGACCCAAACCAACCCGATAATATATATACTAGTGATACTCTATTCCGTGCAAAGCACGGAATGCCCACTACAAAATGTATGTTTTAAATAGATGGTTTAAAGTATTGGATATGCCGTGGATTTAAGTTGTCGTGGAAATAATCGGACTAACTAAGAAATCATGCTTACCATGATGGACAATATGTCTTAGCTTTCTCTAAGTATGATGGCTTAGCTAAGCGGACAAGTGGTGATTGCAAACCGGTGAAACTGTAGGAAGCGACAAGGTAGGTATGCATCATAAATTCGGTGTGCATGTGAAGAGGCGATTGCTTTGCATATCCATATTTATATAAACTGTACTTCTATGAACACCGGTAAGCTCCTGTCCCTCGCTTTTGATGGAAACTAACCATCGCTTTGAGCAACCCTGAACAATCATAAAAGGCAAACCAAACACCAATGAGTTGAGTTGGCACAACAACCTAGGTGGTAGGGAGCCCTGGATAAGCGGATACACGGCGCATGATTTTTGGAAAATATAAGATCTTGGTATGAAAGATACACTTACAAAGAGTTGATCTTGAGTATGGGTTGTGTACTTTTCACAAGTCTTGCTCCAAAATTTAATCCTACAAAGAGAGCATTGTGTAGTAAAGATTGATGCAGCTGCTAATAGAGAAGGTGAGAACTTGAGCATCTCATATTCTATTAGGCAAAGTTCAGTCATGAAGAATGACAGAAGCTCCAACTGTTCATGTATAAAAGGGAAACGTTATGAGTAAATACCGCTTTCAATTTGCACATGAAACAAATAATTTATTTAGATAAAACACAATGAAAAATGTACCTGCTTATCGGATTCAAGACCTTTTAAGAAACCGCTTCATGAATACATACGGCATTGGCACGGAGAGATTAAATTGTAAGGTATTTATCATTAAGCTTTCACGCAAGCGAGATCATTAGCGATTAAATTCATGATTCATGTATACTTTTGGTCCTTTTTGTTTAACGATTTTTGCTATTTTATGTTTCATCCTGACATTTTTTTTAAAACCTTTTCAGTCCCATTGGTGCCATGTGTCAAGGTTTTTATTGGTTTGAGCACGTCATATCTTCGATGCTAGATATTGGATACGTGGCACTTTGGACTGAAAATGTGAAAGGAAAAATCGTAGATGAGGGGATTGAAAATGTAAAACAAAAATGCATAGTTTAGAGGCAAAAGTGCTATGATTAAACAAAAGTATCTTTATCTCGTATTAAAACGCACCATATCAACAACTTCTTTTCTGGTGTAGGCATTGTCAGAGACGAAAATGAAGTCCTCAACAATGGGAACATAAACTTCTTCATATTTACAAGCAATAAGCATATAGCCATCACTCCAACAAGTCAGTAGTTTCTTTCTCACAATTGGCTCTTTTGCTAAGAATCATCTATGAGGTTGATGGTTAAGTATAATGTCTCATCCATCAGTTCAAACTTGTAATGCACCGGATATATATATGATAAGATAGCAACATGTCACATTGAATAGTGGATCTAAAAACCGAAGCCCAGAATCCGCCCCACGTATTTTCCTTTTTTGTTTGGACTATCGAATGTTTAGAATTTCCACAACTATGGAGTGGAACAAAGACCCGCCTTTACCGATGCAACAACTATTGTATGCCTTATATACTTGTGCTCAAATCATGTAGGTTGACCGAGTTACAATCCTAGAATGTTAAAAGAACATAGAAACAAGGAAGCCCAAACCAACAATATTTAACAAATAAAGCAGTGCACGCAAAGATAATTACTAAAGTTAAGGACAAAAATAGCAAAACATTACCTGTGAAGCGACATGATCAACAGATTGCGGTATTCTGCAGGGGCCAAATAGACCATAGGAGAAAGGAATTAGGAAAAAATGTACAAAGGCATAGACGAGATATTACAGACAAAGGTGAGAAGGGTGCATAAATCTTTGCAAAACGCAGGATAGAAATCTGCGAAAACCAAACACTTTGCAAGGTGTTTTTGTTAAAAGGAATGAAGTCTAGGAGCTACAGGCTATTAAGGGAAAGACTACACACTGGAGGAAAAAGAACGCAAAACTTGTCCAAAAAAAAATGAAGCCCTTTAAAAGGCTAACACAAACACACAAAAACATGTATGAAGGCTTGAAGAACATGGTAGTACATGTATATAAACGTATAAAAGCAGGACATAGCCTCAAGGCCAAAGGAAAACACTAAAATCGCGAGAACATGTTGCGGTATGTCGCAGACACTATAAAATGACAGGAAACAGAAACACGAAGCAACTTGATTAGAGTACAGGTTATTAGCGAAGACAAAACATATGAAATTATGATTGGGCAAAGCTTTAAATGAAGAAGCTACACAACATCACCGATCATGCAGCGAAATAGAAACACTTTTATTATCAAACAAACCAAAACATGGTATACAAAGGACACTTTAAGCCGAAAGGCCAAAAGGTATAGCATATAACAAACTACAATCGAAAGCGGTACAAGAACTTAAAACAAAATAGATCTTTGTGAACAATCAGATATAGCGAAAACAGAAAGAGGCGATATTTGGAATATTTGTAGACTAATTGATGATAGAACACTATCTAAACCAAATAATGCATCCTAACAACTCTATCATATTTCAAATTCAAACAACATAATCTGAACAAACTATTTACTCAATCTTGTCATTATGTCTAATAATGCTACACATGCATAACACACACTGGTCTTGTAAATGTCTAACGAACTTTCTTTAAAAAAAAGCGAAGAAAGAATAAGAAGAAGGCATTTGCAATATATTATACAAAGAAAAATTGTTACATAAGTATACAACATCTAAAAAGTCTGTATTTGAAATTTAAAAGCACATGCAATTCATTAATCAACATAAATCACAAAAGCAAGGAATTTACATGAGAAACACCCGATGCACGATAAATGAAACATGAGAATGTCTTTGGAAAAGGTTTTATGCTAGATAATAACCAGATAAAAGAGGAACCGAGTGAGATAAGTTTCATGTCAAACTCCAATATAAACAATGTAAAATGGTAAAAAAACATCAACTAATTAGCCGGAGGACAAAGACAATGACTCGAACCGCGGAAAATCGCACAAAGGAGAAGCATGATTAGCTACAAAAGAGCCTAAATACTATGTGTAGACAAAAGAACACGAATGATAAGCGACAATGGAACGTGTGTGTGCACGTGTGTAGATGGTGTAGCATGAGCACTGCGTGTTTAGCCATATAGGTAGTAAATATGTAAGTGATGAATAGCTTGGAATACAATGCTCGTACTTGTAAGCCAAGCACCGAATTTAAAAATTTAAAAATGCTTTGAATAGATGTATACTGAAAAACAGGAAGAGATCAAGAGACGAAGAAAATTTCATATGTTAGAAGTGGGCCAATAAGATTTTGTTTTGCTATGACTATAAACAAAGCATAAAGACATGTCCAAGATTTAGTTGCCATATACTTGAAGAACCAGTTTTTTTTTCTGGATGCTAGCCTGTGTGTAGCTTTGTCTCAAGCAAAACAGTAAGCTTCGGCTAAATTGCTAAGCAACCCATCTTTTTTGGACGGGCACACTATAGGAAGAACAAAGACTGGTGTTTTCACTGAAATAATGGAAAAGTAAGATTGATACGTACAGAGGAACAAGCACACAGACTCCATACAAGCTGTTAAAAGGTTCGCTTTTTACGCTGGTATATCGAAAGTATTGGTTCACTAACATGACAGCAAAGTATTCAGACATATAATGTATAGTAAAATTTTAGATTATTTGCTTACAACATTCCTTCATACTGACCCTATTCTACCATTTGCTCAATTTTCTGAAAACAGAGTAACAAACAATTAATATAACCACACTTATGCCTGAATATTAGACTCATAATAGGTAAAGAATATAAGCAAACACATGGTAAGGTAGCAGTAGAACAAGAGAAACAGACAGGGGAAAAAGCAAAAACCATTGCAAAAACCAGACCGAGCATTTAAAAAAACAGCCTTTTTGAGAAAAACAATGCAATGGGAAACACTAAAGACAAACATGCAGTAAAACCAAATCAACATATTTGCACCAGCACAGACTATTTCCTCAAATTTTTCCAAAACACAGTAACAAACAATTCACCCAACCACACTTATGCCTGAATGGTAAAGTCATAACAGGCAAACAATTATAGCAAGCACACGGTAAACGAGCATCAGAACAAGAGAAGCATGCAGAAAAACAAATCAAAACCCATTGGTAAAACCAAACTGATGATCTAAGAAGACATTCCTTAAAAACAGTGAGAGTAAGCGAGCGTTTAAAAGAAAACTGAAACTGATATGTGACATGAACATTTGATTTACCCACACTCAGAAACGGAAAGGGATTTACCCAAAAAGTATAAAACAAACCTTAGATCGAGCAGCTTCAGTAACGGCTTCCTCCACAAAGAAAGATCCGAAACCCAATCTGCAAAGCAAACAAAAAGAACATAACTTGAAGGATGAAAACAGAATCGACTTGAATGTCCTATATTTGGGAAAATAAACAAAGAGGAAGAAAAAAAGCAGTCTTACCGAACCTGAACCGTGTGGGGAAAATGGAGTCTTTCTGCGTGCCTTTTAAAATCTCTGCTTCAGATTTGGGGTTAGTAAATTGATCATTGTCATCCCATGAGTTGCAGACGTGAACAGCGGAGCACAGTGTCGATCCATGACTTTGAACAACAAGATTTGAAAGGAGTTGATTTGAGGCAGGTGATTAAGGGGTGGGTAGGCATAGAGGATTCAGGGTTTCAAATGACCGTGAAGTTGAAAGGGTGGAGGGTGGGTTCTCGTAGAGAGCTAAGAAGATGAAAGGGGTGGTTGTGGTGGGTAGGAGTATTAGGAATTTTGTGTTGGAAAAATTGGATCGGAAACTGAGGATAGGGCTACACGTTTCCTCCCTATAACCTCCACCCATCCTTTTACTTTATTTGGTAACGGGGTTTTCAAGGCCATCATTATGGCACACCAACTAACTCACCTTTTCTTCTATTTCCCTAATTAAAAAAAAAAAAAATACAAAGCTAATTCTCAACAAATGAGGACGTGGGCAATTGTGGTGGGACTATTTTTTCCATTATTTGTTGAGAATCATTTGTTGGTCTTCCCAATAATCTATGTAGAAGGCGTAATTTGAATCTTATATGTGTTTTTTTTTTTTTTTTTTTTTTTTTTTTTTTTTTGATAATCAATTTTTAGTACAATGTATATTTTTTTTAAAGATCTAATACAAATTCTTTTGGCGTTGTTATGAATGTCGAATATATATTCAAAATACTCATAGAGTTTATCTAACGTGTCGGCGCCGCATCGTGTTTTTAAATTTGTATAACCTTTTTTACAACAAGTTTTGAATTTTACAATTAATTCGTATCGCCGCCATTCATTCACGTCACGGGCATGTCCGTATTCGTCTTCTGTGGCAAGATAGATCGGTATATTAAGGACACGGTATAAGCGGCGAGAATGCAAAAGCGAAAAAGCATTGTGACTATATATACACACCATCGTGTCATATCCGCTATAATACACGATATATATAATACGCCCCAACACAATGTTTTAATCAAACATAATTTTTTTCTTTGACAAACAATAATTTCGAGTTGGTGTGATTTTTTGAAAGGCAACCATATTTTTTGTGGCACGAAATAAATTTGATCTAACATATCGGTGACATGGTGTTTTTTTAATTCTTGCAATTAGCCGTATCAACATGTTAACATCGCTGTCGACGTCGTCACTCAAGCAACATACATCATCACAGTATGCTTAAGGAATCATTTATTGGTCTTCCCAATAATTTCTGAACCAAACGTGATATGAATCTTATATGTCTTTTTGTTGGTAAACAAATCATTTATTGGCCTTCACAATAATTTCTAAATACTCATAGAGTTTATCTAACGTGTCGGTGTCGCATCGTGTTTATATATATAAATTTAACAATTAGACAAGTAGTCACGGTGAGAAAGGAGAAGGGAGGGAAAAAAAGTTAAAAATAAAAAAGAAAGAAAAGCAAGACGCCAAAAAGGTGAAGAAAACCCAACCATAAAATGACACTTGGCAAGCAAAGAAGTGTGAAGGAAATTTTGAGCAATGAGGACGTGGCCAATTGTGGAGGGACTATTTTTCCCTCTTACTAGAGTAAAGAGATATATATATATATATATATATATATATATATATATATATATATATATATATATAACAGCACTCATCATATATAACTTTTTCTTTCATAAATGTGCTTTCTTTAATGATTATTTGTTGAAATGTGTTTTCTATAACGATTATTGATATGAATATATGGTGTGGAACTAGAATTTAGATATAATATGTGTGTAGATTTTATAGAATGAATGTGTGAAATAGTTGCATGTTTTGTTGATGAAAACCCGAAACCAACCCGAACCAACCAATTGGGTTTTATAGTCATTTGGTTTGGTTTGAGTTACTTTTCTTTAGAACCAACCCGACTTATACTATGTAAAAACCCAACCCAACCCAAGCTCAGCCCTAACTTTTTCACAAAAAATGACCTCGAAAATCACGTTGAAAAAATATCAAATGAGATGTCTAAATAAAGAGGACGTGATGAGGAAAAATATGATGAAAAAATTACCATCTTTCGACAATCAAATCAAAAGATACATTCGTATTTATAGTTGAATACGAAAGAATATAAATCACAGTGGAATAATAATATGTCCTTTTTACCCAGAAAAATATTCTACTTTTTTTTTTTTTTTTTTTTTTTTTTTCATATTTTTATGTTTA